>CM028346.1:3841469-3861469 GCA_016618105.1 Dendrobium huoshanense | reverse complement strand
TTGGATGATCAGTTAAACATAAAAATCATTAGCTGGAGAACTTTTGTTAATTAAGATTGATTAAATTAATCATACTGAACAATCCTTATTGTATATGATGATCAGTTATAATCTTGAAAATAGTTGCTAATTATAATTCAGACAATATTTTAAAATTCAAATTTTGTTCTAATCATACTGTATAATATATAACAATCATGCATAAATTGATCCTATTATTAGGGGAACAATTATGATTAACTTAATTGATCAAATCATACAAGATGATTGTACTATACAACCCGAGCAATTCATAGGACCATAATTTATCTTCGCCTATCATACAAGACAAAATACCATAGTTTTTCAACTAATCATACATAATGACCCCCAATTTCATACTGTACGACCTGAGCGATTCAAGACACTCTTTCTTCTTTTGGAAGGAGAAAAAAACTTCAAAGTACGCTGCCATCACCTAAAAGGTGTGAAAAGCATTTAGTTCTCCGTCACATCGGGTTGGTGAAACTGATTTTATAAGGGCTTCTCCACCTTACTATGGGGGTAAAAGGAGAGACCCTTATTTTGGTGCAATACTTGGAATGGAGGTTTTTGAGGACTGGATGTAGGTCATATTAGACCGAGCCACTATAAATTCTGGTGTGTTTATTCTTATTATTTTTTCACTTTATTTTCTATAAATAACTGTGTGGTTGAAAACACTGATCTTTTTTTTATTATAAAATTAATTTGCTTTTTTATTAAGTGATAAAATTGTCTATTTTTAGATATTGAAATAGTTATAAATAGATTTTTTTTATTTAAGAAATTTTTAATTTACCAATTCACCCCTTCCCGCATCTTGGTTAGCCTCGAGTTGGTTCTTTGAGGTTTAACAACCTTTATGAACTTTCATTATTGTATATAAATTTTGATGAAAGTATATATATATATATATATATATATATATATATATATATATATATATATATATATATATATAATTTTATTAGTTGGATTTTTGTAGCTCTAATTCTCTTGGATTAATGGTTTAGTTATTTAAGTATATGTTTAGGGTTTCAATCCTTCTATTAGGTCCTAGGATGTCACATTTCTCTCTCATTTTCTCTTCTCCCTCCCCTCATCTTCTTCTTTGGCAAGTGAGGGCTAGGGTGAGGGTTAGATATTTAGTACATGAAAACCTCATTTTGCATCCAGCGTGGCAGTACTCACCTCTCTAGTGTTATTCGACTCACCCATAATATTTTAGATTATCCCAGATTCCTCTTACCTGAGAATTGAGCAACACGATAGTGCCATATAGTACCACAGCTCTCCCCTAAATCCATTTTTAAATAAAGATAATAAAGTCACAATGCCAACTCTCCCAACCCCACAATGCTCAAAGGGCCATTTTCACTCCATATGGTTTTCTCTACCCCTTCATCAATTCTAATTCTTTTTAAGCTAATTTAAACACTACATGACTTAAAATACATAATTAGATCAAGATTAAGTGAACATTCATGAAAAATTAAGTTAGTTACTTGAGTCTCGAAATAGTAGATGTTACATATATAATGGAGGTTGGACAATGAAGGTTAAATGGTACTGGTCGAATAATGATGGTTTAATGACAATGGTAAAATGACATTAGTTGGATGGTGGTAGCTGGAATATGATGATCTGAAGGCAATAGTCTAACTTGGGTGGTCTGATAGAGCTTTAGGATTCCTCAATCCTTTGAGCTCTCTTAAATCTTAAGTCATGATCCCCTGCATACAGAGAGTGTGGGTCAATTTTTAATTTTTATAGTGGTATATTCCAAAAATATAGTAAATATTTGGAACACTCCATCAAGAATTTTCTATTAGTTCTCTTAATTATATACACTTCATTTAGTATTTAAGTGTCTTAATGATGTTAACTAAAGTGATATTATAGTCATTTGATTTGTCATATTGAGATGCATGATATAATTATAAGCATGTGAGATTTGGACATCATTTTATCTTCATTTAATATAATGAAGTTTTCAAGTATGCTTTGAGTGTTTAATGCAGCTTGTTTGAACTTGGATCGAATCAATTTTGTTGTCATTGAGTTCATCTTATTGATATGTTTAGTTTGACTATAAAATTATTGAAATTAGAGTTCTAATATTCCTGAATTTAATACTAGAAATTTCTAACTCAATTATTGCATTGAGATACATACTTAATCAAATGGAATTTTAGGTGACATATTTATCTTCATTTAATATTATGCTAAAATGAGTACTAGACATAAAAACTTAAAACAAATGTTTCACTTGTATAGCATAAGATCTAATGAGCAATCAACTCAACATATTAATGCCACCAAGGAAGTTATCTAAAGTGTCATAATTTGAATAAGCAAGAGAACACTCTATTGAAATTATTATGCTCATTATAAATAACTAACTCAACTACATGAGTTATTCAGCTAGGTGATCAAACATCAAACACACAAGTGAGTGTCCACAAATAATATGATGATGATTATAAAGATAACAATTTTAAATGAGAGTAAAATCAGTTTAAGCACTAATAAAAAATTTACTCTACAAAACCACATAAGAATACAGTAAATTTGGTGAAAATATATGAAAAATAACTAATCTTATAAACAAATAAAAATTAGAAAAAGTGTTATAATTATATTGAAATATATTACCTCATACCATGTGTTGACCTTGATTTTGCCAATTCACTGGGCCCAATGGATTAGGTTGACTAGGTCAACCTTTGACCTAGTCAACCCAACCCTTAATGGGTCAATTTTGACCGATTAAGCCCATTAAGAACCTAATTCAAATCCAAATCAAATCGAATTCGTTTCATGGCTTAATTACCTTGCCCTTTGACCCCTTTGACTGGGTTGACCAGGTCAGCCATTGACTTGGTCAACCCAAGTCTTAAATAGGTCAAAATTAGCCTTTTAAAATGGAATTAAAGGCTAATTAATGGGATTAATGCCCCCAAATGTTTTGGAAATTTAAATCCCGCCTAAATCACTCAATCTCCCTCTGAATTTAACCCTTGAGCTCATCTCCACCGTCCAAGGGAGAGAGAGGAGTTTAAATAGCAAAATTTAGGTCAAATTTAAGGGCTTTTTCCTCTTGCTCTTGCCCAAAACTCTCTCGACCTGAGATATCTGGGGAAAGAGCTCTCCTAACTTCCAGTCACCTTCCCCAATCAAAATCCCGTCGGCCAATCCTGCCGCCGGCGAGATCTCCGGCCATCCTAGACTAGTAAACTTCCAAGGCGATTCACCGTCGATCGAGGAGGTTTTGGAGCTCGAGGCCAACTAAGGAATTGTACGAGGACAGTCTACAAGCGCAACCAAACAAAGATTTCGAAGATCCAACGGTTAGATCTTCTTAAACCCTTAGAATAGGTTAAACACTTAGAGCTAAATAGATTTCTGTACGCTTTG
Organism: Dendrobium huoshanense; assembly: GCA_016618105.1. NCBI lineage: Eukaryota > Viridiplantae > Streptophyta > Magnoliopsida > Asparagales > Orchidaceae > Dendrobium > Dendrobium huoshanense. The sequence goes on along the minus strand of CM028346.1, from coordinate 3,858,031 downwards.
TTTTAGATCAATCCAATATATCCCCATGATTTCTGTTCATTAGTGGAATACATGTTTAAAATTTTGCAAGATTTGGTTGAGTATCGAGAGAGAACGAGGCGAAAATAGATTTAGGGTTTCGGGTGGCTTGCTCGCCGTGCCAGGTTGAATCCAGGCCGTTGATCTCGGGATCAACGGCGCGGATCTCGCCGTTCCGCGGTCTGGCGTGACCGCGCTGTTCTGCTCCGCGGTTAGGCGGTCCACGTGGCTCGATCCGAGCCGTCCATCCAAACCGCGCGGATCGGACGGTAGCGAGCGGGCGCTGACGTGGATAAGTGACCGCGGCCCGCGGTCGCTGATTGCGCCATAATTCCGCAATCATTGATTGGCGGCGCAATCATTGCACCGCCGCCAATCATTGCCTGCGGTTACGGGAGCGAATCAGAGCCCGCCACTTGTCACGCCCAGAGCCGCCGCCGCCTTTTTCAATTTAAAAATTATTTTTAAATATATTTTAAATTCAGAAAGCTTCTAAAATTCATAGAAAATTCGTTTTTCGTCCGATTTTCGCGTATAATACCTCGTTGGATTCGTATCGTCGTCCTCTACATGATAAAAACTTTTTTTTTTATAAAAAAAAAATTTAGATTTTAAATTATTTTAAAAACAGTAAAGAGTATTATTTAAAAAAAAATACTATTTTGATTATTTTATTATTACTATATTATAAAAATTATTATTTTTAATTATAATATTTATAATTATATCATGATTAAGCTATTCTTTACTGTTTTGTATTTACTTACTTATTATTATTATTATTATTATTATTATTATTATTATTATATTTGTTTAAATATAGAAATGTATTTTTTTAATAATTAAATATTATTCTAATTACTTTAATTAGTTAATTAGAATTATCTTAAAACCTATTTATTGATTTTAAACTTCTAAATTATTAATTAGTGTCATACCTATTAAGGCATTATTTTATACTATTTTTGATAATTATTGTTAAATATTATTTATCTTAAATTATCTTAAAACCTATTTATTGATTTTAAACTTCTAAATTGCATAACTTTCTCATTTTTAACCCGATTTTAACGCACAACGTCTTGTTTTGAACGTATTTAGATTCTGCACATTCTGGAACTAAGGTTACTTGAAATTTTTGGGTATGTGTGCAATTGTTTTCATAACAGCCAGCTGTACTATTCTAAAATTATTTAATTATTGTCTTTGAACTTCGAAATTACGTAGATTTCTCATTTTAAGTCGGATTGTTGTGCACAACACCTTGTTTTGGGTGTACTTTGAATTCTGCACAGTTTAAAATTATTTTTGTATAAAAATGATGTCTGTAGTTTCTGTTATGCCAAAAATAGTGAAATGGCACTATTTTAAAATATTATTTTATTGTGTTTAAACTTCAGAAAATCATACCTTCGTCGTTTTAAGTCGGATTTCGATGTACGACCCCTCGTTCTTTTCAGAAAGACGAGCTTTATGTTTTGAAACCATTTCCAGCCCCTAATTTTGGCTGTTTTGGCAGATTTCTATCTTGAAGTAATATTTGATTATTAAATTATTATTTAATTGGTATAATAGCTATTTTCAAGATACAATCTACTTTAAAATCGTTTCGAAGCCTCGATCGAGTGACCAGTGGGTCTCCCTTATATGTATTTATCATAAATTGATCTATTTTTAATTATGCTATTTTCCAAAGGTTTATATATATTTGTAAGTATTTTAAAATATTTTAAAATTACATATGTATTAAATCCCTTAATTCTGGGAGATCCGCTATTGCATGAAATTTTAAACATGGGTTCTATGAATGAAGAGCAATCAGGGGAGTGGGTTAGTGAATGGTTGAGTCCCAATCATTCACTAATCCTTTCTTTAGGTGTCTTTCCTTTTTATTTTTCGTAGATTGCATGTGTAGGTCGCACCACGAGCACTTAGCTTAGGCTCTCCTAGATCTAAGGACATGGTGTGTTTATTTCATTTTTGTACTCCCACGCATTTACTACCTTGAGGATTAGACAAAACATCACTTTAAACTCCTACAACGTAGTGACATCCTAAGGACAATAATTAAGGACTCGTCCAGCGAACTTAGAAGTTTTCTAGGAGCTAGGATAGACCCCGGAACGACACGAAAACTTCAACATTTAAACTTGGTGACATCATAAACCTATCAGAATTTTCTAGGAATTTTTAGGAGTCTTTAGAGCCCTTAATTAACTAACCCTAATTAACCCGCTAAATAAGGCCCCGAGACCTTCCGAAAAATATAATAAATACATCCTAGGTCAGAAAATTACCCATAATACCTTAAATTGACCAGAATCTGATCCTTGACCTTGGATAAATAGGGCTCCTTAGTTTGACCTCAGGTTGACCCATAATTTGACCATAGGTAGAAATTACCATTTTGCTCCTAATAAATTATTAAAATTTATTAAAATTTCCAAATTTTCTCCAAACACTTGGGAACACTTTCTTAGGTCATCCCTGATCTTTGGGAGTGATTCCAATTAGTTTGGAGCCTGTTTGGAGCAAAACAGTAAAAAAGGCCATTTGTTAGGAAATTTAGAAAATTCCCTAAATACCCCAATCTTAGAAAACTCATAACTAATTGTAAAAAATTCCAAATTAGGTAAACTCACTTGCATTAGACTCCAATTAGGGTCTAGTATTTATTAAAAATCTTAGCTTTTCAGAAAATGACCCAGATTAGAAAGTCAACTTTTTGGTCAACTGTAGTTCATTTAGGGCCCGAAACTTAAAAAATCCCTAACTTTGCCTAGAAAACTCCAATTTCAGCCTACTACCTGGCTAACTACTCGTATTAAGGTCTAGTATTTTCCTAGGGTGTTAGGAATCCCAAACCTAGCCTATTTCCCATAGTGACTTTTTGGACCCTTAGCTAAGTTCCTAGGAGGACCCAGAACTTTCTAAAATTGGCTAATACAATTTAAACTTCAAATATGAATACCCTAAGCTCTTAAAACTGATCAACAAATTGAAATATTTAAAAATACATCATAATTCACTAATATTTGAATTTCAACAAACATTTCCTTTTTTAGACCCCAACCATACCCGAACATTTTCGTGATTTTCACTACATGCTGTTTGAAAAATGATTGGTGTGTTTGCTTACTTTTTCTGCACTCTGGATGTGAGCGTTAGACTTACCCATAGGTTAGGAGCGCTATATATATACTGTTCTTCCATGTAGGTGGCCATGCTCATGCTGATAAAAGGGGGGAGCAATGTCATGATTTCTAATAATGTGTTTTATGCAGGTGCTTGCTCAGCTCCCCCTAAATAAAAATGAGGGCTAAATTAATTATAACTGCACAGGTGGAGCGCTTAGCCCTTAAAATTAAGAGCATGGCTTGGCACAGGGTCAATGGTGTTAGCATTTTTTTTATATATATGGACTGCTTGGGATTTTTATTAGAATAACCATGCAGGTCCTTTTAGAATTTTCTGCTTTTCAATTAATGTAATTTATCTGTAATAATTGTTAAGAGTTGTGAAAACAACTTTTGAGTTGGGATATTCTTATCCAGCTCGAATTTTAAAAGGAGAAGGCATCCCCAAGGGGAGAGTCTTCTTCCATTTGGAAGATCGAGCTGGATGGCTTTAGATATCCAAAGAGAAAAGTCAATACACCCCTACTGGGGGGAATTGTCTCTTCATTTGGATATTCAAGCCACGACAGATCCAAGGAGTCCAAGGAGGAGAGATCCGAGAAGTCCAGGGAGAAGATATCCAAGAGACTAAAGATTTGAAGACCCAATATCTCACTTAAAGTTGTTGGCGTCTGTCATAGGCTTAGAAATTCGGGTTGTTGGCAGTGGTGCCCGGCCACTTTACTTTTCTGCATACCCTGGGTTGTAATTAAAAGGCAGTTGGCCTATGGACATTTACTTGATTAGTTTGATTTATATTGATGTACTTACCTGATTGCGCTTAGAAATATCTGCTTTTTCTAGGTTTCTTTCTTGCATGTCATTTTTGTTTTCGCCTGGATCGTATTAGGCTCATTAAGGACTATAAAATTCTTCTAGTCGTAATTAATATCTAAAAATTTAAGTTTTAAATAACATAGAAACTTAACGAACCTAGGGAATTGCCGGAACCGTCCGGGGTCGCATGCATATTACTGCATCTTTATTTCCTTGTTATAAGACATCTCCCTGCCTGCGGGTAGAGTCCGGATAATCTGGTCTATGAGGATGAAGTGCCGGACATAGGGAGACTCAGTCTTTTCTAAAAATTTATTTTATATAAGCCTGTTTTTAAAATTCTATATCATTCATGAGCTGACATTACAACTAGCATGCATTGCATTAGTAACCAACTAATTAAAATTTAATTGCATTAGCTAGGGGCATTCACCCAACATAAGTCCAGGACCACTTAGGAAATTCTCTAGATGTCGGTCCTATTTCTAATAAACTGTACCTCCCACCCATCTTCCATAATTGACCTGATAGCATGGTTTTGAAGCGATTAGATGGTTAGCTGGCTCCCCCAATCCAGGCCGGGATAAGTCCAGATCTTTGCATCGCATTAGCTAGGACACTGGTCTTAGTGTGTGTCGAACACTAAGTCCAATCTAGATTTAGGATTCGAGGCTAATACATTCGGTCTCATAGTAAGCCTTAAATAGTAGGTAGGTCCTTTCTTTTTAGGAAACCTAAATCCTACTTATTCGCGTTACAGGATGACACCACCTCCATCCTTCTCTCACGCATGTGATTGAGTGCTTGATTTTACTTTTTCCAGTTTCTCTCTAGTTCCCTAGAGCCTCCGAATGCTGGTATGAGCCACGCATGTCGATTCAGCCCTTCGGACCTTTCTTCCCTTTGAGTAGGATTTTCTAGTCTATACCCTTGTGCCGATCCCATTTTAGGAAAGGATAATGTATAATCCTTAATCGAGAGTTTTCTCAGGCTCCGGCCTAGGATGTAATTAACCACGGGGGCTTGCGCCCGTGGGAAACTCGGTCCCATATCTACTAAACCCCATTCAAGCTCTTTCATCGGGTGGGGGAAACCCGTGATTAGGTCGTGTATATTGCTACCCATTGGGGTGTGTTGGTGAAAGCCTCTATCCTCAATGGTTAGTCGTATGCATGATCCAATCTGTCCCTTCAAATCGGCCCGTTCGTGCGGTGCTCTTTCGGAGGTCCACACCATGTGTTTCAAGTTTTGATTTGAATCTATCTATTCTGATGATTAGTTTTTGAACTTATGTTCTCTAAACTTTCACCAAATATTTTAATCAGTCCTCAGTGGAGTATACTTTACAATAATATTTACTTCATACATTTGGATACCCAAATAATTTTGGGTCAACTAGTATTAATGTCATAAGAGATTAATATTTTTATAGATATAGATAAATACAAACTAATGTTTTTTTTTTTAAATCCAACCATGTCATTATGAATTATATTTTATAGATTTGTCATAAAATTTTGACCTAATGAAGCATGATATTAATACATATTTGAATTAGAAACTTTCATAATCATGATTCTTAATACATATTTGAATTAGAAACTTTCATAATCAGAATTACCTGAACATCAATTTCAATAAACTTGTAGTCAAACTAAACATCTTGATAAGATGAACCCATCAAAAATAAGAGTGATCCAATCTAAGTTCAAATCAAACACTTGAAGTATATTTAGAAATTTTAGAATACTAATTGGATGACAAAATGATCTCTAAATCTTGCATGCTTATAGTTAAATCGAGAATCTCGATGAGACAAATCACTTTAGATTGTTTAATTCTAACATCATTAAGACACCCAAATAATGAAGAATAGTCTTTGATGAAAGAAATCAATATGAGTTGTCTAATAGAGTATGTTAAATTTTGACTATATTTATGCATTATGTCCTTAAAAATATAAATAAAGTCATACTCTCTACATGAGAGGAACAATTGCTTGAGATTTAAGAGAGTTCAGAGTCATGAAGATTCTTAAAGCTCCATCTTACCACTATTATTCGACCAACATCGACTAAGCACCACTAAGGGACCACCCTAATTGGAACATCGCCATCTAAACAATGTCATATAGAACACCGCATTCCAATTTTTGTCTAATAGCCATTGTCGATCAAGTGCTCAATTGCTATCATTAACTACTTACCCAAATACTACAATTGGAACATTACTATGACCACTTTGTCCTAGCTATGGTCCTTCAACCTCCCTTGCAAATTATTGTACTTTATTCACCATTATTTGACAATGATTCTCTGACCATTATCACTTGATTACAATTCTTCAACCTATATCACTTGACTATGTTCCTCTAACCACCATTTAAATTAAAATATATAATCATTATCTTGAATTTTAAATCCAAATTGAAGAAAGTTAAGGAAGAGAAAACTTAGTCTTCATTTGAGATGATTTTTTTACTGCTTTCTAAAGCATTTTTTAGTACAAAAAATTCTTGAATTGAAAAATTTTGTACTACAAAGCTGCTTTAAAAAGCAATAGAAAAGTTATTTCAAACGAAGCCTTAGACTACTACTCCCATGAAGTTTTATTTCAAGAGATCATTTAAGTCTTTTACTCCTACCTAAACTACAAAGTTTGAGTTAGTATTGAAGATAAAGCATTTGAGAAGAGAAAATTGGAGTTCTTGCCTTATAAGGAAATACATTTATATGAAAAAACCTCCACTTGACACTCATTCATTGAATCAAACTCTGATGTTTCATCACAGAATAAATATGCTATTATCATTATTGGAGATTTGAGATTTCATTCAAATATAATAGCACTTAGAGATAACTCTCTAGGAATACTAAGTTCTAAAAAAGTTATAACAATCTCTCAACCATTGCTATCATTAACTAATAAGCAGTTGCAAAGCCAAGATATTTTTTTTATGGGGCCACAAATTTTTCATTTTAAAATATCCCCAATCTTTTTTATTTGGACTTGGGACCCATATTGATTATTTTAAAAAATATTTTGTTGGAGTTATTATTATAAAGAGATAAATTATAAAATAAAATAAAAAAAACTTACAAGTGAAAACACTTAATGTTTAAAGTCTCCTTACATTTTTATATTTTAAAATCATTATAAAATATTTTTATTATCAATATCATTGAATATATATTGATATCTTTAATGTCGAGCTTTAGATAGAAGGAAATGTCCATTGATATTGATGAGAGTTTTCACAAGAAGTCGACCAACAACTCGAAGCCTAAGGTGAACCAAGCACTTAAATTGAAGTATAGCACAACATTGATGATTATATTTTTTCCAAAATTTATAACATTCTAAATAACATATAATTAATAATAAAATCAAATAAATGTTATATGCTCTTTTTAAAATTTGTCTGTGCCACTATAAACTACTCTTAGTTAGGGTCTTTCCTTTGTTAGGGTTTCTTTCCCTATAGCTAGGATTCCCCTACTCTACTCTTTTCCAGCCTAGCAAGGCTATTCCATATTTTATCCGTCCTTTATCGGATCTATATCCATTCATATCAAATCTTTCATTCTTTTGTGATTTTCAGTCTAACTAATTCTTTTCACTTTCTTTTCTTGGCAGCAGTGCCATGGCTTCCTTCGTACCTTCCGTTACTTTTGCTTTCGATTTGGACGCGCGGGTGACTCTCCCTGAGTCCCTGCTCGCTAGTCTGCCAGTGGGAGGAATCACTTTTGGTTCCTTCACTGACTCGGCCTTCATCACTCTTGGCGGGCCGACCCCGGCGGAGGCTGCTGCATTCTCTCCTTCTCAGAGGAGAGGACGCGCAGCCATGCGCCCTTTTGGATGACCAGCTGCTCGGCAGACAACCCGGGCACCTGCTCGTCCAGTTCCTGTACTCGCGCAGCCAGTGCGCGCTGTGGCTAGGCGACCAGTGCCTAGGCCACAGCCTGTTCCAGTTGTTCGTGCAGCGGCCAGGCGACCTGCGCTTGCCGCTCCTGCTGCTCAGGTTGCCTCGGCCTCTCAGCACCGGTATCCTGCTATAGCGGTTCCACCTGTTCGTGCAGTGGTCAGTCGACCTGCGCTTGCCGCTCCTGTTGCACAGGCTGCCCCGGCCCCTCAGCGCCGGCAGCCTGCTGCTGTTGTTACTCCCGTCGTTCCAGCGGAAGTACCTCGCGTTCGGGTTTCTCCTCCCGCTTCCACTAGGAAGAGGGTTGCCCAAACCGAGATGCCTTCGCCCTCTTTTGGCAGGGTTTCTATTTTCGCTCGGCTTTCTCACCCTGAGACTGCTGGGCAGACCCCTGTGCTTCCAGCCGTTCCTGTTCCCCCAGCCACCCAGACAGTAGGTTCGGATGTCCCCTCGACCTCCACCTCCGGCCTTGGGAGAAGGGTCAGGAGGAATAGGAATAAGAGGTTGCGTCTAGCTGCGTCAGAGGCAGAGAGACAGCGGATGGCTGATGCCATCGTTCACGATGAGATTGTTCAGAGGCAGAGGAGAGTGGCTCCCAGGTAGCGGAGGCCACATCCAGTTGTTGTTGCATCTGCTCCAGAGGTGATGGTAGCCCCCGAGTTGGAGGCAGTTCAGGGAGGACGCTTCTCCCCACTGGCGCATAGTGGAGATGAGGAGGATGTTGCCCATATAGCGGCGGCCCCTCCTGTCGCCACTACTCTACCCCGAGCTAGGTTACCCAGGGATGCTGGTGTCCGAGTCCCCACCCAGAGGATTCGGAACATCGTCCGCCTAGCGCGTGGCAGAGGGCCCGTCAGTCGGGAGGGCTTACTCCGTCAGATTTCTCGGGCTACCTTTTAGTTACGGAGACAGACTGCGAGAAGACTCTACAGTTGGCAGAGGGGGCAGACACCCCAGCAGTCTGCAGTTCCAGTAGTTAGGCCGCCAGTAGTGGCTCCTGTGGTAGGACGATGCCCACGTCGTCGAGGACGGAGACAGCAGCAGGAGCCTACCTGGCCTCAGGTCAGTTCAGAGGTGACAGTACTGGAGCAGCCAGCTGCCAGCACAGTGCCCCGTCGTACCAGATGGGTTTGGAGACGTCGACAGGCGGACACCCCTGCCGACCCTGTTCAGTTAGTTGAGTCAGCGCCGCTATCAGAGACAGAGCAGCCAGATGAGGCAGTTGATCAGATGGATTTGGCAGTTCCTTTCGGGTCTGAGGCAGTCCCGATGGCAGTCGACGATGATTCAGTTTCTACCCCAGACAGATCGCCAGTACGGATCGAGACAGAGTTAGCCCCTAGTACTCATAGGATCACTTCTCCTATGAGCCCGTACATAGAGGCGATGCGACAGGCCTTTTTAGACAATGAGGATACACTAGTGGATACCGATGAGGATGTGTCAGTTCACCGGGTTTATGTGGTTACCCGCAGAGGTCACTCGGATGAGAGAGAGCCCGAGGACCAGGATGAGCAGGGAGAGCCCGAGGTGGGTGGATCCCCTAGATCAGTTGATACAGATGCTACAGTCCTGAACCTTCAAGCACAGATGACAGAGATGGCCAGAGCCATGGCAGCCATGATAGCATAGTTGACAGCCTTGGGGGCGGTACCCCAAGTGATAGGTGCAGCCGCTGCCAGTACTTCCAAAGATCAGCCAGTTGTGCCCCCAATTGCACTGGACCCCCTGAGAGTGGACAGGGTCCAGAGAGCAGTGCCTACAGCACCTTCAGTGGTTCAGAGTCAGTCAGCTCAGTTGTCAGCGGGTCAGCTTCAGGATCTGATTACCCAGAAAGTAGAGCAGGACATTTCCTCTAGGAAGACTGGAGAGTCAGTTAGTAGAGGGAGGCCTTACCCGATAGAGTACGAGCAGGAGCCTTACCCTCCTGGTTTTATCCCTCTTAGGTTCAGAGTGTTTGATGGGTTTGGGAATCCGAGGCAGTATGTGGCTCAGTACCGAGCCATATATTGCAATATAGAAGGGAGTGACCCGCTGATGTTGAGGTTGTTCGTTAGCAGCCTAGCGGGGGTGGCGTTTGCTTGGTACGCCGACCTCCCCAACGACTCAGTCAGGACTTTTGCAAAGCTGGAGCAGTTATTTATCCAGAGGTTTGTTAGCACTGAGCACAGAGTTACAGTTGGAGAGCTTGTAGTCACCAGACAGAGGCCTAGAGAGTCACTCACATACTACATAGTTAGATGGAGGAACCTGAGTTTGCAGTGCGAGCCACAGTTGCAGGAGCAGCACGCAGTTGAGATCTTGTTGAAGAATATAGATGATCTCATAGCTCCATACCTGAAGGGTTTCACCATACAAACCTTTCAAAAACTACTGACCAAGGTCACCAGCCTACAGGACAGCATACCCGATGCAGTCCCTCCTAAGGCTGAGAGTCAGCCTTCGCGCAGACCTTAGCGGCAGGAGTTTTCAGGGGCACCTCCACCTAGGAGAGGGGAGGTACACAGTACTCAGGGACCAACAGATAAGGGCAAGAGGCCCTTAGGCAGTTCAGCATCTCCACAGCAGTCACGCTCAGCTAGTTAGTCACACTCAGCTAGTCAGCCAGCAGCACAGCCCAGGACCTCTCGTAGGACTCCAGAGAGTCAGCAGTTCCTGCAGGAGAAGCTTAGTAAGGAATATCCCTTCAAAAGGGAGAGTGTGAAGAAGATCTTTAAATTCCTTACTAAGAAGAACATACTTACCTTTCCTAGCAACAATAGAGTGGAAGAAGAGGGTCAGACTGAGCACCCACTCTATTGTCCTTACCACAGATACGTTGGGCATGTGTTAGAGGATTGCTTTGTGTTCAAGGACAAGGTTGAGAGGTTGATGGCCACAGGACAGATACACCTCCAGGACAGCGATCTAGTGCAGCCCAGGGGCAAGGGCTCTCAGACAGTTCAGATGGTTTCCAGTCCCAGCCACAGTCCCAATCAGACTGACAGTCAGGGCAGTAGTGGCAGCTTACCCCAGTGTTCTGAAGGAGAGTGGCAGTTAGCACTCTCCAAGAAGACCAAGAGGATGATAGACCGTGTAGTTCAGAGTTCAGAGGCAATTGAGAGGAGGCCACCACAGGCCAAGTCGACAGTTGCCCCTGTAGTTACTACTCAAGCACTTGTACATTCTTTTTCTTCTCTTTCTGTTGTAGTGCCTACTGAGCACATTTCTTTTTCTTCTGATGTATGTAATAAGAAAATGTATGAAAGAGAAAAATATGTTGTAACTTCTGAGGGGAAGACAGGGTTCCTTCCAGCACTTACGCTGAAGGACTTTGTTCTCCCTTCATTTGATGAAGAAATAATAGAAGAAGATGATTCTGGCTACTTCTGGTATTCTTTTCCTACTGCTTTTACTTCTAGTTCTGCTTCTACTTCTACTAGCACTCACTCTTTTACTGCTTTACATGTCTCTTATAATAATTCAAGTGAAGAGTCTGAGTCTGAGTATGAAGATGAACCAGTCTTTGTGATACCAGAGGGTGGATATTACATGGATTCAGAAGATGAATCCGAGAACCCGCTCTCAATATTTTCCTTAGAACCAATACCTGCCACCACCACTGAACCAGAAGAATCTCCTATTGAGGATGACCCAATACAGGAAGTTCATCTACGTTCAGGGAAGGTCCTTCCACCTAGGTTGGCTAAAAATACAAAAGATAAGAATATCATTACCCAGTAGGATGACTCTATCCCTTCCTCCCAGGAGCAGCCTAAGGAGAAAGGGAAAGGCCCTTAGCTGGATGTTGATTACAATGTGTTGGCTAACCTAAGGAAAATTTCTTCTCTTCTTAGTGTCTATGATGCTTTGATGTTGTCACTTGACTTGAGAGAGACACTGGTAAAAGTCTTGCTTGAACTAGAGACTTATCAAGCATTCTTTACTTCCGACCTTGATGATGGGGCATGGCATTTGTACAACATGCCATGCATCACTTTCTCTAGTCGTGACCTTCTGTTAGGGACCACTGAGCACAATCGTCCCTTGTATGTCACTGCTGAAGTCAATGGTTATGAGTTGAATAGAGTCCTCATAGATCAAGGGGCTTCAGTAAACATACTAACCCATGAAACTTTGAAGAGCCTCTCCCTAGGTCATTTGAAGCTCACTTCCGATAAGATCATGTTGAAAGGCTTCAATGACCAAGGCCAGCGAGCTCTAAGGTCTATTACCCTGCCTCTGAAATTTGAAAATTTTCTAACTGAGGCAAAGTTTCATGTGATTGAGGCTGATACTTCATACAAGGCTCTCTTAGGAAGGCCTTGGATCCATGAGTATGGAATGGTGCCCTCTACCTTGCACAAATGTATGAAGTTTTTGAGGAATGATGTTGAGTATACCATTTCTGGAGATACCCAGCCCTTCTCCGTACATGAGATCTCTATGTACGACGACGCCGAGTACTACGTACCTCGGAAGGCTCGTAGAGCTCCACCTGCTCAGTCCCTAGTGATACATGATACTGTTGTACAGGATCCTACGCAGCCACCTGTACAGGGTCCTATACAATCGTCAGTACAGGGTCCATCACAGGTTGGTATCGAGCCAGGTGTTTCCACTGCCCATTCTGATGGAGACCCCTCTCAGTTTGAAGTGAGGCACGATGTTCCCCCTAGTAGAGGTAGGGGAGGTAGAGGTAGAGGGAGAGGTAGAGTTGCGATCCGCGAGCCACGGAATCACGACACTCGTACACCTCCTCCCCCTAACCTTTACACTTCTTCTTTGACTGTAGAGTCCGACTCTTCCGACGATGAAATGATCGATGTTCTTCAGCGTCCAGTCACTTCACCACCTCCATATTCCATAGGCTATGATTCACTACCTACTCTTCGTAGCCATTTGATACCTGAAGGTGGATTGGTTATTGATATTAGCTCAGACGAGGAAGAAGACTTCCGACATCAGACTACTACCAGACAACCTTCCCCCCATCAGATACGCGGGATAGGAGTTGGGGATTCCAGTCAGAGATCTTCCAACACTCCTGTAGATGATGATGATAGCCCAATTTGGGGTAGCCACAACCCCATACCTCGCTTGTATGATACATTTGAGCCAGCCCGACCTAGAGAATGCCCCTCTGTATCCCGTAGTATAGGTGCACCACTGGGTCCTGTGAGACAGGATTTAGAGGAGACCGCTATGGATATAGAGGTCAGGAGTGCCCCTCGTTACTTTTCACCTACTATAGAGAGCTTTGTTGAGCAGGGTCTCGTTCGTTCCACTTGGCCCGACGAAGAAGCTCTACAGCAGGCCTGAGTTTGGCGGACTGATTTCCCCCAAGGTCTAGGAGGCGTAGGTTATATGGGGTTAAATCAGTCTAGTGATGCCAGCATTCGTGTCATTTCTCATGCTTATCAGGTTGTTTCTCTTGCCGATGAAGAAGACCCGGATAGTGGCGATGATAGGATACTTGATGCTCCACAAGAGTTTGAAGATGGCGCCACTTCAGCCATGGACGAACTACGTGAGGTAAACTTAGGCACTGAGTCAGACCCTAGACCTATTTTTCATAGTGCCCTATTGTCTGATTCAAAGGCTCAAGAATATATCAAGTTACTATCAGAGTTTAGAGACTGTTTTGCTTGGAACTACACCGAGATGCCTGGTCTAAATCCAGATGTAGCAGTCCATAAGTTAGCCATTAAGCTTGATGCAGTCCCTGTTAAACAAACACCTCGTAAGATGAGGTTGGAAATTGAACAACAGGTGATCGCTGAAACCAAGAAGCTTATAGAAGCTGGTTTCATTAGGGAAGAGAAGTACCCAACATGGCTTGCCAACATTGTTCCAGTCCGAAAGAAGAGCGGACAGATACGAGTCTGTATCGACTTCTATGATTTGAACAAGGCATGTCCTAAGGATGATTTTCCTCTCCCAATTCCAGAGCTTATAGTAGATATAGCATCATCCCATAGCATATTCTCATTCATGGATGGTTCATCGGGTTACAATCAGATAAAGATGAACCCCGAGGATGAGAAGTTTACTGCTTTTCGGACACCTATAGGTGTCTTTTGTTACAAAGTGATGCCCTTCGGTCTCAGGAACGCCGGGGCCACCTATCAACGAGCCATGACTGTCATCTTTGATGAGATGATACATGAGCAAGTTGAGTGCTATATGGATGATTTAGTCGTCAAAAGCAAGGTCCGCGAAGATCACCTCAGAGATCTACGAATCATTTTTGAACGCCTGCACAAGTTTGATTTAAAGATGAATCCTTTAAAATGCGCATTTGGAGTCAGTGCAGGAAAGTTCTTAGGGTTTATAGTTCGCTACCGTGGCATTGAGATAGATCCCTCTATGATCAAGGCCATAGTAGATTTAAAACCCCCTAAGAGTCTTACCCAGGTGAGATCCTTTCAGGGTAAACTAGCTTTCTTGCGGAGATTTATCTCTAATCTTTCTGGTAGGTGTCATCCTTTCTCCGCACTAGTGAAGAAGGATGCCCGATTCCACTGGGATGAGAGTTGTCAGGAGGCCTTTGAGAGTATAAAGCGTTACTTGATGAACCCCCCAGTTTTAGCTGCACCTATCCCGGGTAGGCCGTTGATTCTCTACACTACGGTCCTGGATGAGTCTTTAGGTGCACTGTTGGCTCAAGAGAATGAGGAAGGCAAGGAGAATGCCTTGTACTACCTCAGCAAGTGACTAATACCCGCAGAGCTTAAGTACCCAGCGATAGAAAAGCAATGTTTAGCCTTAATCTTCGCGGTACAAAAGCTTAGGCATTATATGCTATCATATAAGATCAATCTGATCTCTCGAGTCAACCCATTGCAGTACTTGATGACCCGTCCGACCCTCTCAGGTCGTCTAGCACGATAGTCCATGATACGACTGCAATTTGATATTACTTTTGTTCCTCAGCGGGCCGTCAAAGGACAGGCTTTAGCTGACTTTCTAGCCGATCACCCGATCCCTGCTGATTCCCCACTCAACGATGAGCTACCTGATGAATTCATCATGAGTGTGGATGAACAGGAGTCCCTTACTTGGGAGTTTTACTTTGACGGTGCGTCATCCATTAAAGCTTCAAGTCCATATGAAACTCCTACAGTTAGGGTGGGATTAGGCCTAATTTTTGTGTCTCCCAAGGGTCATACTCTACGATACTCCTATAGTTTATCAGAACCTCGTACCAATAATGAAGCTGAGTACGAAGCTCTGATTTTGGGGTTAGAGTTGGCCATTCAGATGAGTCTTAAGCGGGTGAAGATCTTTGGAGACTCATAACTGATAATCAATCAAGTAGCTGGAGTTTACAAAGTGCTTAAGCCTGAGCTCATTCCATATCATAATAAAGCAATGGAGCTCCTGAGCTTAATACCAGAAGTAACTTTAGCCAAGGTCCCTAGATCTGAAAATAGAAAAGCAGATGCATTGGCCAAGTTAGTAAAAGAATTAGCTGACCCTACTGGAAATCCAGTGTCTATTATTGTCCAGTATCGTCAAGCTCTGTACCCCGCGGACTTGTCTTCTCCCAATCAGACCCTTGCAGTGTTTGCTGTTGATGAGGAGTCAGATTGGAGAGAACCCTTCATAGAGTATTTGAAACATTTTAGGCTTCCAGATGATAAGTCTTTCGCTGCTCAAATTAGAAAGAGAGCCTTATCATTCGCCTATGTAAATGAAACTCTGTATCGACACTCTTTTGACCAAATGTGGTTGAGATGCCTCAGTAAAGAAGAGGCTAAAAAAGTCATGAACGAGATACATGAAGGGCTTTGTGGTGCCCATCAATCTGGACCTAAAATGAAAGACATAATTAAACGCCTTTGCTACTACTGGCCGACTATGATCCACGATTGTATGGAGCACGCTAAGAGATGCCATCAGTGCCAGATTCATGGCACGGTGATTCACCAACCCCCTAATCCGTTACACCCTACTATTTCTTCCTGGCAATTTGAGGGCTGGGGCACGGATGTGGTGGGTCCTATAGACCCTCCTTCCTCTAAGGATCATAGGTTCATTTTAGCCGCCACTGATTACTTCTCTAAGTGGACAGAGGCTGTCCCACTTAAGGAAGTTAAATCAGAAGATGTGATGCGCTTCTTTCACGATAACGTTGTTTATCGCTTTGGTGTTCTGCGCCGTATAATCTCAGATAACGGCCCGTCCTTTAGAAGCACCAAAATTGCCAGATTTGCCCGCCGCCATAACATTAATTGGCGATACTCGTCAATTTATTACTCTAAAGCCAATGGCTTGGCAGAGGCATTTAATAAGACTCTTGTGCAACTGATAAGGAAAATCCTTGTTGCAAATAAAATAGAATGACATGATAAGTTACCTGAAGCATTATGGGCATATAGGACTACCTACCGTACTCCTACCCAGTCCACCCCATATGCTTTAGCTTTTGGGGCTGAAGCTGTCCTCCCACTTGAGGTCGAGCTCCCCTCACTGCGTGTCGCAGTTAGTTACAATCTATCTGAGGAAGATAATGCCCGACTAAGCTTGTAAGAGCTAGATGGTTTAGATGAGCTTCGCTTACGAGCTTATCAATACCTTAAGCTAAGCCAGGCTCGAATGATACGACACTACGAGCGCCTTGTTAGACCTCGTGCTTTCCGGGTAGGCGAGTTAGTTCTTGTTTTGCGTAGGCCTATCATCTCGTA
>CM028346.1:3489198-3840969 GCA_016618105.1 Dendrobium huoshanense | reverse complement strand
AATTTTCAGAAGACCAATCGCCACGGACGATAATTTATTTTTGTCTGGACGAAAATTTTCCAGAGACCCGATCGTCCTGGACGATATTTTAATTTCGTCTGGACGAAAATTTTCCACAGGACCAGTCACCACGTACGATAATAAAATTCGTCTGGATGAAAATTTTACAGAGAACTAATCGTCTGGTATGATAATTAATTTCGTCCTGGACGAATAGGACTTAGAAAAAAATTTTCGAACAAGTTCCTATTCGTTCCATGTGCCCTATAGAAGATAACTGTCTGATCGTCCCGTACGATAGGATATCGTCCAGTACGATCAGTATAAAATTTTATGATCTCCTTATGTGTGTGTGTATGTTTTTTATTCACTCAATTACAATCACTCCTTTATCTTATCTTGAATATTATTTGAAGTTATCGTAGTCTGGAGTCTGATTTCCTGAAATGTTAGTACACACAAGAGCAAATACAAATCTTCTAAATTTGTTAGGAGATAACTACACATTTGAACAATAATGTTTGAAATCATCAAAACTATTCAAGTTGCAAAAAATGTAAAAGCATTCAAATAGCAACTATTCTAACACATCTTAGACAGCTTCTACAACATATTCACTTGCATTACACATAAGCTCAAAGTTAAGTGACCCATTAGGAGTAATAATAATGGATACTATATAATACTTCTTCAAAGTTTCAAAGGCTTTTAGGCACTCATGATTAAAGTCAAAAGGGACGTCCTTCTCTAGTAAATTGAATAATGATTTGGCAATTTAATAAAAAATCCCCAATGAATCATCTATAGAAATCAACATGTCCTAGAAAACTCCTTACTTCTTTAACAGTGGTATTTAGGAAAAAAATAATATAAATATTATATATGCAAAAATATTATAATAAAATTTATATTAGGAAAACAATTCTAGGAGGAAGGATGGGCTTTAAGGATCTTAAATTTATATTACTATGATATATAGCATTCTAAATTGCATTAACTTTAAATTTCTTTAGGGATAGTTTTTCTATTACTTTCTAAAGTAATTTTTTAGTGCAAAAATTTAGAGTTCAAGAAATATTTGTACTAAAAAATTTCTTTAGAAAGCAGTAAAAGAACTATCTCACACAAAGCCTAAGTGTAAATATAAAGACTTTGAAATCAATCATGATGTAAATTATATTATAATATTATGATATAATTATTTTTCTAATATTATTACTAGTTTGAAAATCATTAAATATTTTTAAATTTGGTATTATATATTTAATTCCATCATGATATAACTAGTTTAGGGTTTCATGGCATAATTTTTTTGAAAAAAATTTGGGTAATTAAAATCTATTAAATTTCATATAAATTAAAGTTATTTTGATATGAGTGTAATATATGAATAATTAATTAAAATTATATTATATTTATGTTAAAATAAATTTTATGAATTTGAAGATTTTTTTTTTTTTGGAAAATAATGTGCATAACATACTAATATAATTTTTTATTAGGATGTGCTTGAAAATTATTGGATTTTTTTATGAATGAAAGCAATGTAAATATGAAATATGGTTCTAACCTCAGAGCAAGTTCAATGATTTCAAGGTTAATCATGATCAAATTTGTATCCAAATATCCTAACAAATTATTTTTAATCTTTCATATTAGTTTTGATCAAAATATACTTTTTTTTTCTTTTGCATTATGGACTAATTTTTTTTGCATGTCAAAAAAATCTTCTTGTTAACATTATTCGAATTATTCAAAAAATATATTTGAATTTGGACCTGAAAAGCAGTCAAACAGACCTAGGTTATCTAAATATAAATCGATTTGGCTAGTCCATAGCACTCTCCTATCCCTCTAAGTGAAGGGTAGGGGTGTCAAAATGGGTTTTCAGTTTGGGTTTTGGTCGAACCTGGAATTTACCAGGGTTCTAAAGGGTTGACCTAAACCCGACGCGATTTTCAAATGTCTCGGGAATTTCAAACCAGACCAGACCCACTGGTTGTCGGGTTAACATGACTCGACCCATTAACCTGGATATGGTTAATCCGAGCAGGGTGATGTAGAACGCGCGGGTCTGGGTGGAGCTCACAGGTGCAGGTGCGGTACACCATATGCGATCACGCGGGTGGAGTGTGGATGCTAGACACAGCAACTGAGCGCGATGTGGTCACACGGGTAGAATTAACATGATTTTTTAAAACAGAGTTTTAGTACATTTTTGTACTAAATTTTATTTTAAGAAGCAATAAAAAAGTAATCCCAAACGAAGCCTTAGAGTTATTTGAGATCGCTTATGCTTTCTTGCTTATGTTTTTTAAAGAACAGTTTTCAACTATAGTTTTGAACATACTTTTCGAAAATATCTTTTTTAATACAAAATAAAAAAAAAAACTGTGTAAAAAATGTCATCCAATATTTCTTTTGTCACAAAAGCAGTTGAAAATCAGGCTTCGTTTGGGACGGCTTTTTGCTGCTTTTTAAAACGTAGTTCCAGTTCAAAATTTTAAATTTTTGTACTAGAACTCCTTTTTAAAAAGCACTAAAAAAAGCCATCCCAAACGAAGCCTCAGTCTCAAACGAAACATTAGTTGTCGTAATAAGTTTATTCCATAGAGATGTAGGCTCAATAGTCTGATTCCCTATGAAGTTTCTACAACTATCTTTAATATCAATCATATTATATTCTTCATGAGACAAATAATTGAGAAATAATAAAACAGGTAATTTATTGTATTCTTCATTAATTCTCTCTCTTCATTAACTCAATTCTCATTTATAATGGTTTATAGTGGCACAGACAAATTTTAAAAAGAGCATATAACATTTATTTGATTTATTATTAATTATATGTTATTTAGAATGTTATAAATTTTGGAAAAAAATATAATCATCAATGTTGCGCTATACTTCAATTTAAGTGCTTGGTTCACCTTAGGCTTCGAGTTGTTGGTCGACTTCTTGTGAAAACTCTCACCATATCAATGGACATTTCCTTCTATCTAAAGCTCGACATTAAAGATATCAATATATATTCAATGATATTGATAATAAAAATATTTTATAATGATTTTAAAATATAAAAATGTAAGGAGACTTTAAACATTAAGTGTTTTCACTTGTAAGTTTTTTTATTTTATTTTATAATTTATCTCTTTATAATAATAACTCCAACAAAATATTTTTTAAAATAATCAATATGGGTCCCAAGCCCAAATAAAAAAGATTGAGGATATTTTAAAATGAAAAATTTGTGGCCCCATAAAAAAAATATCTTGGATTTGCAACTGCTTATTAGTTAATGATAGCAATGGTTGAGAGATTGTTATAACTTTTTTAGAACTTAGTATTTCTAGAGAGTTATCTCTAAGTGCTATTATATTTGAATGAAATCTCAAATCTCCAATAATGATAATAGCATATTTATTCTGTGATGAAACATCAGAGTTTGATTCAATGAATGAGTGTCAAGTAGGAATTTTAATGCGTCTCCCACCTGACGTAGAGATACATCCTCCCACTCCTAAAAAACTCAGTTTTTGCTAGCTATTATTTGGTATTAACGTAGAATATCATCATGTGAAGACAAATACCAAGTTATACCGAGCTATACCGAGCAATACCGAGCTATACCGAGCAAAACAAAAAAATACCTAGTTTTTCCTTGAAAAAACTTGGTTTTGCTCGGTATAGCTCGGTATAGCTCGGTATTGCTCGGTATAGCTCGGTATAACTTGGTATTTGTCTTCACATGATGATATTCTACGTTAATACCAAATAATAGCTAGCAAAAACTGAGTTTTTAGGAGTGGGAGGATGTATCTCTACGTCAGGTGGGAGGACGCATTAAAAATTCCTACTTGACACTCATTCATTGAATCAAACTCTGATGTTTCATCACAGAATAAATATGCTATTATCATTATTGGAGATTTGAGATTTCATTCAAATATAATAGCACTTAGAGATAACTCTCTAGAAATACTAAGTTCTAAAAAAGTTATAACAATCTCTCAACCATTGCTATCATTAACTAATAAGCAGTTGCAAATCCAAGATATTTTTTTATGGGGCCACAAATTTTTCATTTTAAAATATCCTCAATCTTTTTTATTTGGGCTTGGGACCCA
This sequence comes from Dendrobium huoshanense, assembly GCA_016618105.1. Lineage (NCBI taxonomy): Eukaryota > Viridiplantae > Streptophyta > Magnoliopsida > Asparagales > Orchidaceae > Dendrobium > Dendrobium huoshanense. Next base: position 3,836,842 of record CM028346.1, on the reverse strand, counting down.
TATTGATTATTTTAAAAAATATTTTGTTGGAGTTATTATTATAAAGAGATAAATTATAAAATAAAATAAAAAAACTTACAAGTGAAAACACTTAATGTTCAAAGTCTCCTTACATTTTTATATTTTAAAATCATTATAAAATATTTTTATTATCAATATCATTGAATATATATTGATATCTTTAATGTCGAGCTTTAGATAGAAGGAAATGTCCATTGATATTGGTGAGAGTTTTCACAAGAAGTCGACCAACAACTCGAAGCCTAAGGTGAACCAAGCACTTAAATTGAAGTATAGCGCAACATTGATGATTATATTTTTTCCAAAATTTATAACATTCTAAATAACATATAATTAATAATAAAATCAAATAAATGTTATATGCACTTTTTAAAATTTATCTGTGCCACTATAAACCATTATAAATGAGAATTGAGTTAATGAAGAGAGAGAATTAATGAAGAATACAATAAATTACCTGTTTTATTATTTCTCAATTATTTGTCTCATGAAGAATATAATATGATTGATATTAAAGATAGTTGTAGAAACTTCATAGGGAATCAGACTATTGAGCCTACATCTCTATGGAATAAACTTATTACGACAACTAATGTTTCGTTTGAGACTGAGGCTTCGTTTGGGATGGCTTTTTTAGTGCTTTTTAAAATGGAATTCTAGTACAAAAATTTAAAATTTTGAACTAGAACTACGTTTTAAAAAGCAGCAAAAAAGCCGTCCCAAACGAAGCCTGATTTTCAATTGCTTTTGTGACAAAAGAAATATTGGATGACATTTTTTACACAGTTTTTTTTTTTATTTTGTATTAAAAAAGATATTTCGAAAAGTATGTTCAAAACTATAGTTGAAAACTGTTCTTTAAAAAACATAAGCAAGAAAGCATAAGCGATCTCAAATAAACTCTAAGGCTTCGTTTGGGATTACTTTTTTATTGCTTCTTAAAATAAAATTTTAGTACAAAAATGTACTAAAACTCTGTTTTAAAAAATCATGTTAATTCTACCCGTGTGACCACATCGCGCTCAGTTGCTGTGCCTAGCATCCACACTCCACCCGCGTGATCGCATATGGTGTACCGCACCTGCACCTGTGAGCTCCACCCAGACCCGCGCGTTCTACATCACCCTGCTCGGATTAACCATATCCAGGTTAATGGGTCGAGTCATGTTAACCCGACAACCAGTGGGTCTGGTCTGGTTTGAAATTCCCGAGACATTTGAAAATCGCGTCGGGTTTAGGTCAACCCTTTAGAACCCTGGTAAATTCCAGGTTCGACCAAAACCCAAACTGAAAACCCATTTTGACACCCCTACCCTTCACTTAGAGGGATAGGAGAGTGCTATGGACTAGCCAAATCGATTTATATTTAGATAACCTAGGTCTGTTTGACTGCTTTTCAGGTCCAAATTCAAATATATTTTTTGAATAATTCGAATAATGTTAACAAGAATATTTTTTTGACATGCAAAAAAAATTAGTCCATAATGCAAAAGAAAAAAAAAGTATATTTTGATCAAAACTAATATGAAAGATTAAAAATAATTTGTTAGGATATTTGGATACAAATTTGATCATGATTAACCTTGAAATCATTGAACTTGCTCTGAGGTTAGAACCATATTTCATATTTACATTGCTTTCATTCATAAAAAAATCCAATAATTTTCAAGCACATCCTAATAAAAAATTATATTAGTATGTTATGCACATTATTTTCCAAAAAAAAAAAAAAAATCTTCAAATTCATAAAATTTATTTTAACATAAATATAATATAAATTTTAATTAATTATTCATATATTACATCCATATCAAAATAACTTTAATTTATATGAAATTTAATAGATTTTAATTACCCAAATTTTTTTCAAAAAAATTATGCCATGAAACCCTAAACTAGTTATATCATGATGGAATTAAATATATAATACCAAATTTAAAAATATTTAATGATTTTCAAACTAGTAATAATATTAGAAAAATAATTATATCATAATATTATAATATAATTTACATCATGATTGATTTCAAAGTCTTTATATTTACACTTAGGCTTCGTGTGAGATAATTCTTTTACTGCTTTCTAAAGCAATTTTTTAGTACAAATATTTCTTGAACTCTAAATTTTTGCACTAAAAAATTACTTTAGAAAGTAATAGAAAAACTATCCCTAAAGAAATTTAAAGTTAATGCAATTTAGAATGCTATATATCATAGTAATATATAAATTTAAGATCCTTAAAGCCCATCCTTCCTCCTAGAATTATTTTCCTAATATAAATTTTATTATAATATTTTTGCATATATAATATTTATATTATTTTTTCCTAAATACCACTGTTAAAGAAGTAAGGAGTTTTCTAGGACATGTTGATTTCTATAGATGATTCATTGGGGATTTTTTATTAAATTGCCAAATCATTATTCAATTTACTAGAGAAGGACGTCCCTTTTGACTTTAATCATGAGTGCCTAAAAGCCTTTGAAACTTTGAAGAAGTATTATATAGTATCCATTATTATTACTCCTAATGGGTCACTTAACTTTGAGCTTATGTGTAATGCAAGTGAATATGTTGTAGAAGCTGTCTAAGATGTGTTAGAATAGTTGCTATTTGAATGCTTTTACATTTTTTGCAACTTGAATAGTTTTGATGATTTCAAACATTATTGTTCAAATGTGTAGTTATCTCCTAACAAATTTAGAAGATTTGTATTTGCTCTTGTGTGTACTAACATTTCAGGAAAATCAGACTCCAGACTACGATAACTTCAAATAATATTCAAGATAAGATAAAGGAGTGATTGTAATTGAGTGAATAAAAAACATACACACACACATAAGGAGATCATAAAATTTTATACTGATCGTACTGGACGATATCCTATCGTACGGGACGATCAGACAGTTATCTCCTATAGGGCACATGGAACGAATAGGAACTTGTTCGAAAATTTTTTTTCTAAGTCCTATTCGTCCAGGACGAAATTAATTATCATACCAGACGATTAGTTCTCTGTAAAATTTTCATCCAGACGAATTTTATTATCGTACGTGGTGACTGGTCCTGTGGAAAATTTTCGTCCAGACGAAATTAAAATATCGTCCAGGACGATCGGGTCTCTGGAAAATTTTCGTCCAGACAAAAATAAATTATCGTCCGTGGCGATTGGTCTTCTGAAAATTTTCGTCCAGACGAAGTAAAGAATCGTCCATGACGATTGGATCTCTGGAAAATTTTCGTCCAGACGAACATATTCTCGTCCAAACGATTAACCGACTTAGAACAGTTTTCAGCAGTTTGTAGAACCGACCTAGTAATAACCGTTCATACTGGACGAACCTAGTTCGTACAGGACGATCATCTGTACGAAGACATTTTGTACACATAGTCAAATAGGATCGTTTCAGATCATTTAAGTAAAATCGTCCAGGATGATCCATGATCGTACAAGACGATCCACTGCGTACAGAATTGAACACTTGCAGTTTTTGGGCGGGTTTTCTTGTCTTTTATATAAAAAGTCCAAATTAGACTGCCACCCAATCTTTTGTCATTTGATCTTCGTGCCTCTTGAGAGAATAGCCAAGGAGAGAGTGGAAGAGAGCATTCAAGGGAGAATTCCTACCACTGGAGCGAGAAGGCTTCACTTGGATTTCAAAGGTAAGAGTCTCTACTTGTGAATTTGGATTACTTCACTCTTTTCCTTCTTCCTTCTAGATTCTTGTGAGAAGATCAGTCAAGGAGATCCAGTTCTCTGCCGACACTTGGAGAGTGTGAACAGCCGAAAGGTTCTCTGCCTACACTTGGAGAGTGTGAACAGCTGTAGGGTTCTCTGCCCACACTAGGAGAAGTGTAAAAGGACGACGGTTCTCTGCCAGCACTGTGGATTGTGTAAAAGGACGACAGTTTTCTACCGCACCGGGTAGTGGTGAAAAGAGTGTGTTGTAAAGGCTTCTCCGCCTTGCTGTGGGTGCTAAAGGAGAGTCACTATTAGTTTTAGTGCAATACTCAGAGGGTGCCTCTGAGGAGTGGATGTAGGTCTGGTTATAGACTGAACCACTATAAATCTGGTGTCATTTACTTTATTATTTTTACGTTTCCGCACTTTAAATTTCAGTTTTAACAACTCTGTGGTTGAAAAATATTTTTCTACAAACTTTAAAAGAAATTTTTATTTCGGTTCAACTTAATCTTCAAAGAGGGTTTAAAATTTTTTAAACTACCAATTCACCCCCCTCTTGGTAGCCTTGGGACATTTACTTAGGCTTAACAACCTAATTACTGGACTCAACAAGTGGTATCAGAGCATAGTTTCAAAATTATAAGTTTGAACTACTTTTGATTAACGTAGATGGCTACATTTGGAAACCGAAACACACCTGAGGGTTACTCTATCACTAGACCTCCACTGTTTGAAAATATTCCTTTTGATTTTTGGAAAAACACGCATGTCTACTTTCTTACAGTCACTTGATTATCACATGTAGATGCTAGTCCAGGAAGGTTACTCAAAACTAACTAGATTAGTTGATGGAGTTAGGGTAGAAACACCCTATGCAGATTGGACTATTAAAGAACGTGACTTAGCACAATTAAATGCAAAATGTTTAAATAGTTTCTTTTGTGCTTTAAAATCTGAAGACTACATGCGAGTTTTCACTTGTAAAAGCGGAAATGACATATGGGATAGACTTTGTTTAACTTATGAAGGGACAAATGAGGTTAAGCAATCAAGACTCAATATCTTGTTACATGACTATGAATTATTTCGCATGAAACCTAATGAATCTATTTCAGACATGTACACAAGATTCACTCAAATTGTCACCTCTTTGCATACACTTGGTAGGGAATTAACTAATGCTGAAATGGTTAATAAGATTCTTCGTTGTTTACCTACTGCATACGATGCTAAAATTACTGCAATTACAGAGTCTAAAGATTTGAACATTTATTCCATTGACAATCTTCTTGGTTCACTCATTGCTTATGAGCAAGAAGTAAGTCAAAGAAAGATTGATGCAGGTGAACCTAGAAAGGACAAGAATATTGCACTAAATGTGGAAGAGTCAGAAAGTGAACACTCACAACCTGAGGATGAAGACGATATTGCATTGATGACTAGATAATTCAGAAGCTTTTTAAAGAGGAAGCAGAAGAGACGCCAGCAATGGAATAAAGGTAAGTATAATAGAAATGACAAGGTTTCTAATGAAGTGATTTATTATGAATGCAGGAAACCAGGTCATATAAAGACTGATTGTCCAAAACTCAAAGCCACTCCTAGCAAGGAGAAGGTAGAGGAGAAACCAATGGTAAAGAAGGGCAAGAAGAAGTTTCAAAGGGCTTTTTGGGCGGACTCAGCTTCAGACTCATCTGAGACTGAAAAAGAAGAAGAAGTCACCAACCTTTGCTTGATGGCAGATAATGCTGAACAATCAGATCAAGGAGAGGTATGTGATTTAACCTATAATGAATTGTTTGAAGTTTCTGAACACATGCATGATGCATATAGGAAAATGAAAAAGATGCATGCTAGTTTAGTTTTAGAATTGGAAGAGCTTAATAAGGAACACGAAATCATTAGGAAAGATCATGCTTTAATAGATAACAACCACATGAAACTACTTGATGAATATGATGACTTGAATAAAAATTTTGAGAATTTAAAATCATCCTATGCTGAACTTGAAAAAGAATTTAAGAATTTTAAGGATGAATCTGAGAGCAAGACATATGGAATCAATTATACCAATCGAATCTTGGAAGATATGAATTCATTTTACAAACTCACAATAAGAGCTCTCGAGGATAATATGAACCCCCCTAAACTTGAAGATTTTACAAATCCTAAATATTATCCTAAATTCATGAAATCCCTTAGAAGACAATCATATGAAAGAAAACATAGGAATATTTTTCCTAATGTTAAATGTAATAATTGTGGATTTTTGGGACATATATCTCACACCTGCACTTTAAAGATGAAAACTAATTTGGTGTGGAGAACTAAGATGCATAAACCTAGACATATCATACATGCATCTGATTATAAATTTCATAAAGGTGAACCCAAACTTGTTTGGGTTTCCAGGTCTAACATTTGAGAATTTTGCAGGTGTACTCTCACACAAGACCTCGTGAGAGTATATAGTACCTGGACAGCGGATGTTCAAAGCATATGACTGGAGATACTGCTCAATTCATAACGCTAGAAGCTAGGGTTGGAGGCAAGGTTACACTTGGAGATAATACTACAAAGAAACCGAAACACACCTGAGGGTTAGATAACCTAGGTCTGTTTGACTGCTTTTCAGGTCCAAATTCAAATATATTTTTTGAATCATTCGAATAATGTTAACAAGAAGATTTTTTTGACATGCAAAAAAATTAGAAAGTATATATATTTTGATTAAAACTAATATGAAAGATTAAAAATAATTTGTTAGGATATTTGGATACAAATTTGATCATGATTAACCTTGAAATCAATGAACTTGATCTGAGGTTAGAACCATATTTCATATTTGCATTGCTTTCATTCATAAAAAAATCCAATAATTTTCAAGCACATGCTAATAAAAAATTATATTAGGATGTTATGCACTTTATTTTCCAAAAAAAAAAATCTTCAAATTCATAAAATTTATTTTAACATAAATATAATATAAATTTTAATTAATTATTCATATATTACATCCATATCAAAATAACTTTAATTTATATGAAATTTAATTGATTTTAATTACCCAATTTTTTTTTCAAAAAAAAAAAATGCCATGAAACCCTAAACTAGTTATATCATGATGGAATTAAATATATAATACCAAACTTAAGATATTTAATGATTTTCAAACTAATAATAATATTAGAAAATTAATTATATCATAATATTTTAATATAATTTACATCATGATTGATTTCAAAGTCTTTATATTTACACTTAGGCTTCGTGTGAGACAGTTCTTTTACTGCTTTCTAAAGCAATTTTTTAGTACAAATATTTCTTGAACTCAAAATTTTTGCACTAAAAAATTACTTTAGAAAGTAATAAAAAAACTATCCCTAAAGAAATTTAAAGTTAATGCAATTTAGAATGCTATATATCATAGTAATATATAAATTTAAGATCCTTAAAGCCCATCCTTCCTCCTAGAATTGTTTTCCTAATATAAATTTTATTATAATATTTTTGCATATATAATATTAATTTATATTATTTTTTTCCTGAATACCTATGTTAAAGAAGTAAGGAGTTTTCTAGGACATGCTGATTTCTATAGATGATTCATTGGGGATTTTTTATTAAATTGCCAAATCATTATTCCATTTACTAGAGAAGGACGTCCCTTTTGACTTTAATCATGTGTGCCTAAAAGCCTTTGAAACTTTGAAGAAGCATTTTACTTTAGTATCCATTATTATTACTCCTAATGGGTCACTTAACTTTGAGCTTATGTGTAATGCAAGTGAATATGTTGTAGAAGCAGTCTAAGGTGTAGAGCGGATAAAAAAAATCATGTTAGTCCTATGTTAGTAGAACCTTAAATGAAGCCCAAAATAAACTACAACACAACTTAAAAAAGAACAACTAGCCATAGTCTTTGCTATTGACAAGTTTAGATCTTAATTGATTGACACAAAAGTTATAATATACACTGATCATTTTGTAATCAAATGCCTAGTAATAAAGAAAGAATCAAAACCTATGTTAATTAGATTAATCTATTATTACAAAAGTTTGATTAGAGATTTTAAATCGGAAAGCAATAAGAAATTATGTTGTCGGTCATTTATTTAGACTAGAGTTAGTAAAACCTGTGCATGACAAGTTTGATATCTGTGTTTTCCCCTGATGAGAAATTATTTACTATAAGTAATGAAGGTGTGCCTTGGTATGTTGATATAGTAAACTAATTTGTTAGTGGTATCCTACCATTTGACATGTAGCATACTCAAAGGCATAAATTCATACATGATGTTAGGTTCTATTTTTTGGAAGAGCCATATCTTTCTAGGAAATATAAGGATCAAATTATTAGGCAATGTATCCCTTTAGATGAGACTGGTATCATCATTAGACATTGCCATAATTTTGATTAGGAGGTCATTTTGGAGTATATAAAACTACGTCTAAGATTTTACAATTTGAATTTTATTGGCCTACTCTACTTAAGGTTATTAATGAATATGTTAAAAAATATGATAAGTTTCAACATGTAGGTAATATTATAAGGAGAAATGAAACACCCATAAATTATATGTTGGAGGCCGAGATATCTAATGCGTAGGGATTAGATTTTGTGGGTCCCTTTATTTTATCTTTTAGGAATCAATACATTTTAATAACAGTTGACTATGTGTCTTAGTGGATTGAAGGAGTGGATGTATCCAAAAATTTTGCTCAAGTAGTTATGAAATTCTTAAATAAAATTATTTTTGTTGGAATTAGAATAGCTGGAGCATTGATCATTGATTTCAAATTTTGGAATTCAATATAGGATAACAACTGCTTATCGTCTCCAAACCAGTGGACAAGCTAAAATTAGTAATAGGGAAATTAAAAAAGTTGTAAAGAAGAATATGAACCCTAATAGTAAAGATTGGTCTTTGAGATTGGATGACGTTTTATGGGCTTATAAGGCTACATCTAAAACTCATATAGGAATGTCACCCTATAAACTTTTTTTAAGCTTATCATTTGTTAGTAGAGTTAGAACAATTATGCATTTTGGTTACTTAAGGAGGTGAATTATAATTTAATAGATGCTTGGGAGAGAAGATTAATATAGCTTAATAAACTAATGGAGTTTAGAAATGAAACTTATTAGAATGTCAAGATATATAAGGAGAACTAAAAAGATATCATGATCAAAGCTAATTAAGAAGGAATTTACCCCTAGATAAGAAGTTCTTTTATGAATTTCAAGATTGAAATTATTTGCTTGGAAGTTAAAATCCATGTGGTCTAGTCCATTCACTAAAGTTAGAGCAGATCCATATGGAACTATAAAAATCCAAGATAAAAAAATTTCCCAAACTTTCAAGGTGAATAAACTATGACTTAAGCCTTACATAGGAGGATATATAAAACATAATAGAGTGATAATTGAGTTGGATCATCCTGACTAGAATGTAACAACCCAAATCTATATTGTGAAGTGTGACTGTGTTGTTTAATATGTGCATGATGATAATAGGATGTGATTAGTCTTTGCCTAGAGTTTTAGACCTCATATATGAAAATAAGACTTAGAGAGTTATAGTGTTGTCCTTGAGCATTGCACTGCATGCTCTTTCTAAAAATTATTATTTAATAAGAGCACTATAGCATAGTAGGAAATCAACAACTCTACAATAAATCATCCATCCTATGATGTAGCCTCAGTACCCAAGAACTGCAACAGTAAGCTCTCAAGTTTTTATCAGATTTCAAAGATAATTGTGATGCAACCTCAACCGCCATAGCACCCTATTAAAGCCTCATATTCAAGTAGTTGAGCTTCACAATGGCGGTCTCCCTCAACACTCCCATATGTCAAGCTCTGTAATAGAGGACCAATAAAATTTTTGGTATTTAGAGTTCCCAAGAAGAGCATCGCGGATCCACCTGATCATAACATCATAGTGTCAGTCCTTCCAATTGACCAGTTCACCCTTTGACTAGCTAGCACTATATTGCTCGTGAGGCTAGCACTATTAGCTATATATATATATAAAAAGATGACTACTTATTTCATTTCTTGTGCGATTTAAAAACACTCAAGCCCAAGTCTAGAAGTAATTCTTGGAGGAGATAATAGCTCCAAAGATCACAGTAGGAAAGAAAAGGTCATCCTTATCTTCTTCCTCTTATAATAAGAAGCAATTTGTTAGCATAACTATTGAAGAAAGATATAAGTCCAGGGGCTTTAGAAGTCTATGGGGATAGGTAGAATATATGATACTTTGTGCAAAACCCATTGCCTGCATAATCCCTATTATCAGAGAATTCCTTACTAATGCAAAAAAGACTCAACAGAGTCTTTGTTAGGGAGAAATGAGTCCCATTTGATAGTGTTACAATGAATGGAATGTATGGAACCCAAAATTATGAATTTGATGACTATACAACCTTTATAAATGCCCTAGTAAATTATGATTACATTTTGAAAGCCTTCACTGTCCCCAACTTCAATGCACAATGGAAGATTAGGGAGGATAAACTAGTAAATTTCTCTATTTTTACACTCACCAAAGTCTCCAAGGCTTAACACTACTTCATCTCAGTGAGGTTAATACTAAGAATCAATATAAGTGAGGTCACTAAGGACAAGGTCTTTCTGAATTATGCCATACAGATTGGCCTAACCATATATGTAGGGAAATTTATATATTTTTCCTCTAATATATGGTTGAGGGCTACACTTCTATAGGCTTCAGGCTTCCCTCTCAAACATATTCCCTTTATATTCAAGCTGGGGTTTTAAGTGAACTAGGGGAGGAGTAGATCTTCCCTATTTATGCACTTAATTACTAAGAATAAAATCATATACTTTAAGACACCTACTAGGGAACCTACGGAGGAACTTGCCAGACTTTATAGCCCAACTTAGAGCCCCTAGGCCCTTACAAGATTAGGCAACTGATTTTAAGGAATAGGTTATATGCATCCATAATTATCTGCATGAAAATATATAGTGGCAATAGGGAGTGAGTCACAAGATAGATTATATAATGGACATATAGCATAGGCAGTACGACTATGCTACTAATTTTCATAAAGCATTAGTTGGTATGTTTAAAAAATTATAACTATGTTAAGGTTCAAAATTGATAGTCTTCGCTACAACACCAATATTTTACAGGAGGCTTGATCAAGTAGCATTAGTAACAACAACAGAAACAAAGGAGGGAGAGGATGAAGGAGAAGAAGTTGAGGGACATCTTTATTTTTATTTAAAAGTATTTGTGTATGAAAGTTTGGGGGTGTTAATAAAAAAATCATTTGTTGTTATCTCTTATAAGCTTGACTTTATTATTTTGCTTTATTTATTCTTATTGCACTTTAAAATATCAACTCTTATATCTTATAATTACTATGATTGTATATCTTGAAATTTAAAAAAATAATAATAAGAAAAATAAAAACTTAAGGTGATTAATAATATATAAGATAAAAAATATTTAAAATTAAATAACTTGAATATCAACTAATAAATTTTATTATAACTAAATACTTCCTAATAAAGAAAACTCCTAAATTGCACTTAAGCACTTGATCAAATACCTTAGTATTAATTTATTAAAGGTTTTGTGAGAATGAAGTATTTAGATTAATTTCAAAGTATAATATAAGCATGTACCTATCAAATCATAAACCTTTGATGAACCATAGAAAATGATAACTTATATCACATAAGGAGAAGAGAAAAATAAGTATTGAAAATCATTATGAAGTACTTAGCAATAATATGAAACGAAAAGGAAAAAATAAAATGAAAAAAAAAAGAAAAAAAAAAAGGCAAAAATCTATGTAATGAAATATCAAAAATTGGTAATTGAAAGTCTAAATTCCACCTACACGATCTAAGGAGAAATTAACTTAAGGGAATTATAAGACTTATGGTACATAAGGATGCTTATAAATTGATTAAAAGATTAAATAAATATGAAGTTCTCCTAAGCCCAAGATCATTAACCTTAGGTAAGCTAGTCAAAATTCTCACTTACACATGTAGGAGTTGGACTTATAAGGAATATTAGTTCAGATGAATTGTTAGGCTGTCTATTATAAGTTGTAATAATTAAGTTATTAATCATTGAAATATACTATTAACACCATTAACTCAATTTTTCTTAATTTTAAAAATTCAAAAGTTTACATTCTAGCAAAATAAAGTAACATGTTAATCAAGTGCATGTGGAATACTTGAGGACTAGTAATAATATAAATTTGGGAGATTTGTTTGTGAAAATTTTGTTATGTATTATACTATCCACTTTTTCTTTAAAGTTTCCTCACTTGATTTTGTGTAAGAAAATTCATATAAAAGCATTAAAAAATAAAGAAAAATATCCAACACTACAGTGTCAAATTCTGGAGCATCACAACATTCAATACCAAAATCTGACTCAAGATAGAGAGCAAGGCATTACAAAATGCAACTCATAAGAGTCGTAGCTCCATCTAAATGCCACAACATTAGATCGACATGACATCATAGTGTTGACCTTGGCACCATAGTGCCAATTACCAGAGAGCCACGACAAAGCAGTTAATTCAATTATTCTTAGGGAACGATACATTGATTCAATCACAATATCACCAAAACTTTAGTTCAAAATGTGAGCACCACAGTGCCACCACTATCTGCACTACATTACGAGTGTCATTTTTTTATTTTTTTAATATAAATAGCATGGCCAAATTTATTATGTGGGGATGTCCATTTTTACACTTGTACTCAATCTTAAGCAATGTCCATTGGAAAGGAGAGAGTGCATGTAAGAAAGGGGAAAAGGAATGAGTGAAAAGAAGAGTTTGTACTTATTATTGTAAGACAATCTAGTTCTATCTCTTCTTTTTCTATTCTTTTGAATGTTGTTTTAATTAAAATGAAGTTTTTATGTTTATTTAAATTATAATGTCAAGCTAATTTTCTTTCTAAACTTATGATATGTTTAGAATCTTTATTTACATAGATTATATCTCAAATCCTTAAATAATATATTGTTGTTTCTAGTTGCTTTGTTCTTAATTTAATTTGTGTATAGGCCTTGCACAAAGTTAAAACCTAATGTGATCTATGTCCTTGATTAAGGCAAAGTGAAATCAAGTAAGGAAATTAGAATGGAGTTATACCTTGTATCATATAATGGATAGAAGTATGTGATTATTAAGGAGATAGAACAATCATAGTAAAGTGTATCTTTGCTAACTCTAATGAGCTCGACAAAGATGAGGAGTTACATATGCTCATGTTCACAACAAAAAAACTAAGAGATCAATCTTTATATACATGAATTCTTAATTATCATAAGTTCAAGGTATCTTATAAATAGAATTTCCTTCTGATAGTCTTAGTAGTTTACTTACATTAGCACCACCATCTAATTTTTGCAATAAGATAAATTAAGAAGTTCATATGAATAGTACTAGAGTTATATTGTGATCATACTTATCCTCATGGGAATTATAAGCTTACCTTTGTATTACTAGACATGACACATGCACTTGCATTTTTTGCCAACGAAAACCCAAAATTGATAGAAAGTACTAGGGTAGGAATCAGCTCTCTTAATCTTCTTTATGATAGCTATGGTGAGATTATTTTCTCATGCTTCAAATTTTAATGCTAATTTATTAAATAATAATGCTCTTTTTCAAATTTTAAATAGTCCAATTAAAGATTATTCTATTAATTATGGCTATATGGGCAAAGAAATTTTTCCAAATAAACAGGATTATACCACACTTCACCATAATCTTTTTAAGCTATGAAATGAGCTCGTTTAAGAACAAACAATCTATGATTTATCTTATATATTTTCAAAGAGCAGATTGTTGATTTTAAGCAGATGCAAGAAGTAAAAATAAATTATTAAACAATTTTTTATAGGATTAGTAAAAATAAATTATTAAATTATTAAATTTAATAGTATATTTTTTTAAAATTCAAATATAGTTCTAATCAAGCTTCTTAGTCAAGCTCTAATCGAACTTCCTAATGAGCTTGTTCATGAGCATTAAACGATACTATTCATGAACATACATGAACTGAATGTCAAATTGTTCAAGCTCATTTATATAGCTATCGATTAATTAAGAAAAAGGTAAGAATTTTAAATAAAAATATATAGCTATCGATTATTTATGAAGAGTGTTCAAACTCGTTCATTTACCTTATTAAATGAATATGAACGAGCTCTTATCGAGCTGAGTCATGAGTAGCTCGTCGAACGCTCGGTTCATTTGCAGTCCTAATGATGAACTACAAAAGACTTATTTGGATTAAAGGTCATTCCTTTAAATATGTTGTTTTCATTTAGACAATCCAAATTTAGGAACTTAAACCTAAAGATGTATTGGTATGCAATGATATTAATATTAATCAAGTATATGTGTTATGTATCTCTAATAATGAAACTCATGCATATTTATTTGTTGAATGCCTAGTCTCTTTTGGCCTTTTACAACTCTATATTTTGGATTATTTTTTTCATATGGGTTGCACTTTTACACAAATCTTGACTCATATTGAGAATTTCACTTATAAAATCATTAAAAAGTTTTTTTTTTTTTTTTTTTACTTTAGGCCAATGGCAAGCCTTCTACTTATGGACCGAGTGAAATAATAATTTTTAAGTGGTGATAGTTCTAACAATACATAACATGGAATTTTAAAAGTGCTTTACCTTCTAACTTTACTAACTTAAACTTCAGATGAAGGGTATATCGAATATGGCATTGTGAAACTATACTTCATTTTTTATGTCTTTCAGTTGTAGCAGCTACTTAGGATTTATTGATTGTCTATGAGATTTTTGTGTTTCTACTTTTGGAAGGCAATGATGAAATCCAACATTCTTGCAAATATCAATCAGGCGGTCTTAGACCATAGATTCTATTTTATTATAATGTTTTGGATTACCTTTTGCCTTTAGTTTAATGTTAAACTAATGTAATCTAGTTATACCATGTTATCTTTTAAAATTGCCAGAAAATTAAACCTCTCTCCTTTGTTGTACAAACTCTTTTTATATTTTCTAGTTGAATATCTAATCATTTTGCACTATTTTATTTTTCCTTCATTTATCTCATCTTGATATTTTATCTATGATAATTTTTTTAAATCAACTTTTATTTTTCTTGATTATCTATGAAGATTTTTTTAATTATTTTGCTAGTAAAAGTAAAGCTTTGTGCTTTAGTTCTAATCTCCTACCCTCACTTCATAACTCAAAAGCACTACTTATGTGTAACAACTAGCTTCATTGGTGAAATGGAAGAGCACAGATACCATAGTCGTTTTCTCAACTAGGACATAAAAAACTTAGTCGTTCCTCCTCATCCTTGCTGCTGCTCGACTCCCTCTCTCCCCTTCCTTGCATTTATTGGAGGAAACCCCTTAATGAAATGCAACCCCCTCCAGACCGATGAGTCTCTCTCTCATAAAGACAAAAAATTATTAACACCAACTAAACAAAGCACTTTTATTGCCTCTACCTCATCGAAACTTTGAGACATTCCCAACCTTAAATCCCCACTGAATCCTTCACTACAGAATGTTCTAACCCCATCTTTGAGCAAGTGACTGATGCAATTACGCTTAACAGCACCATCTCAAAAATTAGTATTTGCAAAGGACTTAATTCTGTCATCCAATAAAGAAAAACCTCAACTCTTAAGACAAATCCTTCTATTAATCCCACATCCAAAGTGACAAGCCAAACCAAGGCCAAAAAGTTGGCCAACTAATCATTCAAATCCCAATGAACCTTCCCGACATTTCCTTATGGAATATAAGAGGCTACAATGGGATGGATATGGTTCTTCATTATATAAACCTCATCCACTCATTCAATCTGGTTTTTATTGGTGTTTTGGAAGCTAAGATCAACTATTCTCTCGCGAATGGCATATGGTTGAAAGTTCGATGGGGATGTTAAGCCCTATGAACTTAGTCCCAAACTAACCAAGAGGGGGGGGTGAATTGGTATTTTAAAAACTTCGTTTTTAAACAAAGAAATAAAGTCGCATAAACCAAATCACACCACGAAAATAATGCGGAATTTTAAACGTGCGGAAGCAAAAAGGAAACACAGAGATTTATAGTGGTTCGGTCGACTCGACCTACGTCCACTCCTTGGAGGCACCCTCCAAGTATTGCACTACAAAAAGTGACTCTCCTTTAGCCCCCACGGCTAGGTGGAGAAACCCTTACAAGAACCTCCTTTTTGCCACCCCGGCAAGGCAGAGAACCTCTCTCCTTTTGCTTCCTCCTGAAGCTGGCAGAGAACCATAACCAAAAGCACAACTCCTTACCTCTACCGACCCTTCCACGGACGAGAAACTCTAGACGAAGACGACGCAGAGAGATCCTTGAAGCAACCCTTGTGAAACCCCTCACAAGCTCCCCCTCACAAGATCCTCTCTCTCTCTTCTCTCTCTCTTTCTCTCCTCAAGGTCTTCTCAGGTCAAGGCAGCAGCCAAAGGTCTTGAAAAACATTGAACAAGAGCTCTTTAAATAGAAGAGCTTCAAAAGAGCTCATTAATTGCAAGTTGCCGACAATATCGTCCAGGCCGATCTGGACATCGGCCTGGCCGATCAGTACAAATCAATGAAGATCGGCCAGAGCATAGCCCTGGATGCCAGATTGGACGATTAAAAATTAGCTTGATCGTCCAGGCCGATCTCACGATCGTCCTGGCCGATCAGTTCAAATCAGACGAAAATCGTCCTGACAATAGCCCTGAATATGGGCTGGCCGATATTGATCGTCCTGAAGTAACTTAAGGTTTTGACTAGATCGGCCTGGCCGATCCTGCGATCGTCCAGGACGATATGATCGTATCAATCATCCTTAATTACTTCCTTAATTTCCTGAACAATTATGGTATAATTTGTTAATATCGTCCAGGCCGATTCGAGGATCGTCCTGGCCGATAATTTAAAGATATGCTATACCATACTTGTCTATGGTGGCTACTTTTTTCTGTTTTGAGCTGATCGTCCTGGCCGATACACGTATCGTCCAGGCCGATCGGTTAACGTTGGCTGCCTTAATCAAGAATCCTTAATTAGACTTTCTGTTTTAAGCTGATCGTCCAGGCCGATCAAAGATATCGGCCTGGCCGATATGAGTAAAAACAGAATTTCTAATTCTCTCAAGTGTGTGTGTGAAGGGTTACAAAGTATCAGTCTTTTTGACTATTACAAGAGGACTCAAAAGGTAAAAAACAAAAGTACAGACTGACTCAACTCTAAACCTACGCATTCCTGAACTTGGCTCTTTTTTGATTGTCCGATCGTCGATTCCTGAAAAGTTAGAAGCAACAAGCTATCCAAGAAAAGCAGTGTTTGTCAATCATCAAAACATAAGACATGAAAAATAGATTTGCAACAATCTCCCCCTTTTTGATGATGACAAAACACAAGTAGGAAAATTAAAGATTCATTAGAAAAAACAAAGGTTACAACATCATCTTTTTCTTACCACACATCCTATCCTACTCCCCCTTTTTGTCATCACAAAAAGAGAGTCCAAAAACAGTAAAAAGGAACAACAAACATCACGAGAGACTACTACAAAAAGACAAGAAACAATAAAGCACAAACTAAAAGAACGAGGGATCCTGATCATCAGATGGAGGAGGTGGAGGTGGCTGCTGAAAGTAACTGGCAAGGGTAGTAAACTGAGCATTGAACCAGGCGATGTCCTGGTCATGCTGCTGCTGCTGGTGAGTGAGAAAACTGTCAAAACGAGCTAAGTCTTCGGCGCGATGATGCTCGTAGCGGGCGATGTCCTCAGAGTGTTGCTGCTCTTGGGCAGCAACATATGCATCAAACCTGGTCTCCCAACGATCAAATCTTGCAATCAACTGATCTACCGGTGAATGTTGGTGGAGAGGGACAGGGTCAGGAAAGGGAGCTGGAGCGGGAGCCTCCTCCTCTCTAGCCTCCCGTGGTTCGTCCGGGTGGAGACGAGTGCTGTGAAGGGTGCTGAAGGAATTGTTCGAGTAGAAGAGAGTTGGGAAATTTGGTGGATTGGGATATTGAATTTGGTATTTGGTCTCAAGAACATAGGCTATGATATGTCCTAAGGCTAGATTTGGTTTTCTTCTGTGGCCTGGATCTCGAATTGTTGTAAGGTGATCAATGTAACGAAAAAATAGATCTGCAGTGTTAAATTCCCTATGTGCCATGATGTAGAAGGTAGTGAGGGAAAGTAAAGGGGTAATGTGGACACGGTCGCCGGCTTTTGGAATGACAGAGGTGCGAAGGACATGTTGGATTGTCCTAGCATCTCTGACTAGAGAGCTAGTCTCTCCAACATGGTAACGGGCATTGGTCTGGCGAAGAAAGTGGTTTGCCGTGGACCAGTCAAAATCAGGGTCAGGGGCAATAAGGTGCAGCTTATCTCCGGTGGTGGATAGCTGTAAAAGTTCAACACAGTCCTGATATGTGATTTCGACAGGGCGTCGATTCACATAGGAGGACAGGGCTGTGAAGGTAGAGTTTATGCGGAGGTTTGCAAAGAATTCTAACAGGAACTCAGAATTGAAAGGAAAAATAAGAGATAGGATGAAGCAAAGGGAAGTGTGGGCAAAGAGATCCATTACCGGGTAGGAAATGTGGGTCGGATTGATAATTCTTGAAACAGTAATTCCACATTCCTTATAGCGATGATAAGCGGCTTCATCTTCTGCTTCACGGAACCGAGGGTCAACCCTTGCCCTCGAGGAACTTCCAGAGGTCTGCCGGACGCGCTTCCCACCAGCCATATGAGAGAACTTTAAGCAGAAAATCAAAGGAGAAAGGATGAGTTGTGAGAAAACATGGCTGGATCGGCCTATATTTAAAGAATCGTCCATATCGTCCTGGCCGATCGCGGAATCGTCCAGGCCGATATGTGTCAATAATTACGTACAGGCCGATTGGTCAAAAAGGCGGTCCAATCGTCCGGGCCGATCAGATATCGGCCAGGCCGATTAGACACAGGCTATCGGCCCGAGGAGTCAGTCCGGACGACCGTTGAAAAAGCAGATCGTCTGGGCCGATTAGGTGTATCGTCCAGGACGATGCACAATAATTGATCGTACCGGCCGAAGTTAAAACGTTTTAAATGCGTGCCACGTGTATCGTCCAGGACGAACAGTGGATCGGCCCGGCCGATGGTCCAATAATGGATCGTCCGGGGCCGAATTTAAAGTTCAAAACGTACTGACACGTGGATCGTCCGGGACGGTCCAGTGTATCGGCCAGGACGATGCACATAGAATGCATCGGCCAGACAAATATACTATCGGCCAGGACTATCACCAAGAGTTTGATCAAATCGTCCAGGACGATAATTTATCGTCCAGGACGATGAATTTCAGTAAGCACAGAAAAAGGTCAGCAGATGGATTTTGGAAAGAATTTGTCCTATCGGCCAGGACGATATAAATATCGGCCAGGCCGATGTGACTTGAAATTTGAAATTAAGAAAGGAATGGTGATGATCAAGACCCTCAAAAATAAAAACAAAAGAAAAGACAGTCAAAGACACACAAAAAAAATAAAAAATAAAACAAACACCGAATATTTTTGGATTTTAATTTTTCTATATTTTTTTTTTGTTTTATGAAGGCATCATATGAGAATACTTTTCTTGAATTTAAATTTTTGAGGTTTTTAGGAGATCAAGAGGTTTAACAAAATCCAATTAGAGGAAGGTAGAAAAACTGATTCCATTAACCCTAAATCGGACATTCTTCAGCGTACAAAAAATCTTTAAAAAACAACAGAGTCCTAACTTGGAATAACACAAGAAGTTTTAAGAAGATCCAATCAAGACTTGTTAACAACTAAAAAATCTTATAAATAATAAACCAAAATAGTTTTTTCTCAATCATGGAATTTGAAATCAAATCTTTGAACGTATCACATAATCAATGAGTTTTCTAAGTTTTAAGCGTTTTACCAAAGAGATCATAGCTTGCAATTAGTGGGCTAATTTTATGCCTCTTTTTACTTTTATTGGCTCTTTGAGCATCTTTTGATTTTTGATACACTTTTGTGTATTTTTCTTTTCAATTTGGCTTCATTGGCCTCTTTCCTTTTTGTCTTTTGCAAGCTAATAACTCTTTAATATACCCTTAAAGAAAAATACTTAGTTGTGAGTATATCCTCCAAATATTAGAGAATAGGGGCTCTCTCTCTAACATAGGGAAGAATAATTCACAACACAAAATCAAAATCATGTGATGACTGCACTGGTAAGATTTCAAAAGCTTGAATGATATCAAAGAATTTTGACTATTATGCATAAGATGATTTAATGTAGCAAGATTAGAACGATATCTTAAAAAACCATTGGTTAAACTGAGTTTAGACTTTTTGTTTTATAAAAGAAAAATCATGCCACTAAACAAGGTCAGAAGAAGGGAAAACATCAATAGTTTACTCTCTTTAACTAATTTAAAAAAAAGCTAAACCCTATCTCCCAAAAAAAAAAAAACTCCAATATTTAAAAGCTTGAAAAGTTTTTATCATACGGAAGCCAAAAATAAGGACCAAAAATAAAAACAAAAACAAACAATAAGCAAACTAAAGACAACAACAAAGTCAACACAAAAACTAAAAATAAAAGTCACACAAAAACTAACGATTTCAAGCAAGTGATAAAACAACGGATTTTAGCAATTGAGCTGCAAGCCTCCTTATGTTCAGTTATCCTATGCTCCCACGAGGTCTTTGGTGAGAGCACTCCTGCAAGACTCAACAACAGTCAATTTTAGGAACCCAAACAGATTTGGGTTCCTTCTTTGGAAATATAGAGTGCAATGCAGATGTGGTATGTATTGAATCATGCATCTTAGGTCTCCACACCCAATGTGTACTGCGGTGAACTGTGCAAGTGTGTGAGATGTGTCCTAACATGCCACAAGTAAAACATTGAACTCCAGGAAAAGGTTTTCTTAAATGGTTTGAGTAAAAATGCCTCTTCCTAGGTTCTGGCATTTGATTAAAAGTTGATGTCATCCTAGCTCTCTTACATGTTTCCAAATCATTTTGAATTCTCAAGTTAGTTCTTTTCAATGCATCATTCTCAATCCTCAAATTTTTCTCAATCTCTTTAGATTTCTTAAGATCATCATTAAGTGCGGTGTGTGAAGCTTTTAATGCATTTCTTTTATCAACTAATTCCAAATGCTTCTTGTTTAATTCATCAAATTCATCAAGTAGAGCCATGTGATTTGAATCAATCGTTGCATGATCTTTGAGAAAAACTTCATGCTCTTTTTGTAGATTTGAATGTTCTAATTTTAGGCTAGCATGAGTTTTCTTTAATTTCCTATATGATGCATGGATTTTTTCACAAATTTCAAATAATTCATCATAGGTTGGTCTACATACCTCTTCCTCATCACTTTGGCTTTCTCCCATGAAACACAAGTTTGTAGTTTCTTCCTCTGGTTCAGTCTCAGAGGAATCAGTACCTGATTCTGCCCAGAAGCCTCTTTGGATTTTCTTTTTCTCTTTCCTAGACTTAGCTTTCTCCTCACCTTTTTCCTTTTCTTTGCTTGAATGATCTTGAAGTGTAGGACAATCGGCTCTTACATGTCCCGGTTTCCTGCATTCAAAACAAACAACATCAGAAGATCCTTTAATATGTTTATGATCCTTACCTTTTCTCCAACTTTGATGATGCTTTTGTTTCTTCCTTAGAAAGCTTTTGAATTGCCTTGTGATGAAGGCAACTCCATCGCTTTCAGACCCGGAAGATTCAGAATCCGATTTGTGTGCCTTCAATGCAATGGTTTTCTCCTTTTTCTTTTCACCTGCATCAAGATTTCTTTGATTCACCCCTTGCTCGTAAGCAATGAGTGAGCCAAGCAAGTTATCAATAGAATAGGTGTTTAAATCTTTAGATTCAGTAATTGCAGTAATTTTTGCATCATAGGACGAAGGCAAGCATCTCAAAATCTTGTTAACTTTTTCATAGTTTGAAAGTTCTTTTCCTAGTGCATGCAATGAGGTAGCAATCTGAGTAAACCTAGTGTACATGTCAGAAATCGATTCATGAGGTTTCATACGAAAAAGTTCATAGTCATGCAAGAGAATGTTTAAACGGGATTGTTTAACTTCATTAGTGCCTTCATAAGTAATGCACAATTTATCCCAAATTTCTTTACCAGTCTTGCAAGTTGAAACACGCATGTAGTCCTCAGATTTTAAAGCACAGAAAAAGCAATTCAAAACATTTCGCATTCAATTGAGCTAAATCTCGTTCATCAAAAGTCCATTCGGTAAAAGCAACTTCAGTTTTAAAACCGTTAATTTCACGAGAAGGTGGAGAATAACCTTCTTGAATAAGCATCCACATGCGATAATCAGTAGATTGTAAAAAAGTTGACATGCGAGTTTTCCAGAAATCAAAAGGTAGGTTATCGAACAGAGGAAGTCGGGTAATAGAATACCCTTCCGTAGTGTTGCGATTCCCAAAGTTAGACATGGATCAAATTCAAAAAGTTTTTAAACTTTAATTTTCGAATCAAGCTCTGATACCACTTGAAAGTTCGATGGGGATGTTAAGCCCTATGAACTTAGTCCCAAACTAACCAAGAGGGGGGGTGAATTGGTATTTTAAAAACTTCGTTTTTAAACAAAGAAATAAAGTCGCATAAACCAAATCACACCACGAAAATAATGCGGAATTTTAAACGTGCGGAAGCAAAAAGGAAACACAGAGATTTATAGTGGTTCGGTCGACTCGACCTACGTCCACTCCTTGGAGGCACCCTCCAAGTATTGCACTACAAAAAGTGACTCTCCTTTAGCCCCCACGGCTAGGTGGAGAAACCCTTACAAGAACCTCCTTTTTGCCACCCCGGCAAGGCAGAGAACCTCTCTCCTTTTGCTTCCTCCTGAAGCTGGCAGAGAACCATAACCAAAAGCACAACTCCTTACCTCTACCGACCCTTCCACGGACGAGAAACTCTAGACGAAGACGACGCAGAGAGATCCTTGAAGCAACCCTTGTGAAACCCCTCACAAGCTCCCCCTCACAAGATCCTCTCTCTCTCTTCTCTCTCTCTTTCTCTCCTCAAGGTCTTCTCAGGTCAAGGCAGCAGCCAAAGGTCTTGAAAAATGTTGAACAAGAGCTCTTTAAATAGAAGAGCTTCAAAAGAGCTCATTAATTGCAAGTTGCCGACAATATCGTCCAGGCCGATCTGGACATCGGCCTGGCCGATCAGTACAAATCAATGAAGATCGGCCAGAGCATAGCCCTGGATGCCAGATTGGACGATTGAAAATTAGCTTGATCGTCCAGGCCGATCTCACGATCGTCCTGGCCGATCAGTTCAAATCAGACGAAAATCGTCCTGACAATAGCCCTGAATATGGGCTGGCCGATATTGATCGTCCTGAAGTAACTTAAGGTTTTGACTAGATCGGCCTGGCCGATCCTGCGATCGTCCAGGACGATATGATCGTATCAATCATCCTTAATTACTTCCTTAATTTCCTGAACAATTATGGTATAATTTGTTAATATCGTCCAGGCCGATTCGAGGATCGTCCTGGGCGATAATTTAAAGATATGCTATACCATACTTGTCTATGGCGGCTACTTTTTTCTGTTTTGAGCTGATCGTCCTGGCCGATACACGTATCGTCCAGGCCGATCGGTTAACGTTGGCTGCCTTAATCAAGAATCCTTAATTAGACTTTCTGTTTTAAGCTGATCGTCCAGGCCGATCAAAGATATCGGCCTGGCCGATATGAGTAAAAACAGAATTTCTAATTCTCTCAAGTGTGTGTGTGAAGGGTTACAAAGTATCAGTCTTTTTGACTATTACAAGAGGACTCAAAAGGTAAAAAACAAAAGTACAGACTGACTCAACCCTAAACCTACGCATTCCTGAACTTGGCTCCTTTTTGATTGTCCGATCGTCGATTCCTGAAAAGTTAGAAGCAACAAGCTATCCAAGAAAAGCAGTGTTTGTCAATCATCAAAACATAAGACATGAAAAATAGATTTGCAACAATGGTTTCATAACTCTCTTAAACTTTTTGAGGAGGAAGGTTCCTTCCACAACTTTTGTTGCTCCCAACTTGGGAGAATTTGGATTAAATGGAATGCAACTATGTTGAGTTTTAAACCCCTTCTGATTGAGAATCAAGTCATTTATTGCATTGTGAAGTATGACAATGTGCAGCCTTTAATTATAATTGTTGTTTATGCATCAAATATTCATGCTGAAAGATCCCATCTTTAGGATTCCCTAAGGAAGATTAATGGTTCTTCTACTTTTTTTTTTTTTATTATCCTATGGATGTCTTAGGAGACTTCAATTGTTACAGTCATCATAAAGAACAAGAGGGAGGAAATCCTATTCCTAATAGTTAATTTTATAAGTGTTATAATATGATGCTCGATACCTCCTTAAAATAACTTACTTATATGAGGCTAAAATTACCTAGTTCAACATTAGAATTGAATCATTGATTCACATTAAGCTGTATAGAGTTCTTATTAATGAGCTTTTGCTAATTTTTTTCCTAGATGCTTCAAAAGTGTAGAAAATTATGGGTGTTCAGATCATTCGCATTTGATTCTCCACTCTAATCCCACTAAAAGTTTCTCCCACAAGTTTCTTTTCAAAAATTGTTGGTGCACTCCCTCAGTTCTATGACATAATTTACAATATTTTATTTAGTTCTCTTGATAAAGACCCTATTAACTCCTTTCTTTACAAGCTCAAAACTCTCAAGACCACATTAAAAGCTAAGAATTGAAATTCTTCTACATATCTTCTCATTAGAATTAAAGACCTTGAAAACAAGCAAAGGCAATCTACTACCTCCTTGACCAAGACTCTTTTAATTCTTATCTTAATGTCCATGGTAAATGGGTTCATGTTGCTCATACTTTTGCTTACTCTTTGTGGGAAGATTGGATTATTTAGAGAGGAAAAACAAAACGGATGAAAAAAGGGTAAGATGACCCTACTTTCCTTTAGAAAATTAAGGGTAGAATAAATTACAACTTCCTTAAAGAAATCATTACTAATTAACATATCTACCTTTCCTAGGCTGATATCTATAAAATTGTTTTATATTACTTTAAAACTCTTTACAACAACAAAATGAAAACTTTATTTTCTTCCTCTCCTCCTAACAACAAAGTCTCCATGTTCTCTTTAGCACCTATCTCTAATAATGAAATCAAAGATGTTTTCTTCACTTTTGGGAGGAATTCTATCCTTGTGCCTAATGTCATCACTTTTGCTTTTTACACTTCCATCTATGCATTATCAAGAATCAATTATGAAATGTTATCAAGCTCTTTTTCAAAATCACCTATCTTAAAAAAAAACAAAGCCAGTGCTACTACTTTAAACCACAAAAATCCCATGTGAGGTGCATTTATAACTTCAGAATCATCTCTCTATATAACACTTTTTATAATATAATTGTCAAGATCTTAGCCAACAAAATTAAGCCCGTTATGCCTTTCATTACCCACCAATCCCAATCAGGCTTCATTACCAAGAGACTTTATACTGATAGCATCATTCTCGGAGAGAACTACTATATGAGCTCTAGCATACAACCAAAGAGCCTCCTTTTGTGCCAAATTTGACATTCGCAAGGATTTTGACTTACTTTCAAGGCCTTACCTTATCATTAAACATGAGATAAAAGGTTATTTAGCTATATTTATTGGATCAATTAAAGCATGTAATGAAAATGTGTACTTCTTGATCATCTCTATCAATGAGTCTCTAAAAGGTTTCTTCTCACATTCCTCGGGTCTAAGATAGAGATGCCCACTTTCCCCTTATATTTTATTTGTAATCATGGATGGTCTCTCTAATATTCTTGAAACTCCTACTTCCAATGATGAATTTAAAGGCATAAACATGGCTCACAAATAAATCTCTCACTTTATGTATGCCAATGACTTGTTAATTTTTTATGTAAATGAATATAACAACTTATTTACTCTCAAAGATATTTTACACAGTTCCAAATGCTCATCTGGCTTTAACATAAGTCCATCCAAGAGTTCTATTTTGTTCTAAAAAAATACTCTCAATCAAGGTTAACTATGTGATATTTTGGATCTTCCTTGGTGTTCCCATTGCGCCCATAAGGACTTTGATTTTTTTTAATTCCAAATATTTTTGATAAATGATTCACCATTGTTGGATGTTTGAAGAGCTAGGGCTTTTTTTTTTGCTTGTAGATTGCAATTTCTAAGATTCTCTATTTAGAGTTGTATTCCTTATTGGATAAGGGAAAGTATCTTACCTAAATCTTGCATTAAGTTTCTAAATAAAATATGTGCTAGAGCTTATATCATGGAGATATTAATGCCAAGAAACTTCATATGTTTTCATGGGAAAAGAACTTGTAAGCCTTTGAAATTTAGTTGGTTTTTATTTACCATTGTTCTCTTATATTGAGATTTCTTTCTTATAACACTTTGTTGGCTGAATGGTGGAAAAACATAAATACAATTTCCTTTGGAAGCCTGTTCCAATTTTCAAGCTTCTAAATATTAGAAAATAATTATTTTAATTGCTAATATAATCACAACAAGACGGTATTTTAAGATTTATAATAACTGCAACATCTCTTTCTTATGGAATCCTAGGCTTTGTGATAATTCTATATCAAAGATGACAAAATTTTATGGCAATTGGGCTTAAATTCTCTGATATAATATGCAATAAAGCCTAGATTCTTCCTAGCTTTTGGAATTCCCAAATAGGAAATAAAATGTTTGCAATTCCTATACTGGACTGACCTGAATCTATTTCCTGACCTATGTCATGCTCAGCAAAATTGAAGCCTAAACTTAAAGATTTTATTGTTTATATAAACTAGCATTGGGAGGTGTTATGAGGGGCAGGGGGAAGCAAATTTGGCATAGTTGATTTGCTATCAGATTTGCATTGTTGGCTGTTGTGGTAGGTCTTAACATTGCTGATGTCCTGATCATTAGAAATATTCCTGTGAATCCTATTTGTGAATTATGCAATACTTGTTCTGAGAATGAGAATGTGATGTCTCCTTTTCGATTTTAACTATCCTCATTGTAATAGCAGACTCCTTTCTAATGAGACTGAACATTAGTTGGATTCTTGACTTTATTTCTTCTCTTGACATTTAGATTTTGTTTGGAACAGCTTCTTTGTTACTTTATCAAACTGCTATTCAAGAAATTTTTATATTAAAAAGTCATTTTAAAAAGCAGCAAAGAAGTTGTCCAAAATGAAGCCTTACTCTTTGGATGTGAAAAATGCTTATCTGATGACAATCTCATGCTACTTATGTTACTTATGAAGAGAAAGGAATGTCAAAAAATTTGGCAAAATCAGCTGCTTTAGGACAAAAACAGCTGTGATGGCCAAGTTTTCTACTTGGAAAAATGCTTCTGTTATCAACAAACTCGACGCAAAAAAAAAAAAAAAACTTCAACGGAAAACACCATCTAATAAAAACAAGCACCATAAACCAAGCCATCTTCCATGAGAACTTACCAGTCCTAGGAAAAATAAATGTTAAATCACTCTAGAAACATCCATCAACTTTGTATTTTTCATTTTCTACAATTTTCTTCCTAGAAAATGTCAATTGAGGCATTCCTTTGATATTTCTATAACAGGACAGATGAAAATTAAATATCGCATACAGCCCAATTTTAATTTGAAGGAAAGGAAATCATCCTGCATGAATGAATGCCTGCTTCAGTAGGTTAGGTTGTTAGCCCATCGCATATTTCTGTGTCCAGCTCCTTGCAGTGGTCTCATATTTTGCCCTGTCTGTCTTGTACATGTGGGCAATTTCTGGAACCAGTGGGTCATCTGGGTTCGGGTCGGTCAGCAGAGAACAGATCGACAGCAGAACCTAAGAAAAGGACAGAAAAACCTTCCCAATTGTTCAAATTTTTTAAGGTATAATAGCATACATCAAAATAGAATTTCATTTGTTTGGCCAAACTGCGATTAAATAAGCAACTAATTAAGTTCGTCCAAAAAAGCTATGTTGGATTTTCATTGCATATGAATAATTCAACTAATGTAATAACATCAAGCCTTTATCCCACTACGTGGGGTCGGCTAGATGAATCCTTTTTCGCCATTGTGTCATGTTAAAAGTCAAATTCTCATTTAAATCTAAGAAAGAAAGATCATTTCTAATATTTTCTAACCAAGTATTTTTAGGTCTACCTCTACCTTTCTTAACATAAGTCAAATCTAATACCTCAACTTTCCTAACAGGGTCATCGGAAGGCCTCCGTTTAATGTGACCAAACCATCTAAGGCGACTCTCTCTAATCTTATCTTCCACTGGAGCTACTCCAAACTTTTCATGTATATGTGCATTTCGAATCCTATCTCTAAGGTTGAAGCCACTCATCTACCTAAGCATCCTCATCTCTGCAACACTTAACTTAGTATTATGCTTCTCTTTTAATGATCAATATTCGGCGCCATAAAGCATTGCAGGTCTCACCACCATCTTATAGAATTTTCCCTTAAGTTTGAGGGGGCTTTTCTGTCGCACAATAAGCCTGAAGCATTCCTCCACTTCAACCACCCAACTTAAATTCTGCTGATAATATCTCCATCTATTTCATCATCATTCTGAACAATAGATCCAAAATATCTAAAACATGTACTCTTATTAATGACTTGATCGCTCAAAGTCACAATCCCTTCACTAGGTCTATTGCTACTAAAATTACACTCCATATATTCAGTTTTAGATCTACTCAAGTGAAAACCTTTAGACTCTAAGGTTGACCTCCATAATTCAAGTTTACCTTCAACTCCCTCTCTAGTCTTATCGACGAGAAGAATATCATCAGCAAAAAACATACACCAAGGTACATCCTCTTGCAAATGTCTAGTGAGAACATCCATGACTAAAGCAAAAAGATATGGACTTAAGGCTAATCCTTGATGTACCAATCGAAATAGAAAAATACTTGGTCAAACCAACTTGTGTTTGAACACACATAATAGCTCATATCTTTACCCTTAAATTTAATAAATAAAATAAAATTATTTTAAAAAATATTAATAATTATTTGAGCCGGCTCACAAGCTCATTCGGCTCAAACTTGAACTCGAGCTCATTTACTAAACAAGCTCGAGTTTGAGCTTGAGCTCAAATCGTTAGCGCAATAAGCTCGGCTCGCGAGCCCATAAACGAGTCGAGCTCAAGCTGGCTCGTGCCCCTACTAACCAAGTCATCAGAAGGCCGACATATTATGTGACCAAACCATCTAAGACAACCCTCTCTAATCTTTATTTGCCACTGGAGCTACTCCAACCTTTTCACGTATATGCTCGTTTTGTATTCAATCTCTAAGAGTATAGCCACTCATCCACCTGAGCATCCTCATCTCTACAACACCTAACTTAACTTCTCTTTTAATGGCCAATATTCTATGTCATAAAACATTGCAGGTCTCAACACCATCTTATGAATAATTCAACTAATGCATATAAAAAAACACATAGTTTTATAAAAGAACCTCTACTCATAGTCAACATTGAAATTTTAGCAACAATTTTAAGGATACTTCTGGCGGAATAAAATAAGAGTCAGCTTTGTATACTCAAGCAAGAGCCGTATTAATGCTTTTAATAGTGGAGGAAGCGGATTTATAAATAAATACTAATCATGAATTCAAAAAATAAAATAAAAACAATTAGATACTGCAGATTTTTAACCTTTGAAATGGTTAAAGCAGGGCTCCATTGTTCCTTTAAAATGTCTAGGCAAATACTCCCATTGCTATTAATATTTGGATGGAAGACCTTTGTCCTGAAAGCTACCTGCAATATTCCAATTAAAAGTTTATAGCACATTTCATACTTGAGTCATCATTGGGGCCCCTATGATTTCAAATTACCACAAACAAGATATAAATCTAAGATGACCAAATTGTTGCCCCAACACAATTAAGATCTCATTGCAGGATAAAACAAAAAATATATATTTGATGAGGCTGGAACAATTCCTTTAGTTTAGTATCAAATTAGTATCAAGCAAACAAAATCTAAGATGTAGTGGAAGCATTTATCCAACGAAGGAATAGCAATTGCATAATATAACGTTCACTGAGATAAGATGGTGCAAGGGAATATTTTCTCTCTAACTTTTACTAACTTCTGATATGAAGGCACAAAACCAGGAGATACAAATAAATCAAATCCATTCGAATTCAAATCACTTTGCTAATTCTCCGATTCATTTTTTTTTTTTTTTTATCATCGTGGTTTTATCAAGTGCGAGTTTACACAAACTTCAACCTGATCACCAGTGGAACTATAGTAGAGGTCCAAGTGGCATGATCCCCCAAACAAAACATCCCTGGGATTCAAACCAACACCTAGGTGCAGTGTTAAATAAGCAAAAGTTCACACATCATAGACGAATGAGGGCAAAGACTTTACTCCATAAAACTAGAATTAAGATAGGAACTTGGAATATATATTCTCTTACAGGCAAATTAATAAATTAATAGCTATCATGATTCATAAGAAGATAAATATTCTATGCATTCAGAAAACAAAATGGTTAAAAAGAAGGATAAGGAAATTGAATGTTTAGAATTTAAATTATTGTATTCATATAAGAGTCATATTAAAAATATAGGTGTGTTTATAGATAAAAATTTGAAGGATAATATTATATAAATTAATAGAAATTGATATAGAATTATAGCTTTAAATATTATTGTTAATGCTAAGATTATTAACATTATAAGTGCTTATGCACCATAAGTTTAGATATGTGTTTAAAATTTAAATTTTGAAATGACTAGAAAGAATTAATATAAATGATGCCTATTAAAAAAAATTGATTGAAGATTTAAATAGACAAGTTAGTAGAATGATAGAAGATTTTAAAAACATTCAGTGGCTATGAATTTAGACCAACTAATGAATATTGTAGGATCATATTAGATTTTACTCAATTTATGATTTTATAATTGTTAATATCTTATTTAAGAAAAGAAATGAACATCTCATCATTTATAAGAATGGACATAGTAAAACTTAAATTGAGTATTTTCTTATAAAAAAAGAGATCGTTTATATTGCAAAAATTATAAAGTTATTTCGAGTGAAAATGTATGTATCTAGCATCGCTTATTAGTTTTGTACTTTAAGATGAATTGGCGGAATATAAAAAATGAAGTAAAATATTTTCTTAGGATTAGATAATAGAATTTAAAAAATGCTAACAAAAATATTTTTAAGAATAAAATTCAAAATATTAAGATTTTGATTGTGCAAGATAAAGCAAATATTATGTGACAAAAAATTGCTAGTGATATTAAGAATGTTGTAAAATATATGCTTGGAATATCAACAAAAAAATCTCATAATAAAAATAATTGGTGGAATCAAAATGTGCAAGAAAAGGTAAAAAAATAAGAAGTTTTATTATAAAAATTGATTTAAATATACAAGGTCAAAAAATGGAAAAAAAAACATAAAGATGTCTATAAAGAGTCTAAGAAAGCAATATAACAACAACAAGCTTTAATTCCACTATGTTGGGTCGGCTACATGAATCATTTTTCTCTATTGTGTCATGTTTAGAGTCAAATTCTCATCTAAATCTAATAAAGAAATGTCATTTCTAACATTTTCTAACAAAGTCATTTTAGATCTACTCTACATCTCTTAATATAAGTCAAATCTAATACATCTACTTTCCTAACTGGGTCATCAAAAGGTCACCATTTTATGCGACCAAAACCATCTAAGGCGACTCTCTAATTTATCTTCCACTGGAGCTACTCCAACCTTTTCACGTATATGCTCATTTTGTATCCTGTCTCTAAAAAAAGATTTAAAATAAGAAGTTTTATTATAAAAATTGATTTAAGAAAGCAATACATGAGGTAAAAAAAATAGCTTTTAATTATTTATAAAATAATTAGATACTAAGGAGAGTGAAAGATATATTTATACCCCCAGCAAAGATATAGGTGAATTAAGGATTCAACTGAAGTGCATTAAGGATGAAGATTGAAAAGTATTTTTTTCATAGGAGGATACACAATATAAGTGAATGAGATATTTCAATAAGCTTTTAAATGAAGACTATAAAAGTACAATTCATTTTAGCGACCTTAACACCCTAAATGAACATAGAGTTTTTTATTTTATCGTCGTAATAATAAAAATAGAAGTTAAAGAAGATTTAAGGAAAATGAAGTGTGGAAAAGCCATTGGACCTAATGATATTCCAATAAAGGTGTGGAAATGTTCAGGAGATTAAGAAATTTCTTCATTTAGAAAACTTTTTAATATTATTTTGAGGACTAAGAAGATGTCAGATGAGTAGAGGAGTATGTTGGATCTTATTTTTAAGAATAAAGGTGATGCACAAGAGTGTATGAATTTTAGAGGAATTAAGTTAATGTGTCATGCATTAAAATTATGGGATAGAGTTATTAAGCATAGATTATGACATGATACTAATGTGTCTCAAAATCAATTTGGATTCATGTCGAATAGGTCTACTATGGAAGTTATACATTTGTTGAGAGGTTTGACAAAGAATTATAGAGAAAGTAAAGGGGATCTATAATATGATATTTATTGATATAGAGAAAGTATATAATTTAGTTTCAAGAGAAGTGCTTTAGAAAAATTCTAGAAAAGAAAGGAGTTAATAATACTTATATTCAAGTCATTAAAGATGCATAGGCAGGTGTTGTTACAAGTGTTTAAAAACAAGGAGGTTTGACCAAATATTTTTCTATTTTAGTTGGATTACATCAAGGATCAACTTTAAGCCCATATCTTTATGCTCTAGTCATGGAAGTTCTTACTAGACATTTGCAAGAGGATGTACCCTGATGTATGCTTTTTTCCAAGTTTGTGAAAATCAAAACAGACAAAGAATCGGAAGCAGAGGTTTAGGATCCAATGGTTCGACCGGGTCAAACTAGAGATGAACTAGATGATGTAATAAATAAGAAATTTTTTTTAAATAAAATTTAAATGATAAAATAATCATATAATAACATAAATTTTTTGTTAAAAAATAGATTGAATTCACGCATTAATAATATCTTATGTAATTTTAAATTTAAATATATGCAATATTTAAATTTAATTCAAATTTAACAAAAATTTAGCTTACATTTTAATTTATAAATTTAATATAAATTATTATTAATTTATATTATATGTTTAAATTTAATTTACACCTACAAATTATATATTAAATTTATATTATTAAGGTTAGAACATTTCTTATTAATAAATAATTAATTAATTAATTTTTATAGTACATAAATAATAAAGAAGTATATAATTTATTAATTAAAACAAGTTATTTACATCATAAAAATTTTATTTTAAAATATATAGCATATATTGTAAACTTAAAAAAATAAAAACTTCAACTTATTTAATCCCACATCACTTGGGGAACTTCATCTTGGTAATATTTATATTTTATATTGTCTTTTGAGTTTAGATGGGAAACTCATATGAAGTGACGGAGACATATTAAATGCTTAGTTGGATTTTTTTATTTAAAAATTAGGCATTTAAATTTAAATTAATTTGTTAAATTAGAAATATTACTTAATATTTTATTTTTTATGCATTAAATTAATTTGTTTAGTTATTTAAATATTTCAAGAATTCAACCAGCCGGTTCAAGGGAATCGGGACTGGTTAGCTAATTGAACCAACGGTTCAAGCCGGTTCATCCCGATTTGATACAAAACCAGTTTGCAAGCTAAACCAGATCGGCCTTTAGACCGGTTCTTGGTTGAACCGATAAAACCTTGCTTTTTGTTGATGATATTCTTCTTGTTGATAAGACTAGAGGAGTTGAAAGAAAACTTAAATTATAGAGATCAACCTTAGAGTCTAAAGGTTTTCGTTTGAGTGGATCTAAAACTGAATATATGGAGTACAATTTTAATAGTAATAGATCTAGTGGGGAGATTGTGACTTTGGATGCTCAATTCAATAAAAATAGTACACGTTTTAGATATCACGAGTATATTATTCAAAATGATGGTGAAATAGATGGAAACATTATTAGTAGAATTCAAGCTGGATGGTTGAAGTGGAGGATTGCTTTGGGTCAATTGTGAAATAGAACCCCTGAAACTTAAGGAAAAATTATATTAGACGATGGTGAGACATGCAATGCTTTATAGCGCAGTATGTTGGCCATTAAAAGAAACGCATAAAATTAAGTGCTGCATTTCTCAATTTCTTTAAGTTGCTTCATAATAATTTTAGTTTTATAAATATTTCCAAGTTAATATTATTCTTCATGAATGGAAAATAATTAACAAAAAAACTCAAACCCCCTCCCCTCAAAAAAAAATTCCTCCATCATAACATTAAAATCCAAATACCAACATAATGATGATTCTTCTCCAAAAATGAAAAAAATAATACAAGCTTATATAACATCTTAAAAATTATAAAGCATAAAAATTTTTCAAAAACTATTGAAACCAATCAAATAAAACAAAGAAGTTCCAATGGGTAGTTCTTTGTTTATCATATTTAGTGTCCTGATAGTTTTGATTGTTAAAACATAGGAGTAAAAACAAGACTTTTAAACATGCTACTATTTGTGTAGTATGATCATCCTTGGTTTTTATATGCTTGATAAAAGCTTGGATTATGACAAAAGTTAATTAAACTTAATCCATAAATAAATTTCATGTAATAGATCACAAATTCAGAATTAATAATGTGATCTTGAGTTTATCTTATGAAATGATTGGTGTAGAAGGAGATGAGTTGGACTTTTCTCTGAGAAGAATGATCATTCACATTATATCACCGAGAACAATGAATGGTGTTGCCGCATGCATGCTTGAGCTATGCAATTTTACCGCACGATTAAATGGTTGAGAAAACATCCCCTACGTATCTGATTCAAGTTCCAGCCCCTAATAAGAACCAATACATATTCATATTCTGTTTCCGATTTGAGTTTCAAACTGAAACTAATCGAATGGCAATTATTTAGGTGGTTTGCAAGTGTTCTTTTTTATTATTAATATTATATTGGCGTTTTATTTAGCAATATAAACCAACACTGAGTTATATAATCAATTAATCCCTCACTCTTCTACACACCTCACACCGTCTCATTTTCTTTAGTAGCATATGCTGACATGAAGTATATATTTCAATTAACCTCACCCTTCTTCTTGTGCTCCCAATCAACCCGTGAAATGATTTCACCATTTCCTCTCCAGCCTTGAGCACTTTCCCATCTCTATCCTAGCAAGGCCCCCTCAAGTTTCACCTTCAGGGTTGAAGTGGCTCATTCCAGCAATAGTGACTCTTGGCCAAGCTACGGTTTGTAAGTTGCAAAGGTACAAGGTCTTTGCGACTTTCTAATTGCTCAAGAAAAGCTAGTCCCTTTCTTGTGTGCTTCCTTGGCATGTAAGTAATTTTCCTTGAGATAGATTAGGTTTGTTTTATCAATATTTCCCTTACCATTATATTAGGTTTTGCTAAGATCAGGGATCAATATTTCTATGGGCGGCCCAATAATTATTTATCCCTCAATTCACCATAGACTCTAATTTTAGACTTAAAGTTGATATTTAGGTTCGAAGTTAATAAATGGGAAAAGGAGTGAAGGATTGAGGTGGATCAATTAAAATCTAACTGTTCCATCATCCTCGGCATACCACTGGACCCAATCTGCCAACATTAGAAAGCTTTAAATCATAACATCTAAGATGCCTAACTACCAATCATGGGTTTGCTCATCTCAAGTATCCTACAATTGAAAACTATTTTTCATATTTAACTCTTTTGGAATTATATAAGAGAATCCTCTTAGGACACTTCCTAGTAAACAAAAATTTTGCACCCCCAACATTTCTGATAACGAGTTTGAATCGTTTAAATCTTTAATGGTCATTTTGAGTTTCCAAAATCATAGAGCCTGTTGATTGATATTGCATCACACAAATGGGAGCCTACGCCTAACCATATTAATCCCAAGGTTGTGACAACTGAACTGAACATAGAACTGAAAAAAATGATAAATTTAAGGTTCAATGGTTCGATCATGGTTGAATCAGATAACATAATAAATATTAAAATTATTTAAATAAGATCTAAATGATATAATAATGATGTAATAATCATATAATAATAAAATTTTGTGACTAAAAAAGAAATAAAATCCATACATAATAAAATTTATTTTAATTAAATATATAAATCATTCATGCATATAATTAAATAGATACAAATTTTAATATTATTAACTAAAAATATAAATATTTATTAATATTAAAAAAAGTAATTAAATATTATTTAAAAATAAATAGTTTATGTGATGTAAATATGAGAACTTATAATTAGCTATTTAATCCCACGTCACTTATATATTTCTCTTTATATGGTTTATATAGCTCTTTCGTTTCGTAGATAGTATTAACTCACATGAAGTGGTGGGGTCATGAGAGAACATTTAATCAATGGCCCGATACTCCCATTTATAAAGGCTTGCTATATCGGACATGTGTTAGATATGGATACACAACCAATATAGCTCGGATACGTGTCTTATACGGCAAAAATGTATCCCAGAAAAATAATATTTAAATTAAAAAGGATGCGCGTATCAGACATGCATATCTTATTAAATAATGAAAAAAAATAAGTTAAATAAAACGCAGTCCACATCGTATTCCAATATTTCGTTTGCACGAGCAGGGAGCTAAGTCTTTCCATATTTTCATTTACGCAAACAGTTAATGTTGAAGTAGTGTGATACGCAAGTAGAAGGGCGAAGGAGCGTGCGTCTTCCATCGTCTTCTTCTTCTTCGACTCTTCATCATTTGCGCCTTCGACTCTTCGTCGTTTGCTTTGTCTTCATGAGAAACACACGAGCAGGCGAGACAGAAGAGCCAACAGATGCGAGCAACGAGGCCAAAGGAGCTTGTGTCTATGTTGAAGGAGTTTATTTTCTAAGGCAGGTGAGGCAAACGAGCATTGAAGGTTCGTTTTCGTGCCTTCTTCATTTTCTCGAGCAGACGAACGTTGGTCTCTTTTTATTTTCACGTGTTTTGAGGGATTATCTTCCTTCCAGTTGTCGAATAAGAGGAGAGTTACGGACTTATGGTTCACGGTTTTGTTATCTTGACGGTTACAGTTCAGCAAGCAAGATAAGGCATTATGCTACTTTTTTGGTTTAATTTGGTTACAAAATTTGTTAATTGATTGGGTGCAACTTATTCATTTTTTTATGTTTGATGTGGCTCAAGTATTTTGCTTGATTTTGAAGCAACCTTTTCATGACTTTGAATTAGTATAATTGATGCATATTTTAGGATAAAACTTAAGAGCAATGCTTTAGTTCCATACAAATAAAAATTCACTTCAAATTCTTCTTGAAAGTAATAGCAAAATAGAGTAAAATTTTAAGGAAACATAACAATATAATCAATATTTATATATAACTAATTAATTTAATATGAAGATGCTAAATTAAATTTTGAAAGATACATATAATACAATCAAAATTTATACATCCATAATTTGTTAATTTATTGGGTGCAACTTAGCCTTTTTTTTATATTTGATGTGGCTCAAGTATTTTGCTTGATTTTGATGCGACCTATTCATTAATTTCAGTTAGTATAATTTATGCATGTTAAGGTTAAGAGCAATGCGATATTGAGAAGATAATGTTGGAAAGGCGAGGTACGTAAAAGTGAATATTTTAGATGATTTATGATGATGGAAAGGCGAGGTATGTAAAAGTGAATATTTTAGATGATTTATGATGAGATGACATTGAGTACATCCTAAATTTCACTTATCCAATTTATGAGATGTTAAGAGTGGGGGATACATGTAATTCTTGTTTACATCTTATGAGATATGATATTCTATGTTAGCCAAGGTAAAAATAAATAAATAAATAAATAAATAATAAAAAAATAAAAAAACAACTAAAAATAAAAATAAATAAATAAAAAAAAATGTTAGCCAAGGTGGAAAAAATAATAGATAGACATGAGAGAAAGGTGCTTGATAAAAATTCAATTTTATGGGATGTTATCTATTCTATTCTAAAAGATACGTTGATCAAAAATAGCACACCTCTATATTGCTTGGCTCAATCACTCAATCCAAGAAAAATTTAAACATTTTTTTCTTTATTAATTCTCAATTTGTTGAATAATAATTATCTAATTATATTTTATTTTACTATTATTTGAAGATATTCAAGCAAAGAATGGCTTTAAGATGATCCTCAATGAATTTCTCCACATAAAGATTTAGAAATTTCAAATATGAGAAAGACATGTTTGAAACATTATTTTTCAAATGAAAAAGAGAGGAGAATGATCAATATAGAGTTTGCTCAGTTTTTTAATTATTTAAAAGACTTTGGTGACCAAAAATCTTTGTGTGATATGTATAAAATGGATCCAATGATGTGGCGGTTGATTCATGGAACTTCAATACCTCTACTTCAAACAATCGTCATAAAACTTCTTGATCAGGTTTCATCTTTCATCCTCCACTTGTTGTGAGAAAAATTGGAGCGCATACTCCATCCAATCAATGAAGATGAACAAAATTATTTCACAATGAGCTGAAGATTTAGTTTATGTGCATACAAACATTCGGCTTCTATCAAAAAAGACTCCAACTTATATGGAAGGAAATAACAAGAAGTGGGATGTTGCTAGAGATGAATTTGAGTCCCTTGATAATATAGGAATATTGGAGATTACTAATCTTTCACTTGATGAGCTAGAATTGGAAGCAATGAAATTAATTGAAGATGATATAGAAGTCCAAAGACATCCCTGAAGAAGCTAATCATATCATTCCTTCCATTGAATAGTTGAAACTTCATATACTAGATAATTTATGACATTATGTTTATGTTTTTAATGTTGTACTGGACATTTTATGCTTACTTTTATTTTGATATTATAAGCTACAAGACTAATTATGATGTTGCTTTAATATTGTTTTATCATTTTAAATATTATAGTTTGATTGCTTTCTTATTTTTAATGCATTATTTATAAATTATATTGTCATGCATGACGTCTCTCGTATCTGTATCGTGTCATATATATATATATATATATATATATATATATATATATATATATATATATATATATATATATATATATATATATATATATATATATATGT
Source organism: Dendrobium huoshanense (assembly GCA_016618105.1). NCBI lineage: Eukaryota > Viridiplantae > Streptophyta > Magnoliopsida > Asparagales > Orchidaceae > Dendrobium > Dendrobium huoshanense. The sequence continues at coordinate 3,797,889 of CM028346.1, read as the reverse complement.
ATATGTCGATTTATACATATTGGTGCAACATAGCATGTTGGTCAACCACGAGTACATCATTATAAGAACACAATGGATCAGGCAAGACCAACAAGTAGCAGAATGTGTAGTAACTGTCATACATTAGGCCATAATAGGACAACTTGCCGAAGTAGGTGAGTGAATTGTAATAGTGACAACAAATTATGCCAATATATGGTTATAGACTTAGCAGTCAACTAACCATTAATGCTAGTGTGCTTTTTACTTTGTTTTTACAATATATTGGGCATATTTTAATATTAAACCACGTAGTTAGCTTGATAGTTGGTAGTGGATGACAATTTATTGCAAATTGAATCAGTTACTTGCTATGATAGATTCCAAATTGTTTTGTCGTTTCTTTATAAAAGTCTCATATATATATATATATATATATATATATATATATATATATTAACGTAAAAATAACACAACGGATGAAGTCTTCCTAAAAAACTCAAAAAATATATATGCACCACCTGCGTGAGACAATGTGATAAGAAACCTTACAAATATCATATTAAATTGTTTATATTTATTTAGAATGATTGTGAGATTAACATTAAAATGTAAATTTAATTAGAGTTTATTTTTATTTAGATAAACATTATAATCTAATGTACTTTATTTAATTTTTCCAACAAATTCTATTAATGATCGGCACAATTTCTTTAAAACAGGCGCCATGGCGAACATCCCTCAAAGCACATGCAGGCGGCACATTAGACGACCACGTCCACCTGAAGAATCTACCCATCCTCCAATACATAGGTTGCAGCCAAGCATTACATCCCTCAGGGGTACCCATAGGGCAGCACACCCATATGAGGTATGGTTGATATTCTATGACTGGCATTTTCAATATTTATGAACGTAATGATTCCTCCTCATTTATCTTGTTGCTTTTATCGAATATGCAGGTCACCATCCTAGAAGCAACCTCCCATCTGTTAATGGTTCATGAATGACCTGTGAATTGCCCTAGGTTCATGGACGACATTAAGACAGCAGGGCTCGACTATGTTAGCCAGCTCAGATATCTTAGGATAGATCATATATTGCTTACTGCTTTGGTTGAGAGGTGGTCCCCCCAAATAAATACATTTCATTTAGTCGTTGGAGAGATGACAATTACGCTCCAGGATGTGGCCATGATTTTGGGCCTCCAGATTAATGGCCCCCCTTTAGTCGGTAACAAAGTGGTTGGCCCAGAAAGACAGTAGGCTAGTTGACCATAATACTATGATGATTTACTGGGCACTCACCCATTGCCCCAAGTGGTTTACCAAAACCCTTTGGATCACCGAGTCAGCTTTAAGTTCCGTATGAGGAATAGGCATTTCAGTAAGCTATTAATGGGTGAAAATAGTACATTGATAGGTACCACTTGAGTATTTCAAGTGATTCCTATCGGATTTAAGCCAAATCACCAATATTCCGCTGTTTTCTAAGGGAAAACAGCCACCACACACAAAAACAGTGGAAAAATCTGAGAGGAATCGTAGGAAAAATAGGAAAAAACAATAGCGAACGATTGAACTTCACTATTCGATGCAAAATACAAGAAAGATACAAGTTTCCTTCGATTCGAGAGGAAGGAAAAACTCTCCAAATCTCTAGCCGTAGCCTAGAGCCCAAAAGAAAATCCTAGAACTCCAAATTACATTCAAAATCAAGATGATCCCAATTTCCCCTCCAATCTCCTAATAAAACAAAACTAATCATAAAGGACAATAATGGATTTCCTAAAACAGCCCCTTCATTCAAAATTCTCCCTCCAAAATCAGATTTAAGCTCACGTGGGGTCCACAGGGAGTTTCCGCCCCTTGCTGCCGTTTCCGCCCAGGCGTCTCGCATAGACGCGGACCGGTCCCTGTTGGACCGGTCCAACCGGCCCATCCTGGGCCGGTCTAACATACATGTTGTTAAGTAAATTGTAATTCTTAACGTTGAATATATTTTCAGGTGGAACGAGGGTCATGTTTGCCAATTAGCAATAGGAACCATCCTCAGTTCCAACCATTCCAAATTGCACCAACCAAATTATTAATCATTATTTCACCTATGTAGGTGATATGGCAGCCATACTCAGCTAAGATACGTTCACGTGTGGCCGACATATGTCTGGCAGGTGAGAATATATGGTGAGCTTGGGTGTAATTGATCAGTTAGAAGAGGGTAGAGTGGTACTTAACTAATAGAGTTATCCGCCAATTTGGGTACGCTTCAATGCTTGATGTACCTTCTATGGTCCCCAGCTTTATTCACGTGGATGGTCGAGGAAAGGCGGATACATATTGGATGCAATACCACTAGATTTTCATTGCATTGTGGGAGAATAGACGGGCTTCGTAGTGGTAGGTGTACATGCTAGCACTGAAGGAGAACGTACAATTCATCATTACTTGCACTAGTTCAAATCTTGGGTGACCTTGTACATGTGATTTCCTCCTTGAAGCAGAGTCAACCTTGCAACCTTACTTCAGTGGAATTGAGAACACGAGCATGCAACAGACAATTGACAGAATTAAGGAGCTTAGTCAGACCTTGCGCAAATAGGTGCACACCAGATATACAGAATACCCACCAGGGGAGACCACAGCATTTGCCAGTACACCTACTTCTACCAAGTACTATGCAGATTATGAACTGCTACATTTTGTATTATGTCATCTAGCATATACTCAGCATTTTCATACTAATATGGCCACTCTTCACATAAAATAAAATCTATCATTTTTTTAAACACTAACTCAGATGAATCATTATAGGAACTAAATAACATATACAAATACATAGCCATCAAAATAGCATATCATTTCATATTTAGATTCTACAATATTTGTCAACAACTAACAGTTATAAAAAATAACACACCATTCAAATAACATAAAAAAGATTACACTACTACTCCTTTAGCAACTTGTGTATACAAGCCTGAAGTTGAGTTTGTGTTGGGCAACAAGCAAAGTAGAACTCAAACTCGTACTGCAGATCTTGCCAATTAGTTATATTTAAAAACTTCATACACATACCTCCAAGCAACAACTTCTTCATTTTTTTATATAAGTCCAAAAATAGGCTTCTTCAACTAGATCCCAAGGTCGATAAAGTATGAGATATTCAAGATCACAAGGTTGCCTTTCAACAACGTTCGATGTCCCACCCACCCTTTCTCGACATACCTTATGAAAACGTATTTGAAGACAGTGAGCACCAACAAGGTGATTATCTCACACAAAAAAACTTGTCTTACACATATTCCCATCCTTCGGCATTTAGAAAATTTTCAGTCCTATTAGCCTCTATCTTCATAACCTCTGCATGCAAATACCAAAGTACATGATCCCTATCTTTAGTCCATACAAGCATGCAGCATATGAATATCTCATTAGCCCAAGCCTATTGTTCAAGCGGACTACTAGAACGCCTTGCCATACACTTATGAATTCATCTATTAGCAATGTCCATTAACTCCTTTGTCTGTATACTGCGAGGCTTCTCATTATCCGATCAATGCATTACGAAGAATAGATGGAGATGAAAAAATGCAAAACAATTGCTAAGGGAAACTACACTCAATGTTCATCAACAAATGATACAACACCCACTTAAATAGCTGAACTTCAACTTCGCGTTCAAAGTTTTTCAACAATAATATCTGATAAAGACCTTCACAAAACTTTCTAACACTGATATAAGTATTCAATGACAATGTTTAAAATTGTGTAATCGGATATTGAGGTGTTTTCGTTCGTAAGGCGAGGCTTAAGCCTCAAAATCAAAAAATTGCGTAAACATAAAATGATAAATTTTGTATCTACTAATGAGTAAATAATATATAAAGATATGAAGTGAAATCAAAATATTCCAATAATAAGACAATATGAAATATAGTTCAACTCAAACTCCATATTTCCCAAATCACAGTATTCTTTTCATTAACATATAATTCCAAAAATAAATAGCAATGACATATCACATAAGAACTCATAATTCATCAGTACTGTCATCACTAAGGGGGTCTTCATTTGAATCATCAGTATGATGAACTGCTCTCTCCCCTTCCTCCTCTCCTATAGAGTCCAATGTCTCCCAATCAGGTCCTTCCTCAATATCAGTTATCTTCCTCTTCCCTAAATATTTTTCAACAATTTCAAAATAAATAATAGTATAATACATTAATAAAAGTCTAAGAAATTTTTATTATTTATATACTTTTTTTGATTTGTTCTTGAGTTGTGATGGATGTAGATGCTTTAAGACCATCAAAGAAATCAACATTTAAATCTTCATCTTGTAATTCAGACAGTATCACTTCAACTTCATCATCTACAAACCACTCATCATCAGATGTCACATCCTCGAAAAGCAAAGGATCTTCATCATCCATTAATCCTTATTCATGTATGACTTTATCTCCTCCCTTACAGTATCAGGAACTTTGGAGTATAGAGCAACATTCTTGTGAGACCCTGAAAGGTGATCTTTCATCCTAGTCACACAACATTTCACAACTTTATCACAGTAATTGCATTTTAGATAGATATATGTTTTATCACTTCCCCCTACATCCACCTGAGTGTTATATTTCCATGCTGGATCTTTTCTATGACCTGACGCAGCTTGATCCTTACTTTTGACCATCCTTTATGAGAAGAATATATTCGTGCAATATATCAAACCCCTAAACATTCACTTATTTTATATTAAGAAAACTTATATAAGCATGCACTCATGAAGAAGCGGACTAACACTGACAACTATTATTAAAGATGATGAATACAATAATATACCGGTCTGTCGGGGGTCCAAGGGGGCGCTGCCCCCTGGCTGGGTTCGACCTATAAGAGTAATTTTGAAGTTCAGCTTGTTTTAAAGTTCATACGTTATTTATACGGAAAGATATAGAGCAGTACCGAACGGTAGTGGCTCGGTACCGAGCATGTACTGCTCAGTACCAAGCATATACATGCTCGGTATCGAGCGGTACTGGCTCGGTACCGAGCATATACCTAGTGGTACCGAGCATGTACCTAGTGGTACCAAACATTGTTGTACCGAGTGGTACCGAGCATATACCTAGCGGTCTTAATGTGGAAGGAAGCGGACGCCTAAAGAAGTGGGAAAAAGTTCGCGGTAGAAGATAGCTCCAACCCAACTCGCGGTAGAAGATAACTCCAAGCAATAAGCGAAGAGCGACTCAATGTGGAAGGACGCCGAACGAAGAGGGAAAAAGGTCGCTCGAAGAAGAAGGGAGAAAACTTGTTTTCGGGAAATAACGGAAGACCGTGCGGGGGTTGGGGGTCCGAACCGAACAAATATATATTAGGTTAGCTTTTTTTAATTTTTAGAGGCGGATGCCTCTCAACCGTGAGGCGAGGCGCGCCTCAGTAAACTTGAGGCGTACGCCTCCAATCTTGAACTCATTGCGTAGGATTTGAGGCTTAAATGGGCGAAATTGCGCTGATGCGCGCCTCTTATTGCGCAATTTTAAACCATGTTCAACGTTGCTTTCCCCGGCATGGCCTCCCATCACTGATTATGTATAGGAACAAACAAAATCTAATGCCCATACATGTTGATATGATTTAACAACACACAAAAGATGCACTTATGTAACAACTTTAACAACGTATGTCAAGAATCCAATACGCAAAAGAAAATTAAATGCCTAAATAATAATCATAAAATCTGTAATAATAATCCAAAAAATCATAACAATAGTACTCATTAACATAATCATAAGAGCCTTACTAAATATTAATAACAACAATAAGAAGAAGAATCATTAAAATCATATTCATACCCCAAGATAAAATTAAAAAAAAAAACTACTAAAAAAAAACAAAATTAGGTAATAAAAGCATTGCCGAACATAAAAATAATTACTAAAAATAATAACATAATAAATTACATAAATTAATAATAACATAATGATTATAATTAATGAATATAATATTCATAAAATTCATAAAATTGAACTTCTCGAACTATTAACCTAATATTAATACCAAAAAACAATTATTACTCTTCTAAAATTTATTATTAATGCACAAAAATAAAAATTTCTAACATATTTTCTAAAAAAAAAATCAAGCCAATCGCCCGTTTTAAAAAAATGCAAGCAACTATCGAGACAATTATTTAAAAAATAACTAAAGTATAGTTTGTCGCCCGTTAAACAGGCAACTAGCCATCAACATCAACATCAAGACTTTATCCCACTATGTGGGGTCGGCTACATGAATTTTTTTTCTCCATTGTGTCTTGTTAAAAGTTAAATTCTCATTTAAATTCCCACTATGTGGGGGGGCAACTAGCCATAATTAATTTTAAAAAAATTAATGCTAACAGTCATGGCAAGCGACGATGTTGGGAGCCAGTCGCCCGTCTAAATGCCAACTTTGATGATTTCTAAATTTTATTTTTAATTTGGCAATTTTAATAAAAAATAACGGCCTACTATTAAAATTTGACCTTTATTTTATTAACTTGAAATCACATCAATGTTTGGGGACTTCCAAGTGGGCAATTTAAGTGTGCAAAAAATTTCAAAAACATGCATTCGAGAGTTTGTTTGATGAAATAATGGTTAGATATTAAAATGGGTGACTTTGTGAGTGCCTAAAAAAATATTGGTAAAAGTAAATGATTAAGCATACTACGAAGAGAAGGTCAAAGGAGGAACTACTGGGCTTTGCATTTATATGGTGGCAACATTGAATGTTGTTTTCCTATTTTAAATGAAAATTTTAACCACAACAACAACATCAAGCCTTTGTCTTACTATGTGGGGCCGGCTACATGAATCCTTTTTCGCCATTGTGTTCGGTTAAAAGTCAATTTCTCATTTAAATCTAATAAAGAAAGATCATTTCTAATATTTTCTAACCAAGTCTTTTTAGATCTACCTCTACCTTTCTTAACATAAGTCGAATCTAATACCTCAACTTTCCTAACATTAAATGAAAATTTTAACCATTCAACCAAAATTCGTGTGACTTTTAAATAATCCAACAAAAAAGTATTCACCCACATGTGTTCATATCTCATAACAATTTGTATTTTATCTTGATAAAAAGTGGCAACAAATCAAATCCAAGTAATTCATTCTCAACATGAAATCAAAATATATTGGTTGGCTCGACATTAATGGCTAGTTAGGACATCTTATACTCATATTCACACAATACAATATAATATGATTTAAGTAGTCTTAAGACAAGATGAACGGTCCTAAATAAATTTCAAATCACTTTGAACAAATCAAATCCAAATAATTCAAAATATGTTGGTTGACTCAACATTAACGGCCAGTTAAGACATATTGAACTCAAATTAGCACAATACAATATAATCTAATTTAGTAGTCTCAAGATTAGATGAACTGTCCTCAATCAATTTCAAATCACTTTGAATCGACTCAAAATCATAAAATGTTTAATAATATGCAAATAAGTGGTCAATAATTAATTAAAACATAACATAGAAATATTAAATATTGATTTACAAATTAAATAACTTTGAAATGCTTTTAATTTTTAATTAATATTTTCATCCTTTATGGCTAGTTAAAAAAAGTTAAAAATATGCATAATAATTTAATTTACAACAATGAACATGAGATATGGCATTCTAAATTGTATTTTCTTAGTGTAAAAAAATTTTGACATGTGGAGCCAACGTGGTTGATCAAAGTTACTCTAGTTATTCAAACTACTCATTAAAGAACACATAATTATCTCCCTCTTTTCAAGAATCATCTCAATTCAAATTTTCCACAAACTTCAATGCTTTACCAATGGCATTTGCCACCCTGGCAAGGTGATGTAGTGCAAGTTTATAGAAGTTTTTGAAGATCTTGCAGAATGGAGGGCAATTATGAGGCTAGATGGAATGCCTCCTCTAATAGAATATTAAAATTATGCTATATATTATAATGATATAACACTATTAGATTGTATATGTCATATTATATATAAATAAAAAGTTGTAATAGTGATGCAATCAAAATAAAATTTGAGAATCTTAACTTCTGCTGAATTAAACTTGATGATTTTGTTCCTTGGCATTGGTATGGTGACCAGATTACCTGAATTCTTTGGTGAGGACTGGTTTATCATCATTGATATTAGTCATCTATTTATTTATCCACGACATAAGCATAGCTTCCCTATCTTCTCTATTACAAGGCGGATGAAGCTAAATATTTGATTAGCTTATTTTAGGGTTTTAGGCATTCAACATGGCTCGTCTCTAGAGTGCTAGATCAAAAATCAACTCCATATTGAGCTGAGCCAGCACACACAATGGAAAGAGATTAAGGCATAATTGGTTCCAGGAAATGGATGATAAAATTCAACACAATCCTTAGTCCAGGTCAAACCAACCCAAGGTTGGAAAGCATACTCAACAAAACTGCGCTACAAGCATGGCAAGTCCACAAGGTCCCACACCTTTCAGTTCCAAGTAAACAATAAAATTCCTAAAAATAGCAACTATGGAGATAGAGGCCATGGAAAAAGCGGATTTGCATGCATAATCTAGTGAAAAGGAGCATAGATAGACGTACTAAGTTCACATTTCTCTCGAAGCATAAAGATGTGCATGCAACACTCCGGCCACCCATAATCCAAAGGATATCAGATATTTTTCCAATTGATTAAAAAAACCATTGTCAAAGCATATCAACATCAATTGATCTTCCTTGTTAGAAAATTTTCAACAATCAGTTAATTATAGTTAAAATGATGGACATTATGTAAAAATTCTAGAAAACAATAATCCAAACATGACAGATATAAATGAATATTAATTCAAAAAAACATGCACAACTAATAGATGTGCTATGGGAGAATGAGGATATCTAGTGGCACCATTATGGAAGCTTAAATTGTAGACTATAGGATACTTAAGGGAAAAAAATTATATCAAGATTCAAGAATACTTTCGCATGATTGCATTTACCAGAAGTCATGCAGATAAAGATTGCAACTAGAAGAATGTGTACCCCCAAGCATACCTTAGGTGGTTTAAAGGGATAATCTGGGGGGAAATGGATGGTAACTAGAAAAACTCCTCCAGCATATGGGCTATCAGGAGGACCCATTATTGTCGCTTGCCAGTGAAACATGTCTTCAGCCACTGGACCTGTACAACAAAATACATGGAAAATCATTTTCTAACATACATTCAAACCATTAGAAGACTTATTCTTGAGCTCAATAAAATGTTTCCTAAAGCAACTAAGGTCAGAGATAAAGAAAAAAAAAAGGTATGCATTAGTCCTAACATTATCATTTGTTTCATGGATCCAGGTACTATATTTACAATTGACTATCAATATAACATCGTCCTTCAACCATTCTCATCTAGCCTTGCAAAGTATCAGTTTTCAAGCAATCCTAACAACGTACATTGCAAAGTAAATAATCTATAAGACGAATGGCCTCTGATTGAAAAAAAAAAAACATGGTTCACAAGTAGTAAGGTCATCTTTGATATGATTATCACAGAAGTAACATTTCCCCTTACAAATGTCATTATCAGTGAACATTAACTCTAAGTAACCCAATTTCGAAAATAAAAAATATTAGAAAAAGAAAACTCTAAGATAGCACAACTTTAGTGTTATTTGAGAACTCTTTTTTTCCTAATAAGAGCATGCTCAAAGATCAATCAAAAGGTCTAACCATCAAATCAAAGATAAAAATCAATCCAAGTTTGCCAGTTAATTAGGAACGACAAGAGCGGAGGCCACATCAAAAAGAAGTCATCCACAGCATGAAAGTGCTGAGGGCATCTCCAACCGAACGGCAAACACTTGTTTGCCGTTCTTGCTTTGCTCCAACCGATCGCCATTTTTGACGCCATTTGATCGCGGATGAACAGTGCGACGCCAATATTGGCGTTGCACTGTTCATCTGCGCCATTTTTTTCTCCCTACCGAACAGGTTGGGAAGAAAGGCGCGAAAGAAAGCGACTATTTTAGCGGCAAAATGGCGTTGGATTGGAGATGAAACACGGCATTTTTTGATTTCCCTGCTTTTTGGAGTGAAAAATGACATTTTCGGTTGGAGATGGTCTGAAGGTGTCTTTTATTGATTGATAGATCAATTGGAAACTAGAGAAAAGAAACATTCTCAAACCACTCCAATCGCTAATATTTGACATACACAATAACATTGACAGGTTGATTATGATCATTATATTCATTTTATTCATCATCAAAATGAGAAACAAAACTGACAGAAAAAAACCTCTCATGCAACAGGTATTTCACACTTTCAAGCACTCTAAAGAAACTATGGGAAGACCCATGCTAAGATGGTACATCCACCATAGTTACCAATAGCCATTGCAACAAAATCTGAAATATCTCTGTACAAGTTTGGTAGAAACATAAACTAGCAAAATCTACAGGAATTAAAGACAAACCAGCTTAATTAATGAGTATAATTCTTATAAACGACTGAAATACACCACATCTTCTGTAAAATTACATAATAATCCAAAACCCTATGACATTCAATTACGCTGTACCTAAGAACGATATAAATTAAGAAGATTTGGTGAAGCAGTCCCAGTCACCTCAGTCTAAATATCCTATTTAGTTTGCTATGCAGAACCAACTTCCACCAATCGCAAACAGCCATCTGAGTGATACAGAAATGAGATAACCCAACCCTAGCCATTTCCAAACCAACTCGGCATGTGCCTGCCTCCACATATCCAAAAGAAATAAAAAATTGCTCTATTTCTCACACCTACTTAACATGAAAATAAGTAATTAAGCCTAAGAAAAAATAATTTCCCTCGCCTCAACAAACCGCTACAAACCCCATAAAAAAAGTTCAAACAGCGACTACCCATCTCCTAATCAAAAAGAAAATTGAAACTAAATACGCAATCCTAGGCTACGGATTCACAGGTCCAACAATAACCGCCGAGATCCAGACCTTAACCTTACGCAAGCAAAGAAACTCTACAAAATCCCCGGAAATCAAACAAAAACGAATAGAGTGTAAAGGGACTTCCAATCAAACATACCTGCGCTGCAGGACGTCGGAGGATCCTTCTGCAGATCCTTCAGCTCCTTCAAGATCCGCTTTGAAGCCATCGGTAAACAAACTAACCACGCAAACAAAAACAAAAACACTGAGATCTTGAATCCAGGAAGAAACTACAAGGCAGTAAGCAAGAGAAGCGCTTAACTAAAGCTTTTTGAAGCCGCCGGCGACGTATGAAAGCTGAAAAAAAGAAAGAAGCACGATGGACTATCGTATTTCTCTTACTCGGCTGATGTCGACATGCGTTAAAAAGGAATCTATCTGGAGGGCAAAAGTGTAAATATGGCGTGGGATTTTTTTTTTTTTTTTTTTTTTTTTTTTTGCTTAATAATTCTGAGCGAGGAATCGATATTGGGCGGTGTTGATCTTCTCGTTTTCTAACAGGATAATTGTTTCCCTCAAATTGGGCAAATTATTGCATCCGGTCACCGGACGCGCATAATAAGTTCGAAAATCCAATGAAAACATGTCACGTCATCTGTGCTTTTGACTGCGCTTTAGGTACATTTTAGGTGCGTTTTGACTGAGCTTTACCTGCACTTTTGACTGCGCTTTTAACTGCATTTTACCTACCCTTTTGATGCGCTTAATTTAAAATAATATTTTATTAATATATAGACTTATCTCCACGTCCAATGACCGGATGCAATAATTTACCCTCAAATTGAGGACTATATTAGGGGTGGAAATTTATATATTACTAAAAAACTTTTTCTTGCCCACCACCAAACCCTTCTCATATCTTTTATGGTCCTAGACAATAAATGCCCTTCGATATCATGAATTGACACTTCTTCTAATTCAACTCAAAATTTAATTCTTCACATCTTTTTAAAACCACAATTAGGTGCTTAAGGTAAGAATTAAATGAAGTATCAAATATTAAAAAAAAACATTTATGAGGATCTCAATATCCCGCACAATTAAAGCTGAAAAGATAGACATCATACACCTCTAAAAATATTGCATGGGTATTACACAATCCAAAAGGCATCATATAGTAGACAAATATACTATATGGGCTACTAAATGTATTTTTATCGTGATCCTTAGGTGCTATAAGAATCTATTGATAACCTAAGTAGTCATCTAAAGAATAATAAAATGAGTGTCGTACTAATCTATCAAGTGTTTGGTTAATGAATGGCAAAGGAAAATGATTATTCTTAGTGATATTATTTAGCTTCCTATAGTCAATACATATCCTCCATCATATGACAATTCTAGTAGAAATTAATTCATTATTTTCATTGGTCACTACTGTCAAACCCCCTTCTTTGGTATAAAGTGAATGGGACTTGAAAGTTCGATGGGGATGTTAAGCCCTATGAACTTAGTCTCAAGCTAACCAAGAGGGGGGGGTGAATTGGTATTTTAAATACTTCTTTTTACAAAGAAAGAAAATTACATAAAATCAAATCACACCACAAAAATAAATGCGGAATTTAAAAGTGCGGAAGCAAGAAAAGGAACACGGAAATTTATAGTGGTTCGGTCGACTCGACCTACGTCCACTCCTTGGAGGCACCCTCCAAGTATTGCACTATAAAACGTGACTTTCCTTTAGCCCCCACGGCTAGGCGGAGAAACCCTCACAAGAACCTCCTTTTTGCCACCCCGGCAAGGCAGAGAACCTATCTCCTTTTGCTTCCTCCTGAAGCTGGCAGAGAACCAAAACCAAAAGCAAACTTCTTACCTCTACCGACCCTTCCACGGACGAGAAACTCTAGACGAAGACGACGCAGAGCGATCCTTGAAGCAACCCTTGTGAATCCCCTCACAAGCTCCCCCTCACAAGATCCTCTCTCTCTCTCTCTTCTCTCTCTTTCTCTCCTCAAGGTCTTCTCAGGTCAAGGCAGCAGCCAAAGGTTTTTCAAAACGATGAACAAGAGCTCTTAAATAGAAGAGCTTCAAAAGAGCTCATTAATTGCAAGTTGCCGACAATATCGTCCAGGCCGATATGGACATCGGCCTGGCCGATCAGTACAAATCAATGAAGATCGGCTAGAGCATCGCCCTGGATGCAAAGCTGAACGATTGAGAATTGGCTTGATTGTCCAGGCCGATCTTACGATCGTCCGGGCCGATCTTACGATCGTCTGGGCCGATCAGTTCAAATCATAGGAAAATCGTCCTGACAATAGCCCTGAATACGAGCTGGCCGATATCGATCGTCCTGAAGTAACTTAAGGTTTTTGATTAGATCGTCCTGGCCGATACTGCGATCGTCCAGGATGATATGATCTTATCAATCATCCTTAATTACTCCCTTGATTTCCTGAACAATTATGGCATAATTTTTGAATATCGTCCAGGCCGATCATAAGATCGTCCTGGCCGATAATTTAAAAATACAGTATACCATAATTGACTATGGCGGCTACTTCTTTCTGTTTTGAGCTTATCGTCCTGGCCGATACTCGTATCGTCCAGGACGATATGGTAATGTCGGCTGCCTTAATTAAGAATCCTTAATTAGACTTTCTGTTTTAAGCTGATCGTCCAGGCCGATCCAAGAAATCGTCCTGGCCGATATAAGTAAAAACAGAAATTCTAAGTCTCTCAAGTGTGTGTGTGAAGGGTTACATAGCATCAGTCTCTTTGACTATTATAAGTAGACTCAAAAGGTGAAAATTAAACGTACAGACTGACTCAACCCTAAACCTATGCAATCCTGAATTTGGCTCCTTCTTTATCGTCCGATCTTCGATTCCTGAAAAGTTAGAAGCAATAAGCAGTCCAAGAGAAACAGTGTTTGTTAATCATCAAAACATAAGTCATGAAAAATAGATTTGCAATAATCTCCCCCTTTTTTATGATGGCAAAACACTACGAAAAACAGTTAATAGCAAAAATTCAGGATTGATGAAAAAAGAACCTCATAAACTTCTCCCCCTTTTGACATATCAAAAAGGAAGGTACAAGAAAGCAAAAGAGATTCCTTCTCTCTTTTTTTTTTTTTTTTAATCAAGGCACGTCAATGATATAGTATTCCATGTGATTGATTTAAAAACTTGTGAGTTAATGAGTTACCAATCTCATTTAATCTATAGAATAGTAGAATATCCGTTCATGATTTACCCTTAGCCCAAAAATGTTTTCTTAGGGTAGAATCGTCTTTTGAAATCAATTACCTAACTCAAATAATTAATTGGATATGAGAAAAAAAATCTACCCACCACTTGTCGTAAGAAAAATATCTTTATAAAACAATGAGGTAGATTTGTCACAATCGAACGATAATCGAGATCAAGCCTTTTGAGAACCAAAACTTCTAAGTTCTAAAAGATATAAAAAGAGAGAGTAGCTTGCTTTTGAGTGGGCTCATTTTATGCCTCTTGTCAATGTTGTGGCGCTTTGCGCATCTTTTTATAGATTTTTCAATTTTTGGCGTCTTTGCGCTTCTTTTGTTGGCATCATTGGCCATTTTTTTTTTTTTTTTTTTGCAAGCTAGATTCCCTTTTATAATCCTTAAAAAAAAACTTAGTTGTGAATATATCTTCTCAGATATTAGAGAATAGGAGCTATCTCTCTAACATAGGGAAGAATTACCACAAGCAGGATTAATAATCGAAGACAAGAGTAACGAGGGATCTTGATGTGATAAAAAAACTTTTAATCATTGTAAATACAAGATAGATTTGTTTAAGCAAGCTTAAGAAAAGATCTTAGTTTCATAAACAATCTTTTGATTTGAGATAGACTTTTGATTAAAAAAGAAAACTATGCCACTAATACTAAGTTAGGGAAAGAGACAATCACAAAATATTCATACTATCTAAGTGATTAAGTATATGAAAACATATTAACTACAAATTATTAAAAACAAGAATAAGAAATATAATACCATATCAGCGATGATCTAAAAATAAAGCATACGAAAAGGTAAAAAAGAAAGCAAAAAAAAGTAAAAGAAAACTTAGCTAAAAGGTTTCATGCATTTATGTCAATCACACCCAATCTGGTCCTTAAAGAACTGAAAGTGTCGAAGGCCAGTGATTTAGTAAAGATGTCTGCCAGTTGGTTTTCAGTTGTCACATGGTGTAACTCAATGTCTCCCTTAGTCACATGATCTCTAATAAAGTGATGCCTAATGTCAATGTGTTTAGTTCTTGAATGTTGAATAGGATTTTTAGAGATGCATATGGCACTAGTGTTGTCACAAAAGATTGAGATGGTGCTTACATGTAATCCTAGATCACATACATGTTGTTTCAACTAAAGAACTTGGGCCACACAACTTCCAAGAGCAATGTATTCAGCTTCAGCAGTGGAAAGTGCAACAGAATTTTGCTTCCTACTAGACCAAGAGACCAAAGATTGTCCAATGAATTGACAAGTTCCAGAGGTGCTCTTTCTATCCACCTTGCATCCTGCAAAATCAGAGTCAGAAAAATCAATAATCTCAAAAGAAGTGCTATGTCTAGGGTACCAAATCCCTAATCCTTGTGTCCCCAAAAGGTATCTAAAAATCCTCTTAACAGCAGTCATGTGGGATTCCTTAGGGTCAGCTTGAAACCTAGCACAAAGGCAAACACTAAACATGATGTCAGGTCGGCTTGCAGTCAAGTAAACTAAAGATCCAATCATGCCTCTATACTTCTTCTGATCAACAGACTTACCACTTGGGTCTTTATCCAAAGGAGCACTTGAAGTCATGGGGGTGTTAATTGGCTTGGCTTTGTCCATCTCATATTTCTTCAAAATGTCATTTATATATTTTGTTTGATTTAGAAAAGTTCCATCTTCCAATTGTTTTATGCTAAACCCCAAAAAGTAAGACAATTCTCCCATTAAACTCATCTCAAACTCTCTACTCATTGTTCTAGAAAAATCATCACACAAATTTTTATTAGAAGATCCAAAAAGTATATCATCAACATAAATCTGAACAATGAGTAAGTCATCTCCAACTTTTCTAAAAAAAAGGGTGGTGTCTACGCTCCCCTTGACAAACTCCCTCTCTAGTAAGAATGTGCTAAGCCTCTCATACCAACACTACAATAAAATAGGTAATTAGCTACCAACAAAATTGGTCGCTAAAAATATTAATTTGGACGCTAAAGCAAATAACGACCAAAAATATTTGGGTCGCTGATTTGTCGCAGTAGCCTCGTCGCTGAGGCTTTTAGCGACCAAAAAAATTTTTTGGTTGCTAAATTAGCGACCACTAATTAGTATTGGTCGCTAAAATTTGACATATTAGCGACCATATTTTTGGACGCTAATGAATATTTATTTGGATGCTATTTAGTAATTTTAATAATTAAATTTATTTATTACATTTTTCTTATAGCGACCAAAATAAAAATTGGTCGCAAAATGATCAACCAAATAAATCACATGCCCCTTTGATATATATTTAGGGATATAAAATCTATGATATTTAGTACAATAAATTGTTATCCAATTATTATGCATTGACTATAACATTTAAGATCAATCCATCACTCCTTTATATTGCAATTAGTTAGATAAATTTCATAATAAAGAAATAACACATTTTATTAGCTTTTAGTAACAATAATAAAAAGCATAGAATCCAAAAAATTATATTAATTCATCAGTATCATTGTCAAGAATTTGCATACACTTTTACAAATACATATATCAATTAACATAAAAAATGCTATCTCAAAAATCAATAATCATAAAATCTTAATGTTTACAAAATGATGACATCTAGTTAAAATAAAAATCTTTCATTAACTTTTATGTAAATAAATATAAAATTACAAAATCAACTCTATCAAAGGTAAACGACAAAATCAATCTATAACCATGCTAACACCAATAAATATATTGTACTGCTACAGTGTGAGATCCAGCTCCATATCCGATGTTGATGCTTCAAGTACTGAAAACCCCTACATAAAAATTTTATAAACAAGATTACCAGAATATTTCAATAATTTTGAGATTATTCAAGGTAAAAATGATGGGAACTTGTATACCACTTGGAAGCATGTCTTCCTCAAAGCAAAGTTCATAAAATTGTGATAGATGTTCTACTGGTTGATAGCCTCCCTACAAAATTTTAAGTAAATTATTAAAAAAAAAAATGTTATATGCTATCATTCTATGAATATGGAGAGTAAAAACTCAAAGAAACAAAAATAACAATAATACTACCACAAGTCACATCAAAGGTATGCAGGCTCTATTTTGAATTTTTTTTTCTCCTATTGGTCACATTTAACAAAGCTTGTGCATTTAGAAGAGAGAAACACTCTAGCCTGTCTATATAATCGAAAATCTCAAATAAGTTGGTACTAAAAGGAATGCTATCCACAAGGTCTTCAGTTTCTTGGAACAACTCACTAGAAGGATTCAACAGGCTTAGCTCTGGTTCCTCATTTAACATAAAAAATGTGATAGCAAACGAATAAGAAATATTTAAGATTCCTACTTAAGTAATGTAGCAATTTCTAAGAAATATAAGTTTCCACTGTCATGAAAACAAGTATACTTTCATCAAACACCCATAAAGATGCTTCATTTAGGTGATGGAATTTACCTGCTATTTCATACCTTCAGTTGCAGCAGTGAATTGGGCTTCAGTTGAAGATAAAGGTTCTACACGTTGTGGAGAAGACTTCCAATAAACTATCTTAGACCATCAATACTTTTCTTCTTTAACATCTACATTCTAATCTAAAAAAAGCTAAGATAAAATAACTGTAAAATCCAAACTCAAACACCATATTACTTTCAAACATTGAATTAAAACAACAGAAACTTTTGCGCAAACAAAAGAAACTTATCAAAAAATTTATATTTTCATCTAACTCAATTATAAAAAATTCTACAACAAATTCATGATAAAAGTTTGATATGACAAACCAAGTATTTGAGGCTGATAGATTGCAGTTTGGCGTTTTAGAATTTAAAGCATAAAGAAGTATTACAAATGGTTTCTAAATCTGAAGTAAAACAAAAAACAACAAGTATAGATGGTTTCAAAATCTGAAATTAGGTCTGCTCAAACAATCAATATTAATAATTCATTAGTTGAGATCCTAGAACTTATATAAAACGATTCCAGGATTACTAGCATCCAAGAGAACGGGGAATGTTACATTTAATGCTCTATAAAATGATGCAGAACAAAAGTCATAATATTGAGGAGTAAACCTACAAAATTGAGCACCGAAAATCTAATCATTTTAAAATGCTGGCCCTATGTCATCCTCCATGTCAAAACCTGAATAGTTCCAATTTCTTCGTAAGATAATTACATATTTACAATGTTGAGATTTCAAATAACTTTGAATCAAAAACATGAGTCAATGATGACATCCTTATGTGCATATATAAGTGCATGCTTGAACTAAGAATAAATTTTATAAAACAAACTTAAACATGACAAACCTATTTATTGCATCCATTTATCTTAAAATCGAAACAAATCACTTAGCCCGAGTCATACCGAGATAGCATATAACCAAGTCCAAATTAAGATCAAACAGATTGGCTTCAAACTAACTTTAAAAATGAAAGTCAGATCAGCCAAAATTCAGTTCATTTTAGAAACAAAAAATTGGAATTATCATAACATAAGAAACAATGTGCAAGTTCAATTCAATTTAAGTTTAAATTAATCCATAATAGATGTTTGAAACTAGCAGTAGAAAATGGAGAGAATTTTGTTGTTATTGCAACGGTTTCTCCAATTGGATCGGTTGCAAAGAAGATGAAGAAGCAGGGTGGTATTTATAAGAAGTTGAAGCAATTAGATTGTGAGAGATTTATAGATCGTATAAAGAAGATTTGATATTTGATTTGAAGATCACGTTGTGGATAAAGCCTTTATGTTTGTAAAGATTTGCCACTTTTGGCGGAGTTATTGTCCGCTGTAGTTTTCTTTTTTCATTTTTCCCTAAAATAAAACTCTTGTTAAAGATTATTAAGTTGATGAGAAATTCATTTTAGTAAACATAAGAAATTTTACAGATTTAGAAAACTGCAGCAAACAACAACAAAACCCTGCTTCCATCTTTCACGCCACCCAAAACTGATGAGAAGAAAAGCAATTCCAAGCCCACGTAGAAAATAAAATAGAATAACACCAGGAAAATGTTGATTTGCCATATAAGAGACATAATAATGCTGACGAGGACTGTGGTCACCATCATAACTCCAACTTCAGCAATGCTTGTAGCAGAGCTCAATATTAAAATTGAAAGGGCTCTGAAAGTAATATCATAATATAGAATCTATCATACACACAAAAGCCTTTTATAGAACATAAAAAAATAAAGCATCGTTATAAAAACTGAAAATAAGATCAAGGATGTTAAACAAATGTAAATAAAGAGATCAAAGGAAAATGTTTATTATTTCATCCAAATTATCATACCACCACCTTTTTTTTTTAATTATTCTCTAATTGAAAGTCATGCCTTTCTTTTTATAGAAATATGAATAATGCAAAACAATTAGATGAAAATTTAAACAAGCATGAATGTCAAGTACTCTTCAAACATAAATAACCAAAAGAAATGTGGAGAACAAAACAATAATACAAATTTAATCACCTGTGATGCCAGTAGTTACTCATCACCCAAATTTCACTAGGATGCTCATTCTTTTGAATAGAAGAGACAAATATTTCAGTAAGAATTTAAGAAAATAAACTTTATGAGGCGAATCAAACAAGGAACTAAAAATAATTAAGAAACTCAAAATAATTTAAAAAAATAAACTCAAAAGATTTGAAAGAAGCGAATCGAACCGCACCATCACCTTCATAAATGAAACCGGAGAAGAGGAAAATAATAAAAAAGTTTCCTTTGGTTGTAGAAGATGATGTAGCGGCAGGCGGTAGTCGGCATGTATCACTCAAGAAAATAAGAATCCAAAAAGGAATTTATGAATCTACAGTAGAGAAGATGAAATGAGATACATATAGAGGCACGACACAACTAAACCAATTGCTAAGAAAAATAACAAATCCTAGGAGGACTTTACAATCTGCGATAGAGATAACCTGAGGGAGAAACTAACAGAGAGGCGAGTTTGCGAATAATTTTGAAGGAGGAAACATATCAGTGCGTGCGAAGTGGAGATGTTGAGTCGCAGTCGTGGTCGAGCGGTTGGAGGTCGTTGCTAAAGAGAAAATACTAGGGCAAGTAGAGAAATGCCGAAATTACGAGCAAGATTGTGAGAGTTAAGTATACTTAGGTTCTTCTAATGTGTAGTTTTAATTAAACTAGTAAAATGCACGTGCACCATGTGCACGTTAATAAAATTTTAAGAACTAACATAATAATATTAGAAAATTTAAAATTAATTCATGATATGTCATATGATGATATTAAATATTTTATGAATATTACATATAATATTTGTATATTTACATATGATTTATACATGATTAATACATATATGAACTTATATTCATTTTTAGATATACATGTTAATATGTAATGTATGGTGTCCTAATCAATTGATATTTTTGACACTGATATAATACCCTTTAGAATATTACATTAGTCATTAAAAAAATAAAGTCAAACATACAACAGTATCTACAACAATATAAACTCATAAGGAAAGCAACATTGAATAAATACAATTCAACTTTCAATGAATCTTAGAGACGGGAGAAAATAGAATGTGCAGTGCAAAAACAGCTTTAAAGATGAGAATCTGCATAATTCAAATAACTTGCACCATAATGTTACTTTCCATAATCAATAAGTTCTATGGAAAGAGTAGTAAATGGTGGTCACCATCCAAAAAAAAAAAAGAACTATCTATTTAATGAGATATTTAAAATAGATAACTGGTACAAAAAAGAACTCCTAGCATGATTCAAAACCGAAAGTAGACAGCAACTTGTAACTTTTCTTCATGCGAACCTTGAGCTGTAAGGAATTCAAACAACAACAAAGAAATGAAAAAGAAGAAAAGCAAAACCGTTTACATTCGTAGCTAGCCAAGCAGAATATATCTCATTTTGGCCACTCTTCTTCACATGAAGTCTGAGCAGTAATAAAGTTAAACAACAATGAAGAAATGGAGAGGAGGAAAAGCAAACTTGTTCGTAGTGTGAAAAGCAGATGAAGAAGTCTAACAAAATCGAATAAATGGAGAAGAGGAAAAGAAAACCTGTTTAATAACCAAGCAACTCTGTAATTTTTTGTATTCCATTTTGGCAAGGGCACTTGGGATTCTAAAGTTCATCTTCTTGCTACAATTTATTTTAGGGGGTTTTACATACATGCCACTTTATAGTTTTTGATTTCCATATCTTCTATGTCATTCTATTTTTTTTATTTTGACGTACATGGTTGAGATTTTATACTTATATTGATGTTAGAGTATTTTAATGATTTCCTCTAGTATTTCTTCCATTTTTAATTTGGCAAAAGAATTTAAAGCAAGAACAAAGAGGGATCATTACCTTCGCAGCGAACTCCCAACGACACTTCTTAGCAACGAAGGCGAAGAAGAAGCGACTGCGGCAGGACCAACGAAGGTGAAGAAGCAACGACTCCTTCAGTATCAATTTTGCAGCAAGCTGGCTAAAAGGAATTTATTTTGCCGATATAAAAAAACAGATGAGTTAAAGAGGTAGAAAGCAAAAGAGATGAAAAGAAGTGATGCTTACGGCTTTAAATGGTGATCCATTCGGCATTGTACCTTCGTGCGGTAAGCGGCATTGAGACGCTCGGGTTTGATAGCCGCTGAACGGCCGCATGGAAAAGTAACCGTCCAGTTTTGAATGCGCATGCGTTGGAGAAAAAGGCTTGGTGCGGCATTTGTAAGTGGAACGACTGGGTGTGATAGCGCTCGGCTGTGGTTGCCATCGAAACGGCTAGGGTTTTTGTAGGCATGCGGAGATGGAAGACGAACAGTTGGTTTGGTATGGGCTTTGGAATCATTTTGACGGTGTGATGGGAAACGATAGGTAAAATACAGAAACGCTCGCTTTGGAGTGTTTCAATGTGAACTGATCGAATAAATAATTTACAAGGCGGAAGAGAAGAAAGGTAACAGAGGAATGGTGAGAGCCCTGGTTAGTAAGTTTGGAAACTCATGGTGGGAATTAATTACTTCTCAGAAAAATGTACCCCATGTAATAAATTGTAATTATAATAATCACATCTAATTAGTGGTGGATTGCCAGAGAGGATTGCCAGTAAAAGTTTCAGTATGATGAATTGTAATTATAGTAAATGTTTGGGTCCGAAAATTTCTCTGTGTCACTAATTGTTAACTTTTAATTAAGCACATGAGATATATGAGATATGGAGGTTAATTAGAATTAATTGAATTTAATTCTAATTCAATTAATTATAGTGAAATTTGAATGGAGCTTTTAATTGAGAGGTATAAGTTTTAATGGAGCTTTTAATTTTTAGGTATATGAAGTGTTTATAACGAACGTTGTAGATTAATTTATAATTTATAGAGAACGATCCATATTTGCTATGGGTGGATTCCCAAGCCACACTTATATAGTAGTATATAGATATATAGATAGTATAGATAAGTAATCGTTAAATTTTAAATACTTTAAATTGTAATTAATTTAATTATTAGATCACTCTTCTTAAAAATGTGAATATTAATTTCAAATTATCATTTTATTTGTTAAATTTAATTTTGAATATATCCATATAACCAAAATTTGTATCGA
The DNA here is from genome assembly GCA_016618105.1 of Dendrobium huoshanense. Taxonomy (NCBI): domain Eukaryota; kingdom Viridiplantae; phylum Streptophyta; class Magnoliopsida; order Asparagales; family Orchidaceae; genus Dendrobium; species Dendrobium huoshanense. Next base: position 3,775,149 of record CM028346.1, on the reverse strand, counting down.
GAGAGTTGTCCCCGGAAACCCCTGCACGAGTGTTGCCCCTTGACCCCGCGAACTGACAAGGTAGATCTAACCCTGCTAGGGAGCGCTGCCCCCTTGGACCTCCAGCATACCTGCGAAACATACGACGGTCAATGATATGAACAAATATGGGTCAAGCCAAATTCCAGGAAACTCCAACATATATTTCGTAGAAATTGAATGATTAATAAATTACATCATTTTTTTTTGCAAATAAATCATCCATACTTAAACCTAAATTTTGTTTACAAATAATTATCATTAAATATAATGTTAATGATTTTTTTAAAATGTATTTTGTACTATAGTAAAAATAATAATTTGTCACTAAATGATAATATATATATATATATATATATATATATATATATATATATATATCTAGGCTTTTAGTGACAAAATTAGCAGCCAATTTTCCTTTTGGTGGCTAATATCTTGATTCCTTATTATTTAGAGGCCACACTTATTTTTGGTCGCTAAAAGATATCTTTAGCGACCAAATTTTTTTTGTCTCTAATTTTTTGGTCGCTATTGACCCATTTTCTTGTAGTGCAAGCTCTAGGTGCCTGCTTTAAACCATACAAAGCCTTTTTTAATTTAAACACATGATTTAGAAATTGAGAACTCTCAAAACCCGGAGGTTATTCTACAAACACATCTTCTTTTATCTCCCCATTTAAAAAGGCACTCTTGACATCCATTTGAAAAAGCTTAAATCCTTTATAACAGGCAAAGGCTAATAGCACTCTAATGGCTTCCAATCTAGCTACAGGGGCAAAAGTCTCTTCAAAGTCTATCCCTTCTATTTGATTGTACCCCTTAGCCACCAATCTTGCTTTATTCCTCACCACCACTCCTGAATCATTCACTTTGTTCTTAAATACCCACTTTGTCCCAACTACACTTTGTCCCTTAGGTCTTTCCACAAGTTCCCAAACATCATTCCTAACAAATTGATTCAACTCTTCTTGCATTACTAAAATCCAAAACTCATCAGAAAGGGCTTGGTTAATGGTGGTGAGTTCAGTCATAGAGATAAAGGCAGAGTGGTTCACCTCCTTCCTAAGTCCATGTCTAGTCTTAACTCCACTAGAAGGGTCTTCTAAGATCAAATCCTTGGGGTGACTAGTAGAGTATCTCCAATCTCTAAGCAAAGTGTGTGAAGTTTCTCCCCTTTCACCAAAATTTTCTATTCCTTGGGTGACTCCTTCTACTCCTCCATTACTTAGGTGCTCACTCCCCTTCCCCAAATTTTCTACTCCACTTGTAATCTCTCCAACATCATCATCTTCTACTCCATGTTTCTTAGGATCAGACTCATCAAAAACTACATGGGTTGTCTCTTCCACCATCAAAGTTCTCTTGTTAAATACTCTAAAAGACTTCACAATACTAGAATATCCCAAGAATACTCCTTCATCAGATTTAGGATCAAATTTTCCCAAGTGAGACTTCCCATTATTGTGAATGAAAACCTTACAACCAAAGACATGAAGGTGGGAAAGATTGGGTGTCCTACCCTTAAGGATCTCATAGGGTGTCTTTTCTAATTTGACTCTAACATTCACCCTATTCAACACATAACAAGCTGTGTTAACCTCTTCAGTCCAAAAATATTTTGGAAGTGAATACTTAGCAAGCATGGCTTTAGCGGCTTCCACCAAGGTCCGGTTCTTCCTTTCAACTACCCCATTCTGCTGAGGGGTCCTAGGGGCTGAAAAATTGTGGCTAATGCCCTTCTCCTCACAAAAATCTCCAAATCTTTCATTTTCAAACTCTTCCCCATGATCACTATGGATGGTCAAAATCTCACAACCTAGCTTCTTCTGAATCCAAATAGAAAAAGTTTTAAACTCCTCAAAAGACTCATTTTTATGAGAAAGAAATCTAGTCCAAGTGAACCTCGAGTAGTCATCAACAATCACAAAACCATAAACTTTCCCTCCCAAACTAGCTATGCTAATGGGTCCAAACAAATCCATGTGAAGGACTTCTAAAGGTCTAAAGGTGCTAATGTCCTTTATGGGGTGAAAAGAGGAGTGGATTTGCTTTCCTAGTTGACAGGCATCACAAAGGTGGTCTTTTATAAACTTGAGTGTATTTGCTAATAGCACTCTAATGGCTTCCAATCTAGCTACAGGGGCAAAAGTCTCTTCAAAGTCTATCCCTTCTATTTGATTGTACCCCTTAGCCACCAATCTTGCTTTATTCCTCACCACCACTCCTGAATCATTCACTTTGTTCTTAAATACCCACTTTGTCCCAACTACACTTTGTCCCTTAGGTCTTTCCACAAGTTCTCAAACATCATTCCTAACAAATTGATTCAACTCTTCTTGCATTGCTAAAATCCAAAACTCATCAGAAAGGGCTTGGTTAATGGTGGTGAGTTCAGTCATAGAGATAAAGGCAGAGTGGTTCACCTCCTTCCTAAGTCCATGTCTAGTCTTAACTCCACTAGAAGGGTCTCCTAAGATCAAATCCTTGGGGTGACTAGTAGAGTATCTCCAATCTCTAGGCAAAGTGTGTGAAGTTTCTCCCCTTTCACCAAAATTTTCTATTCCTTGGGTGACTTCTTCTACTCCTCCATTACTTAGGTGCTCACTCCCCTTCCCCAAATTTTCTACTCCACATGTAATCTCTCCAACATCATCATCTTCTACTCCATGTTTCTTAGGATCAGACTCATCAAAAACTATATGGGTTGTCTCTTCCACCATCAAAGTTCTCTTGTTAAACACTCTAAAAGACTTCCCAATACTAGAATATCCCAAGAATACTCCTTTATCAGATTTAGGATCAAATTTTCCCAAGTGAGACTTCCAATTATTGTGAATGAAAACCTTACAACCAAAGACATGAAGGTGGGAAAGATTGGGTGTCCTACCCTTAAGGATCTCATAGGGTATCTTTTCTAATTTGACTCTAACATTCACCCTATTCAACACATAACAAGCTGTGTTAACCTCTTCAGCCCAAAAGTATTTTGGAAGTGAATACTCAGCAAGCATGGCTCTAGCGGCTTCCACCAAGGTCTGGTTCTTCCTTTCAGCTATCCCATTCTGCTGAGGGGTCCTAGGGGCTGAAAAATTGTGGCTAATGCCCTTCTCCTCACAAAAATCTCCAAATCTTTCATTTTCAAACTCTCCCCCATGATCACTATGGATGGTCAAAATCTCACAACCTAGCTTCTTCTGAATCCAAGTAGAAAAAGTTTTAAACTCCTCAAAAGACTCATTTTTATGAGAAAGAAATCTAGTCCAAGTGAACCTCGAGTAGTCATCAACAATCACAAAACCATAAACTTTCCCTCCCAAACTAGCTATGCTAATGGGTCCAAACAAATCCATGTGAAGGACTTCTAAAGGTCTAGAGGTGCTAATGTCCTTTATGGGGTGAAAAGAGGAGTGGATTTGCTTTCCTAGTTGACAGGCATCACAAATGTGGTCTTTTGTAAACTTGAGTTTGGGGACACCTCTAACTAGGTCCTTTTAGGTCACTTTCCTAAGGGTTTTCATACTTGCATAACAAAGCCTCCTGTGCCACAACCAAGAATCATCAATGACAGTTTTTAAGCAAAAAGAAGCAGCACATTCAATGTTATTTAAATCAAGCATGTAGACGTTGTTGACCCTCTTTCCCTGCAAAATAGTGTTGTTACTTAAACTTACAATGCATGAATCCGTGAAGAATTGCACGATGAAGCCTTTGTCACAGAATTGACTGATGCTGAGCAAGTTGTGCTTCAATCCATCTACAAGCAAAATATTTTCAATCATAAGGTTCTTGGAATTACCGATTATACCTGCTCCTATCACCTTCCTGGTGGTGTTGTCTCCAAGAGTAACCTTGCCTCAAGTCCTGGACTCTAGTACAACAAACTGACTAGCATCACCAGTCATATGTCAAGAGCATCCACTGTCCAGGTACCACATACTCTCACGAGGTCTTTTGTGAGAGACTTCCTGCAAAATTATCAAATGTTAGTTTTAGGAACCCAAGCAGGTTTGGGTTCCTTCTTATGAAGAGAAGAATGCAATGCATGTGTGGTATGCTGTGGATCATGCACCTTAGGTCTCCACACCCAATGTGTACTATGGTGAATTGTGCAAGTGTGTGAGATGTGTCCTAGCATGCCACAAGAAAAATATCTAACTCCAGGAAAGGGATTTCTTAAGTGATTTGAGTTATAATGCCTCTCTCTAGGTTTTGGCAATTGATTAAAAGTAGAAGTCATCCTAGTTTTCTTACATGCTTCTAAATCATTTTGAACCTTCAAGTTTGTGCTTTTTAAAACTTCATTTTCAATCCTCAAATTTTTCTCTATCTCCTTTGCCTTCTTAAAATCAGATTCAAGAGATGTGTGTGATATTTTCAATGCCTCATGCTCTTCAACTAACTCACTATGATTTTTATTTAACTCATCAAATTCATCAAGTAAAGTCATGTGATTTGAATCAATTATTTGATGGTCTTTAATCAAAATTTCATGCTCTTTTTGTAGATTTAAGAATTCTAATTTCAAGCTAGCATGAGTTTTCTTTAATTTCCTATATGATGCATGGATTTTTTCTGAAACTTCAAGAAGTTGATCGTAGGAAAGTTCACATACCTCTTCTTGGTCACTTTGATCTTTTCCCATGAAACACAAGTTTGTAGTTTCTTCCTCTGGTTCAGTCTCAGAGGAATCAGTACCAGATTCTGCCCAAAAGCTCCTTTGGTTTTTCTTCTTGTCCTTCCTAGACTTAGATTTCTCATCACCTTTTTCTTTGCTTGATTGATCTCTAAGCTTAGGGCAATCAGTTCTCACATGTCCAGGTTTCCTGCATTCAAAATAAACAACATCAGAAGATCCTTTAATATGTTTATGATCTTTACCTTTTCTCCAACTTTGATGATGCTTTTGTTTCTTCCTTAGAAAGCTTTTGAATTGCCTTGTGATGAAGGCAACTTCATCGCTTTCAGACCCAGAAGATTTAGAATCCGATTTGTGCACCTTCAATGCAATTGTTTTCTCCTTTTTCTTCTCACCTGCATCAAGATTTCTTTGATTCACCCCTTGCTCGTAAGCAATGAGTGAGCCAAGCAAGTTATCAATAGAATAGGTGTTCAAATTTTTAGATTCAGTGATGGCAGTAATTTTTGCATCATAAGATGAAGGCAAGCATCTTAAAATCTTGTTAACTTTTTCATAATTCGAAAGTTCTTTTCCTAGTGCATGCAATGAAGTAGCAATCTGAGTAAACCTAGTGTACATGTCAGAAATCGATTCATGAGGTTTCATACGAAAAAGTTCATAGTCATGCAAGAGAATGTTTAAACAGGAATGTTTAACTTCATTAGTGCCTTCATAAGTGATGCACAATTTATCCCAAATTTCTTTACCAGTTTTGCAAGTTGAAACATGCATGTAATCCTCAGATTTCAAAGCACAGAAAAAATAATTCAAACATTTCGCATTTAATTGAGCTAAATCTCGTTCGTCAAAAGTCTATTCGGTAAAAGCAACTTCAGTTTTAAAACCATTAATTTCACGAGAAGGTGGAGAATAACCTTCTTGAATAAGCATCCACATGCGATAATCAGTAGATTGTAAAAAAGTTGACATGCGAGTTTTCCAAAAATCAAAAGGTAGGTTATCGAACAGAGGAGGTCGGGTAATAGAATACCCTTCCGTAGTGTTGCGATTCCCAAAGTTAGACATAGATCAAATTCAAAAAGTTTTCAAACTTTATTTTTCGAATCAGGCTCTGATACCACTTGAAAGTTCGATGGGGATGTTAAGCCCTATGAACTTAGTCCCAAGCTAACCAAGAGGGGGGGTGAATTGGTATTTTAAAAACTTCTTTTTACAAAGAAAGAAAATTGCATAAAACCAAATCACACCACAAAAATAAATGCGGAATTTAAAAGTGTGGAAGCAAGAAAAGGAACACAGAAATTTATAGTGGTTCGGTCGACTCGACCTACGTCCACTCCTTGGAGGCACCCTCCAAGTATTGCACTACAAAACGTGACTCTCCTTTAGCCCCCACGGCTAGGCGGAGAAACCCTCACAAGAACCTCCTTTTTGCCACCCCGGCAAGGCAGAGAACCTATCTCCTTTTGCTTCCTCCTGAAGCTGGCAGAGAACCAAAACCAAAAGCAAACTCCTTACCTCTACCGACCCTTCCACGGACGAGAAACTCTAGACGAAGACGACGCAGAGCGATCCTTGAAGCAACCCTTGTGAATTCCCTCACAAGCTCCCCCTCACAAGAACCTCTCTCTCTCTCTCTTCTCTCTCTTTCTCTCCTCAAGGTCTTCTCAGGTCAAGGCAGTAGCCAAAGGTTTTTCAAAACGTTGAACAAGAGCTCTTAAATAGAAGAGCTTCAAAAGAGCTCATTAATTGCAAGTTGCCGACAATATCGTCCAGGCCGATATGGACATCGGCCTGGCCAATTAGTACAAATCAATGAAGATCGGCCAGAGCATCGCCCTGATGCAAAGCTGAACGATTGAGAATTGGCTTGATCGTCCAGGCCGATCTTACGATCGTCCTGGCCGATCAGTTCAAATCAGAGGAAAATCGTCGTGACAATAGCCCTGAATACGAGCTGGCCGATATCGATCGTCCTGAAGTAACTTAAGGTTTTTGACTAGATCGTCCTGGCCGATATTGCGATCGTCCAGGACGATATGATCGTATCAATCATCCTTAATTACTCCCTTGATTTCCTGAACAATTATGGCATAATTTGTGAATATCGTCTAGGCCGATCATAGGATCGTCCTGGCCGATAATTTAAAAATACAGTATACCATAATTGACTATGGAGGCTACTTCTTTCTATTTTGAGCTTATCGTCCTGGCCGATACACGTATCATCCAGGACGATCTGGTAATGTCGGCTGCCTTAATTAAGAATCCTTAATTAGACTTTCTGTTTTAAGCTGATCGTCCAAGCCGATCCAAGAAATCGTCCTGGCCGATATAAGTAAAAATAGAAATTCTAAGTCTCTCAAGTGTGTGTGTGAAGGGTTACATAGCATCAGTCTCTTTGACTATTACAAGTAGACTCAAAAGGTGAAAATTAAACGTACAGACAGACTCAATCCTAAACCTACGCAATCCTGAACTTGGCTCCTTCTTGATCGTCCGATCTTCGATTCCTGAAAAGTTAGAAGCAACAAGCAGTCCAAGAGAAACAGTGTTTGTTAATCATCAAAACATAAGTCATGAAAAATAGTTTGCAACAGGACTAACCCAAGCATTGTCGAAAATAGGGTAAATAATACATGCATCAAGCCATTTGAGTATATTTTTTTTCATGACCTCCTTCATGGTAGGGTTCAATCTTCTTTGTGAGTTCGTATTTGGTTGGGAGTCTTCTTTCATTCCAAATTTTATGCATGTATAATGATGAACTAATCCACTTATAATCAACTATTGTCTAATCAAATACTTTCTTATAAGTTCTAAGAAACCTAATCAACTTACCCTCTTGATCTGCTTCTAAATCAGCAAATATAATAACAAGTAAAATTGATCCCATCTCCTAGAAATACATACTTCAAATGTGGTTATAAGTCTTTCAATTCTAAAGCCGGGGCCTCTAAGATAGATGGACTTAATGATTCTCTAAAGATGATGTGTGTAATGTCTCATACCTCTCCTTAAAAATTATAGGAGTATCATCTAGCACATGAATAATGTATCTCTCGATCTCTCTTATGTTATCCTTAAGAAATGAATGCTTCAAAGTTATAATCCACCAAATCAACTCTATAACATTGATCCTCGCTATGATCTTTGGGGAATTGCATAGACTTAAAAACATTGAAGGTCACCTCTAGATCTTGCACTCTTATAGTTAACTCCCCATTCTACACATCTATCATTTCCCTTCCAATGGCTAAGAAAGGTCTTCCCAAATAATTAGTATCTCCCTATCTTCTTTCATAACACTAGTCCTCACTATGATCTTTGGGGAACTGCATAGACTTAAGGACATTGAAGGTGACCTCTTGATCCTACACTCTTATAGAACTCCCTCTTCTAAATATATACCATTGCCCTTCCAGTGGCTAAGAAAGGACTTCCAAAAATAATCAATATCTCCCAATCTTCTTCCATGTCTAATACAATGAAATTAATGAGGAAGATAAATTTATCAACTTTCACTAGCACATCCTTTATCACCCTCCTAGGGTTTATAAATGATTTATATGATAATTGAAGGGTAAAAGTGGTGGGTTGAACTTCTCATAAGTCAAGTATTTTAAAGATGGAAAATGCATAAGAATAATGCTTACTCCTAAATCACATAGAGCTCTCCCACCAAATAATTTTCTTATAACATAAGGAATAGTAAAACTACCATAATCATTAAGCTTTTGAAGGAGTTCCTTCTATAAAATTATAATAGAATTTTCAGTGAGAAAAACGATATCAAAGTCTCCTAACTTCTTCTTCTTTTTTTGTTAAGGATGTCCTTTATAAATTTGGCATAACTAGGAGTCTTTTCTAAGACTTCTACAAATGGAATATTGATGATCAATTTCTTAAAAACCATCAAAAATCTAGATTATTATCTATCTAGGTAGTAAAGGATCCAATAATTGTATTCCCTTCAAGGCAACTCCTTAAACATAGAATTTCCTTCAAGGTAGTAATGGATCCCGGGTGTATGGTATTCATGAAAGTTCGTGAAGGTTTTTAAACATCAAAGAATAACCTGAGGCTAATCAAGAGGATGGATGAATTAATAATTTAAAATTTTCTTTAACAAAAAGAAAATCTTTTTATAAAATTTTCAATATCTAAAAATAGCCAATTTTATTATTTGATGCAAAAGTGAATTAATTTCACAATAACAAAAAAATCATAGTTTTCAACCACATAGTTAATCATAGAAAAATAAAGTGAAAAAAATAATAAGAACAAACACACCAGAATTTATAGTATTTCGGTCCAACCTGACCTACATCCACTCCCTAGAAACCTCTGTTATAGGTTTTGCACTAAACAAGTATCTCTCTTTTTGCCCCCACAGCAAGGCAGAGAAGTCCCTATAAAATCACTTTCACCAACCTAGTACCGCAGAGAACTGAAATCTTTTCACACCCTCTAGGTGACGGTAGCGTACCTCAAAGCTTTTTCTTCTTCCAGGAGAAGGCAGGGTACCTTGAATCCTTTTTCACCCTTTAGGTGATAGTGGAGAACCATGGCCTAGTGTTATAGAATGTCTCCTCGAAGCCACCAAAGACTCAAGGTAGAAACTAGAAGAAGACATGCAAGAACTTAGTTAGAGTAACCTTATGAATCCCTCACAACACTCCCTCATAAAAAGCTCTCCCTCACTTCTCTCCCAAAGCTCTCCCATACTCCTTCTCTATGATCCCTCTCAAGACACTTAGCAGCCAAAAGCTCTTGAACATATATAAGTGAGAGTTTAAATATAGAGCCTCTCAAAAAGCCCTAAGTTTCAAACTATCATTTAAGATTGTCCAGTACGATTCTACAATCGTCTTGTATGATTAGTACAAAACATCTCTTTTAGATAGTATTAAAAATTTGTGAGGGGTGTCAAACCTTAAAGAACTAGTCTTGAGGCTAACCAAGAGGGGGGGGGTGAATTGGTATTTTTAAAAAAATTTATCGAATAGAAATTTTTTTTTTATAACTTGATGTAGAAATGAATTATAACAAAAAGATAAATCAGATATTTCACCCATGCTGTTATCATAAAAATAAATGTAGAAAATAAAGTGCATAAATAATAAAAGGAATGAATACACCAGATTTATAGTGGCTCGATCCAACCTAACTTACATCCACTCCCTAGAGGCACCCTCTAGGTATTGCACTAAAACCTTTTAGTCTATCATTTTTCCCCCTCAATAAGGTAGAGAAGCCCTTACAAAATCTTTCCATCAAATCGGTGCCATAGAGGGCTGAAACTCTTTTCACATGCAGAGAACCTTGACTCATTTTTCTCCCTCTAGGAGATAATAGAGAACCATGAATCCCTTTTACTTTCCCCGATGTGGCAGAGTAGACATGTCCTTTGACACTAAAGAGATCTTCTTTTTCTCAGAACTTTTTTCAAAAAGAACCTTGAATCCGATGGTACTAAGGTGCAAGCTTGCTAGAGCAATCGTATGAAATCTCCTTTACACTCCCTTGAAACACCCTCCAAGGATCTTCTCCCTCTCAAACTCTAACCTTTCATCTCTTCCTTTCAAGTTCTCTCTTTAAGTTTTCTCTAGAAAAACAAAGATTCAATGGTTGCCAAAGACACTTATAATATCTTTGGAGAAAGCTTAAATAGAGGGCTTCAAAATCCTTAAAAATTTTAATTATACTGATAAAGATTGTACTGTAAGATCCTGAGATCGTCCTGTACGATTAGTTTAAAATAGCTCATTTAGCCAACATGATCAACATTACCATATATGATTAGTTCAAGTATATGAACAGATCATCCATTATGATATTGAAATTATTCAGGATGATTAGTTCAACCGAAATGTAATTCATCCAAGACAAAACCTGGGATGACCATAATCATCTATGTTGATCATCCAGTACGATTTAGTTTAACAATACAATCAGAATATCAAAATCAAGCAGATTCAATTGACTAATCATATGATCAATTTAGGCATAATTTTCATAGATCATTCAGAATGACGTGCATCATTCGGGATGATTAGAATAAAATATAAAAATCAAAATTTTATATAAATTATGATTGACAAATATTTTTCAAGATCATAACTGATCATCTTGGATGATCTAAATCCTCTAGTATGATTAGTTAAATGAGCAGTTGTATAATATGATATAAATCATATAGTATAATTAGTACAAAAATTAAACTTCTAATTTTGACTCAATCTCACTTCCCCTGAGTGTGTGTGTGTGCATGATCATCAAACTAGCATACACCTTTATAGGACTTGACTTAACAAATTAAAAATACATCAGTGAATATTATAAAAATCTTTACAATATAACATACTATACCCAATCTTGAGTCTTAAATCTTCATTAGATGGTGTATGATGTTCCTAAAATATTAGTACACACATAAATAAAAATATATTGCAAATATAAGTAGACATTAGGATATGAGCCATAATATTTTTTATCATCAAAAACATAAATTCATGAGCTCTAGTTGCAATAAATACGAACTGTATTATCTTGTATGAATAATTCAAGAGTTTGTACTGATCATCCGAAGTATGATAGGAAACGATAAATTATCATCTAATGCATTGCTCGGGTTGTATAGTACAAAATTGGAGGGTCATTCTGTAACGATTAATTAAAAAACTATGGTATTTCATCTTGTATGATAAGCGATGATAAATTATCATCCCATGCATCACTCGAGTCCTACAGTACGATCGTAACCAATCATCCTATACGATTTAATTAAACAAATTAATCACAATTGTTCCCCTGATCACAAGATCAATTTGGACATAATTTTATATATTGTACAATATGATGTATATCATATAGTATGATTAGAACAAAATTTGAATTTTAAAATAATTCCTAAATTGTTATTAGTGGCTATTTTCATTATTATAACTGATCGTCCTATATAATAAGGATAGTCCAATACAATTAATTTAATTAATCTTAATTAACAAAAGTACCTTAACTAATAATTTTTATGATTAACTAATCATCTAGTATGATATAAATCATATAGTATGATTAGTTCAAAAAAGCTCATATTCTTTCTAACTCACTAATTCACGCCCTTGAGTATGTGTGTAAGGTTACTCAGCTTTATGATCCACCAAATTATATGATTGACTCAAGAAACATAAAAAGTATATAAATACTTAAAATACAGATTTTAATCCTAGTCTACCTAATCTTGCAATGATTAAAGTTGTAAGTGAATAGTGGATCTGAAATATTAGTGAGTAGGGCAAAATAGATATGCATTAAACTCAATTATCAGGAGATAACATAGTAAGAAATCCAATAATATTTATTATCATAGATAACACAAGACTTGGGTCAAGATTTGGTGACACCAGGATGTGATAGTTCTCTACCTTCACCAAGAGGGTGAAAAAGAATGTAACGGTTCGCTGCCTTCACCAGAAGTTTAAAAAATGACGATATGGTTCTCTGCCTTCACCAGGAGGGTGAAAAAGGATGTATAGGTACTCTGCCTTCACAAGGAGGGTGAAAAAGGATGATAAGGTATGCTGCCATCATTTGGAGAGTGTAAAAGATGACGATTCTCTACCGCACCAGAGTGGTGGAAGAGAGTTTGTAAGGGCTTTTTCGCCTTACTGTGGGGGCAAAATGAGAGTCACTTGTGTTTAGTGCAATACTTGGAGAAGGAGTCTCCAAGGAGTGGATGTAGGTTTAGTTGAACTGAGCCACTATAACATTTAGTGTTCTTCTATTACCTTTATTTTTTTGCATTTTTATTTTACTGCATTTAAATTTTATGATTGGAAAAATTATCTGTGGTAATCATTTTTATAAATAATTGTAGGTTTTCGGATTAGTGATTTAACTTTAAAAAAGGACCCAAAAAAAAGGTTTTCAAATATCTAAGATTTTTTATATTACCAATTCATCCCTATCTTGGTTAGCCTTGGGATAGTTGTATAAGGTCTTACAACCTACACAAACTTTCAGAAAGCTAGGTTGAAGGTACATTGGATCATTAGATAATTGAAAGAAATGTAAAGTATTCTTGCAAGTTATAGTTGCCAGGGTATATATCTGATATTTATAGTGTATTCTATGTATAATCTCTAAGAAAATAGGTATCTGATTCGAGAATAGAGTATCTATATAAGAGGTTGGGATATGTCTAAATCTGAGCTACAGAGAAGAATAAAAAGGAATTATGGGTCATAATGTTAGAAGGCTAAGGAATAAGCATATCCCAAAGATTAATGTGTAGTTAAAGTGTAGTGTAAGCATATAATTAAAAGCGAAGCCGCTTGGAAGAAGAAATTTGAAACATGATAGTTATATTCTGATATGTTCCTTTGATGTAAGATTTGAAATGTTGAGGATAATATTTTTGGAGGAAGATTGTAACAACTACTAAATTTGTACACAATTGCGCCTAATCTGACTAGATCTGATAAAAGAAATGAAGTAAAATTTTTGTATTCATGTCTTGTACATGTGTCTATTAGAGTTTAATATGCATAATCATGTTTGAATCTGTTCTGAAGTAGGTCCCTAAGGTCTATGTGCATTCATGTAAATTTTAAATTATTCTCATGGGAGCGCTGCAACGCTGAGTAGGCAATGCTGTAGCATTAAGCTCTCCAACAGATTTTTGGAATTTGAACTAATAGTGTAACTAGGATTAGGTGCCATGACACTATGCTCTTTAGTGGGGAGTCTTTCGGCGCTATAAGATCGAGCGATGCGACGCTAGGTCCATTTTTAATGAAAATATCCAAATACATTTTAATTTCATTTTTGTAAAAATATTAAAACCCCTACAACCAATTAGAGAGAGAGAGAGAGAGAGAGAGTGTGTGTGTGTGTGTGTGTGCGTGAGAGAGAGAGAGAGAGAGAGAGAGAGAGAGAGAGAGAGAGAGAGAGAGAGAGAGAGAGAGAGAGAGAGAGAGAGAATTCTATTGAGAGAAGTTGAATTTTGGCACCTCCGATCTATTTTTTGCTATCGATCCTGTTCAGAAAATTATCCGGATCAAGATAAGTTATATTATGCCTATCTCAGTTTCAAAAAATATTAAAATTTTGAGATCTTTTTGAATTAATTTATAATTTTATAAAGTAAAAATGAGGATAACTTGGTACCCACAAAAATTTCATCGTGTAACTTTATGTATGTTAAAAATATAATATTTTTGTATTTTTAAAGAAATTTACACCATATAGTATAAAAATCATGTTATTTTATCAAATTAGAAAATAATTTTGATCACCAAAAATAATATTGTAGTACAATTAAAGCTTCAAAATAATATTATAAACAATCTCTTATAATCTAGTAGTATTCTTAAATTGAAATCTTTTCTTCGTAGTTGAATATGTTGTCTACCAATTAAACATTCTACAAAATTCTAAATTTAGTTTATTTACAATTCTTTTACTACAATGCAATCATATACATATTTATCTACTTGAAATGTGTGATTATGAGAAAATCTAGTATTTGGTAAAAGGTCTAATGTTAAATACACAGGAGTTATAAAGAGCTTGAATTTTTGAATATCTTAGATGTGTTAAGCATTTGGAGTCATAAGGGCCCATTTTTCTCATATGCTAATATAGAGAGTCATAAGGACCTATTTTTGATGGGAGGTATAGGCCTTAGGTAAATCTATTCTATTTTATTTTGATATATGGAGTACTTGTTTATTTATTTTATTTTTTAAAACTTTAGATAATGGTAAGCATTGTCCTATTATAAATAATAAATTATTATTGTTTGTTTTTAAATCCTAGTTGAATGCTTAATTACTAGAATATTTAGAAATTCATATTTGTTGGTGTGACCATCTGAGCTATGTGGGATCACACCTATTATGCATCTTATTTTAGGTTGGGGAAGGGGAAAGAACTAGTCGAGTAGCTGAGTCATAGGGCTTGATGTGTTTGAGTATGTATTGATATTTTTCTAATTTTAATGCAATCATGACTATTTATTTATTTATTATATCTTGATTTGTAGCCATATATTATAGTATAAATGTTGTATAAACATGCAGATGAAGAATGAAAATAAATAAAATTTATGTATGAGTAACTTTCTACTTATTAGATATAATCAGAAACTATATTAGTCTATTTCAGGTGCATTGATTTGGTAGATATGTAAGATGACTATTTAAATGAAATGTACATTGCACACTCCTAATTTGATCAATTGAGTATAAAAAAACTTAGGATGGATCAAGATGGATGTCTTGATTCTTAAAATATAATACTTAAGTTTATATATATTAAGATGTATCTTATAGGTCCATAGAAGTTTACTGAATTGTTTAGTTTAATCACAATATAATATATTCTATTAATTAATTATTAACTAAGAATAATAATCTTAAATTTGATATCAATAAGCTTCCCTAGCTAATTAAATTTTATATTAATTTAAATATTTCTAAATACTTCATATATAACATTAATTTTATGAAAATTATATCAAAATATTTAATTATGGTGATTAAAAGTAATAAACCTATATGCTTGAAATTTTATTTAATAGACTTAATATATCTATTTTGAATTAAAATTCTTACAAAAATTTACTAGCATATATATTTTTTTATTTTAATTATTTTCAATTTTTGTATAGACATTTGATCTATTTTAAAATAAATTTAAATATATATAAATTTATGTTATGATAAAATTATTTTATAATCAATGAATTTCGGCCTGATGTTTATTCCTTTGGATTTACTAGTGAAATTACTAAATGACAAGAGGGGGAGTGAATTGTGAAAATCTTTTCCTTAATAAAAATAACCCTAAACAAGAGTTCTAATTTTTTTGTTATTTTTGAAATACTACAACAAAATTTTAAGCAATTTTTCTTCCACAAGTTTCACCATGCAATAGTTATGAAAAATTAAATGCAAGTAAAAAGTAAACGACGATAAGAAAAAAACACACCAAGAATTTTTATAATGGTTTGGTCAAAATATGACTACGTCCACTCCCCGGAGTCCTCCGCTCCGGGATTTTCACTATCAAAATAGTTCTCCTTTTGCCCCCCTCGGCAAGGCGAAGAAGCCTTTACAAACCTCCCTTTCACCAACCTGGCGTGGCGGAGTGCCAAACTCTGTTTTCGCCCTCCTGGCGACGGCAGAGAACCTTCTCGTTTTTCTCCCTCCTGGAGAAGGCAGAGAACCTCGAGGCAATTGATGTAGATGAGCCTTTCCCTTGGAGATCCTCCCTCAAATCCTTCTAGGGCCACAGGAGGAGCAAGATGCAGCAAGCTTGGAGCAACCGTGTGATCTACCTCACACCTCTTCTCCCTCACAACGCTCACCTCCTCCTTCCTCTCTCAACCCTCAAGAATTTCTCTAGAGCTCTCTCCCTTGGAATCCCTCTCTAACCATGTTCACCCCCTCTGTGATTCTTACTGAAAAAAGACTTGATTGACATCTAAAAACGGGCTCCAAAAATCTCTGATTTCAAAAGTAGCCGTTACTGTTCGTACAGTACGATTCAACATCGTACAGTACGATATGTATAAGCAGACGTCGTCCTGGTACGAAGATGTACAAACAGTTCAAAAATAATTTGTACTGTACGATATAATATCGTACGGTACGATCCATAAAATATTATTCATACAGGACGATAGTCTAGACGATCAGATGTCGTCTCTGTTCATCGTATGGTACGATCCAGTTCGTACAATACGATGTTAAAAAATTAATTAGGCCAGGATTACATGCACTAATTACGGGTTAATTTAAGTAAGTATTAAAAATAGATCGTACAGTACGAACACGTTCGTACAGTACGAGCGGCGCAAAATCACTTACTCAAATTAAACTACGGCTAGGGTTTTGGATCTGAACATATCGTACAGTATGAAACTATTCATACAGTACGATCTATTCACAGAATCATCCACATAGCTCTGATCGTACGGTACGAAATAACATCGTATAGTACGATCTACAGAGAAGAATTTCTATAACAATTTTCATTTAAAAACAAACTCTCCCCCTGTGTGTGTGCATGGTTGCTCTTACTCTTATGCATTTTGTGGTCAGACTAAAAAAAAATAAAATAAATAGAAAAATACAATGTTTGACTCATACTCCTAATCTACTCTTTCTTGAGTCTTCCTTTCGTCCTGAGTTACTTGTGATCTTCCTGAAATGTTAGTACTCAAGGATAATAGCAAATAAAATAGTATTCAATGAAAGGTTGTTCCAAAACACTCATTATTTGACATCATCAAAATCTCAAACTCGGGGTCATGGGTTGCAACAATCTCTCTCTTTTTGATAATGTCAAATAATTTGTTGCAAGTAAGTACGAAAAGCATTTCTTTTATTTTATATATATATATATATATATATATATATATATATATATATATTAAAGTAAACACAAGAAAAAAAATGATACCAAAAGCAAGTGCAAAACAAAAGAAATGCATTTAGATAACAGGCACAACAACAGGTATAACAAACTTCTCCCCCTTTTGACAGCACCAAAAAGGAGGAGCAACTAAAAGCAAAAAGCAAAAGAAGAAAACAAAAAACTACAATGCAAACATAAACAAACTAAGCAGACGGGTCCTGATCTGGTGGTGGTGGAGGTGGATTTGGTTGAAAATATTGAAATAGAGCATCGAAGCGGTGATCAATTGCAGTGAAACGTTCTCCAAACCACTGCATATCAGTCTCGTGTTGGTGATGTTGTTCTTGAATATGCATGTCGAGACGAGTCTGTAGCTGGTCGAAGCAGGCGACTAAGTCATCATTAGGGTGTACTGGTGCTGGTGCTGGTGCTCGGGGTGCAGCATGGCGTCGTGGTCGAGCTGGAGCTGCGGCTGGAGCATCTTCTCCTTCTTCGTCATCAAAGACTGGATCTTCAGGCTCATGTCCCCGATGAAAGAGAATACGGAAGGAAGCATCCGTATAAAAAATAGGAAGAATGTCGGGTTCACCAGGGTAGGACAATTGATATTTATTGTGGAGGATATATCCTATTAGGTGACCAATAGCTAGATTCTGTTTCCGTCGGGAGGTAGGTAGACGAACAAAAGTCATGTGGCGAATATAGTTGCTAATTAAGTCGACCTCATCAAACTTAATATTGGACATAATAAGATAGGTAACGATGGACAAGGTAGGGGTCAGATTGATACGGTCGCCACCTTTGGGTATGATTGAGGTTCGAAGAACATGTTGAATTATACGGGCATTTCGAGTTAATGATTGAACAAGAGGTTGGTGTTGATGAAAAACAATATTCCTAAGGACTCTATTTACATCGCTCCAATCAAATTCATCGGTAAGAAACGAGCGAACCATAGGTCCTTCAGTGGACAGCCCAATATATTGGGCGATATCGACTCTACTGATCTTAATGGTGCGGCCACAAACAAAAGAGTGAAAAGTGATGTTGTCGACGGTGTAGGTGAGGTTGGCGAGAAATTCAAAAAGAAGTTTAGAATTATATGGAAACGCCATGGTGAGTAGGAATTGGAAGGTGGTGGAAGCAAAGAGGCTCATTACCTCGAAATTGAGAGCAACCTGATTAAGCATTTTTGAAGGGGAAATTTTGCAGGCTCTATATCGATGGTAGGCTTCCTCATTTTCAGTATTCAGAAAACGATCAGGTTGGCGACTCGATGAGGACGAGCTTCCAGCAGTCATCCTACCTCGCTTAGACATTGCAATAGGGCACGAAAATGAGTGAAGAACTGAGTGAGGAGAGGTGTTTGAGTGAAAAGAACGGCCTAGGCAAGGGTTCTTATAGGAAAGTTCGTGGATCGTACAGTACGATCTTTAATCGTACAGTACGATAGGCAATCAATATTCTGACCGTTCATTTTGGGAAAAGGCAGTCAAATCGTACAGTACGATATGTATCGTATAGTATGATCAGGCAAATTTTGATCGTCCCGAGGCCTCAGTACAACTTTTGACTAAAAGTTTCGTACTGTACGAACAGGTGTATCGTACATTACGATACATAATAAATATCGTACCGAACAGCTTTAACTCACATTTATTCCGTGTGTTGATGTGGATCGTACCGTACTAAACGGAGGTATCGTACAGTACGATACTCAATAATGTCATACCAACCGGGTTTAATTCGTCCCAATCCGTTGCTGACGTGGATCGTATTGTACAAAGAAGAGATATCGTACAATACGGTAGGCAATTATGCGGGATAAATATCGTACAGTACGATATATATCGTACAGTATGAACAACAGAGCCGAAATCATCTTGTTTGTTGACAGTGAGATGTATCATACAATATGATGTAGGTCGTACAGTACGATGAACAGTGAACTCAGAGTTTTGGTGAGGTGAGTGTGTGATGATCAGGAGCAGCCAAACAAAAAAAAAACCAAATTTTTATTTTTAGTTTTTTTATTATTTTTTTTATTTTTTTTATTTTTTTTATACTGTTATATCTATGACACCTAATCTAGTCCTCAGGGTGCTAAAGGTGTTGAAAGCTAAAGGTTTTGTGAATATGTCTGCCAATTGATCTCCTATAGCGATGTGATGTAATTCTATACTTCCTTTCTGCTATGCCATTCTGTTGGAGTGTTTTAGGAGCTGAGAAATTGTGTTCTATTCCTATCTCTTGACAGAATGACTCAAACCTATCATTTTGGAACTCTCCACCATGATCGCTATGAATTGTTGATATTTCACAACCTAATTTTCGTTGAATCCATGTGGAGAATACTTTAAATTCCTCAAAAGACTCATTTTTGTGTGCTAAGAATCTTACCCAAGTAAATCTAGTGAAGTCATCTACAATCACAAAGCCATAATTCTTTCAACCTAGACTGGCTGTACTAACGGGTCCAAATAAGTCCATGTGTAGAATTTCTAGTGGCCTAGAGGTGATCACATCTCTAATTGAGTGAAATGATGATTTGACTTGTTTTCCTAGTTGGCAAGCATCACATAAGTGATCCTTGGTAAAGTCTAACTTAGGTACACCTCTAACTAGGTTTTTCTGAGTGATGTTTCTAAGAGTTTTCATACTAGCATGGCATAGTCTCATATGCCATAGCCACGAGTCATCAACTATTGTTTTCAAGCAAAATGATTTTGAGTTATCAACGCAATCAAGGTCTAACATGTAAACATTGTTCATTCATTTTCCTTCTAAAATTATTTCATCAAATAAACTAATCAGGCATCTATCAGTAAAAAATTTAACATCAAAACCTTTGTCACACAGTTGACTAATGCTAAATAAATTATGTTTCAAACCATCAACTAGTAAAACATTTTCTATTAAAAAATTCTTAGCATTAACAACGATACCTGAGCCTATCACCTTCCTGGTAGTGTTGTCTCCCAACGTTACTTTGCCTCCAGTTTTGATCTCCAATAGGATGAACTTCTTCATATCTCCAGTCATGTGTCGCGAGCAGCCACTATCCAGGTACCACATGCTCTCACTAGGTCTTTTATGAGAGCATCCCTACAATTTCATTCAAAGATTATATTTGGGAACCCAAGTGAGTTTGGGTTCCTCCTGATGCTTGCATGAATGAGATGTATGCATGCTATGCTGTGATGGATGCAGTTTAGGTCTCCACACTAAGTGTGTCCTACGGTGAATTGTGCATGTGCGGGCTATGTGACCTAGCATGTCACAAGAGAAACACCTAACACCAAGAAATGAGTTTACTAATCTACGTGGGTGGTGGTGCCTCTTTCTAAAGTTTTGTGATGCATGCTGTGTTGGGGGTCTGCGAGGATGGCCTGTGAGTGATGCAATTTCATTTTCTAGTTCTTTTATTCTCTCACTAAAACTTTTATTTTGAGCTGTCAATCCATCAACTTTTATTAATAGCAAGTGCTCACTATGATCTACTTCTAATGCAAGTGCAGTTAGTTTTTCAAACTCTACATCTAGTTCAGTATGCAATATTTTCAAGGATTCATGCGCTTCAATTAGTTCAATATGCTTCTTATTTAATGCATCATACTCATCAAGAAGCAACATGTGATCTTTATCTAAATCAGAATTTTCTTTAACTAAGTTAGCATGCTCAATTTGTAAAGAACTAAATTCAATATTAAGTTTAGCATGCATTTTTTTTAATTTCCTATACGAGTCATGAATATTCTCAGAAATAAGCAGTAATTCATCATATGAAAGTTGACATACCTCGTCTTGATCCGATTGATCAAGGTTATCGTTAGCCATAAGACACAAATTAGTTACCTCCTCCTCTGCTTCTTCCTCTGACGATTCTGAGGCAGAGTCGGCCCAAAAAGCTTTCTGTGTCCTCATCTTTCCTTTCTTGTATTTGGCTTTCTCATCACCTTTCTCCTTAGCTGGTTGGCTCTTCAGATAATTTGGGCAATCGGCTCGAAGGTGACCTGGCTTCCTGCATTCAAAACAGATTATATCAGATGAAACCTTATTGGACCTTGAGCTCTTACCTTTATTCCAGCTGTTCTGATGACGCTTATGTTTTCTCTTCAGAAAATTTTTGAACTGTCGGGTCATCAGTGCTATCTCATCGTCTTCCTCCCCTGCAGAGCTTTCACTTTCTGAGTTGCTAGCTTTTAATGCCACCGTCCGCTCCTTTTTCTTTTCACCTGCATCACTTTGCCTTTGGCTCACTCCTTGCTCGTATGCAATGAGTGACCCAAGGAGGTTATCAATAGAATAAACATTAAGATCTTTGGACTCAGTGATAGCAGTTATCTTAACATCATAGGAACTAGGTAGGCATATAAGAAATTTATTTACTTTCTCAGAATTTGAAATTTCTCTACCTAATGTATGCAAGGATGTCACAATTTGGGTGAACCTAGTGTACATGTCAGAAATTGTTTTGCTAGGTTTCATACGGAATAATTCATAATCATGCAGTAGAATGTTAAGCCTAGACTGTTTTACTTCGTTTGTTCCTTCGTATGTAATACACAGTCTATCCCAAATCTTCTTACCAGAAACACAAGTAGATACTCTCATATAGTCCTCAGATTTCAATGCACAAAAAAAGCAGTTTAAGCACTTAGCATTCAGTTGGGCTAACTCCCTATCCTCATTGCTCCATTCAATAAAAGGTACATGAGTTTTCAAACCATTAACAATCTTAAACGGTGCAACATATCCATCATTTACTAACATCCACATGCGATAATCTATTGATTGCAAAAATGTAGACATTCTAATTTTCCAGAAATCAAATGGAATGTTATCAAAAAGTGGTGGACGAGTTATTGAATAACCCTCCGCAGTGTTACGATTACCAAAATTCGACATGATCGTTTTTTTTTTCAAGGTTTTTTAAAACACTATTTTTGAAAAACAAGCTCTGATACCAATTGAAATTACTAAATGACAAGAGGGGGGGTGAATTGTGAAAATCTTTTCCTTAATAAAAATAACCCTAAACAAGAGTTCTAATTTTTTTTTGTTATTTTTGAAATACTACAACAAAATTTTAAGCAATTTTTCTTCCACAAGTTTCACCATGCAATAGTTATGAAAAATTAAATGCAAGTAAAAAGTAAACGACGATAAGAAAAAAACACACCAAGAATTTTTATAGTGGTTCGGTCAAAATATGACCTACGTCCACTCCCTGGAGTCCTCTGCTCCGGGATTTTCACTATCAAAATAGTTCTCCTTTTGCCCCCCTCGGCAAGGCGGAGAGCCTTTACAAACCTCCCTTTCACCAACCCGGCGTGGCGGAGTGCCAAACTCTGTTTTCGCCCTCCTGGCAACGGCAGAGAACCTTCTCATTTTTCTCCCTCCTGGAGAAGGCAGAGAACATCAAGACAACGGATGTAGACGAGCCTTTCCCTTGGAGATCCTCACCCAAATCCTTCTAGGGCCACAGGAGGAGCAAGATGCAGCAAGATTGGAGCAACCGTGTGATCTCCCTCATACCTCTTCTCCCTCACAACGCTCACCTCCTCCTTCCTCTCTCAACCCTCAAGAATTTCTCTAGAGCTCTCTCCCTTGGAATCCCTCTCTAACCACGTTCACCCCCTCTGTGATTCTTACTGAAAAAAGACTTGATTGACATCTAAAAACGGGCTAAAAAAACCTCTTATTTCAAAAGTAGCCGTTACTGTTCGTACAGTACGATTCAACATCGTACAGTACGATATGTATAAACAGACGTCGTCCTGGTACGAAGATGTACGAACAGTTCAAAAACAATTCGTACTGTACGATATAATATCATACGGTATGATCCACAAAACACTATTCATACAGGACGATAGTCTAGACGATCAGATGTCGTCTCTGTTCATCGTATGGTACGATCCAGTTCGTACAGTACGATGTTCAAAAATTAATTAGGCCGGGATTACATGCACTAATTACGGGTTAATTTAAGTAAGTATTAAAAATAGATCGTATAGTACAAACACGTTAGTACAGTACGAGCGGCGCAAAATCACTTACTCAAATTAAACTACGGCTAGGGTTTTGGATCTGAACATATCGTACAGTACTAAACTATTCGTACAGTACGATCTATTCACAGAATCGTCCACATAGCTCTGATCGTACGGTACGAAATAACATCGTACAGTACGATCTACAAAGAATAATTTCTATGACAATTTTCATTTAAAAACAAACTCTCCCCCTATGTGTGTGCATGGTTGCTCTTACTCTTATGCATTTTGTGGCCAGACTCAAAAAAAATAAAATAAATAGAAAAATACAATGTTTGACTCATACTCCTAATCTACTCTGTCTTGAGTATTCCTTTCGTCCTGAGTCACTTGTGATCTTCCTGAAATGTTAGTACTCAAGGATAATAGCAAATAAAATAGTATTCAATGAAAGGTTGTTCCAAAACACTCATTATTTGGCATCATCAAAATCTCAAACTCGGGGTCATGGGTTGCAACAATCTCTCTCTTTTTGATAATGTCAAATAATTTGTTGCAAGTAAGTACGAAAAGCATTTCCAAAACACTCAAGGACAATAGCAAATAAAATAGTATTCAATAAAAGGTTGTTCCAAAACACTCATTATTTGACATCATCAAAATCTCAAACTCGGGGTCATGGGTTGCAACAACTAGATTATGTAGATGCACTTCAATAGGTTACTTGACTCACTTTTATTCAAATTGAATTATTTTGATTTTAAATATTATATGATTTTAATATTATAAGCTAGTTAGTTATTTTTATAATTTTTGGAGGTATCTAAAGACTTTTTGATATGCCCATGTAACTAGTCATTTTCTTGCCACTTGAATCTAATATTTTTTAATATAAACTATTTTTTAAATATTATATTATTTTGAGGACTAAAAAGATGTCAGATGAATGGAGGAGTGTGTTGATTCTTATTTTTAAGAATAAAAGTGATGCTCAAGAGTGTATGAATTATGGAGGAATTAAGTTAATATGTCATACTTTAACTCAATGGGAGTGAGTTGGAGCATATGTTACGATGTGATACTAACATGCTGGGTATATCTACTATGGAAGATATACATTTATTGAGAGGTTTGATGCAGAAGTATATAGATAAGGAGGATCTACCTATGATATTTATTTATTTTAAAAAAAGCATATGATACATTTTCAAGAGAAGTGCTCTAGAGATTTCTAGAAAAGAAAGAGAGTAATAGTGCTTATATTCAACTCATTAAGGATATGTATGCAGGAGCTATTAATTGTGTTCAAATACAAGGTAATTTTACAAAGTATTTTCCTTGGACTACATTAAGGATCAGCTTTAAACACATATCTTTTTGCTCTAGTCATGGATGTGATTACTGGATATTTGCAAGAGGATGTACTATAGTGTATTCTTTTTGTTGATGATATTCTTCTTATTGATAAGAATAGAGAGGGGGTTGAAGATAAACTTAAATTGTGGAGATCAACCTTAGAGTCTAACGGTTTTCATTTGAGTTGATCTAAAATCGAATACATGCATGGAGTCCAATTTTAGTAGTAATAGATCTAGTGGGGGGACTGTAACCTTGGGTGATCAAGTCATTAATAAGAGTACATGTTTTAGATATCTTTGGTCTATTATTCAAAGTGATGGTGAAATAGATGGGGATATTATGAGTAGAATTCATGTTAGATGGTTAAATTGGAGGAATGCATTAGGCATATTGTGTGATATAAAAATACCCCTCAAACATAAGAGAAATAAGATGGTGAGGAGACTTGTAATGCTTTACGGGGCATAATGTTGGCCATTAAAAGACAAGCATAAAATCGAGTTGTGTTGCAGAGATAAGGATGCTCAGGTGGATGAGTGGCTTCACTCTTAGAGACATAATGCAAAATAGTATATAAGTGAAAAGGTTGGAGTAGCTCCAATGATAAATAAGATTAGAAAGAGTCGCCTTAGATGGTTTGGTTGCATAAAACATTGGCCTTCTAATGACTCGGTTAGGAGAATAGATGATTTGACCTATGTTAAGAAAGGTAGAGGTATGCCTAAAAACTCTTGGTTATAAAATATTATAAATGATATTTTTACTAGATTTAAATAAAAATTTAATCCTTAATAGAACACAACAGAAAAAAAGGATTAATGTAGCTGACCCCATGTGATGGAATAAAGGCTTGATGTTGTTATTGTTGCATTACATTATTATTTGATAAAATATTATTAGATTATTATGTAAAAAAAGCTTAAATTATTTTTTTTATAAATACATCACTTTCTCCTTGTGTGAGGGCTACTTTTAATTTGAAAATTCCAACACATTTTTCATTGTTCTTATTTTCTTTCCAGGCTAAATTTTTTATGGGAAAAATTTAGATTTTCATTCCAAGTGCTCTACATCTTTGCATGATAAATTCCTTGATTTAGAAGTTTGAACACATTTAATCAAACAACATCCCTTAAATGTCTTGAGTTTATTTTTTTCTCTAAATCTCGCTTTGCTACTCTTTTATTTTTCAACACATTTTTCTTGAAGATTTTTATCTTTAAGTAAAATAATATTTGAGCATATTTTATAGTGAACAAATTTAATATTCCATTTGCAAGTGATGAGATGATTAAAAATATATTATAAAATCAACTCAAGTATCTTGATCATTTAACAGTAAGATAATGACATGTATTATCTATGAGTTCGAATCTAACCTATTTTTGTCACTAAATCCCCTTGAGGTCCCTCATGTGTTTACTAGGTGGAAGCATGATCTTTTTTTTTAGGTGGAAGCATGATATATGAACAATATTTGTCGAACCTAGGGGTTTAAATTTAAATTGGCAACAAAATGTTTTGTTTACTTCAATACCATTTATGAATCATAAGATGATTTGAAAGATTTTACTATCACCTATAGGCCATATAAAAATTATGAATGGGTTGTAATGCCACCTATGAATCATTGGATAATAAGAATAGGTCATAGTACCACTATAGGTCATAAGGGTGACATGCATGAGTACTAACACAATCGATGGTCACAGGGTTAATAAGTATTCTAATTTTGAGTCTAATTCATGAGGTTAAATGACATGTTGATAATTGATTCAAAATTAATCCGCTAGCTCTAAATTTATTATATTCCTCTTAAAATTTATTCAATACATATTTGTCTTTTTGTAATGTCTTGGCACAAAAGCTCGTATGAAAAAGACGCAAAGAGACAATGGGTTGATTATTTAAAGATTTTTTGTTTAATAAATATTTCCAATATAGTGGAAGTGCTACTAAAATCTCAAAGGCATCAAAAGTATATTATAACTATTTCTATAAATACATTTCTTTCAGAGTGTTATATTTATGATATACATTCTCTCTTCTTCCAGTTATATGCATTTTCTTTGAATACTAATACATGTGAATGTCTTCAAATATATAAGTAAATCATAATATAGCTAAGTGAACATGTCGTGCTTCTATATTATATTAATAAAATACATTTGCAACAATATGCATTCTTGTTGGAAAATATAAATAACTTTATTTAATAGCATTTAAATTTAAAAATAATCATCAATCATATCTTATGCATGTTTGTGATAATCATATCATATGCATGTATGTAATAATGATATCATGTTATAATATTTTCTATAACAAATACAATCATCAAATGAGACGCCATCTAAATAACACTAATTAAGGTACTCCATTTTTCATTTTTTATAACCATTTTCAAATCCTTTTTTTTATTTGACATGCGTGAGTACATTGTGTCCCCAGTCAATACTATAAAGAAGCATACTGTATCAATCAATCATGCATATACAAGCATATCTATCTAGTCATTTTATTCATCTATCATCCATTAACTTTATATAGTAATATGAAACAAAACATGCTAATTATCATCTGATCCAAAATGACCAGATATGAGAAAGCTAAATTGCAATCTAACTTGCAATAAATACTAAATAAACATATGTTAATATCCTTTAATACATTTAATTTAAAAGAAAATAAAAGCATTACTATAATTTAAAAACGTGAGTACTTATCTTAAATCAAGGTATTGTGGCACTTTCACACTTCTTACTCTGACATTGATAGATTAAACACCTATATGAAATCTTACCGTTAAAATTTAAATGATAAATTGCTTCTAATTTCTCTAATTTGATACAATTAAAATTTCATATATTATTGAGTTTTAAAATGTATGCTCTCTCTCTCTCTCTCTCTCTCTCTCTCTCTCTCTCTCTCTCTCTCTCTCTCTCTCTCTCTCTTATATATATATATATAAACCACCGAAATTTTAATTTAAAATTAATGAAAAGTTCATAATCTAATTATTATTTTTATTATCTAAAATAAAATTTTCCTTATTATGATACTTAAAATTTACTTAATAAAATTTCATTTTTTAATCTCATAATAATAATACATCAATTATCATTAATCATTTAATCTTATATTATTAATCAATTCTTTAATCTTATAAATTTTCAGTCAACATTAATACATCAATTATCACTAAGCACTTAATTCACTAATTATATAATTAAAATCTCTTATAATTTACAAAATCTACTTGAACATCCACTCGAGTTATCTCTCTTTTCTCTTTCCAAATAAATTTACCAATAATCTTTTTTGATTAAAAATTCATAATGATAGCTTATATTTTATATTACAAAAATATATATTTTTTGAATATTTAACACGCATGTTCATATATATATATATATATATATATATATATATATATATATATATATATATATATATATATATATATAGAAACACGCATATGGAATTTTTGTTGGTTGCAGGATTCAATTAAATCTGTTAGGGCAGTTTTCTCAGTGTTGCTTTTCGTCAGCCATATGAATCCTTTTCCTATGTTATGACATGTTAAAAGTCAAATTCTTGTTCAAAACTAATAAAGAAAGATCATTTCTAATAATTTCTACCCAAATCTTTTTATGGCTACCTCTATCTTTCTTAATATAAATCAAATATAATACATCTTCTTTCATAACCGGGTCATCAAAAAACCATCGTTTTATGTGACCAAATAATCTAAGGCGACTTTCTCTAATATTATTTTCCACTGGAGTTACTACAACCTTTTCACATATATTATCATATCGTATATTGTCTCTAAGTGTAAATCCACTCATTTATATGAGCATCCTCATCTATGCAACACTTAGCATTATGCTTCTCTTTTATGGACAACATTCTGCACCAAAACATTGCAAGTCTCACCACCATCTTATAAAATTTTCCTTGAAGTTTGATATGGACTTTTCTTTCACACAATAACCCTGATGCAATCCCCCACTTCAACCATCCAATTTGAATTCTATTGATAATATCTCCATCTATTTCACCATCACTCTGAACAATAGATCGAAGATATCTAAAACGTGTACCTTATTAATGACTTGATCACCCAAAATTACAACCCCTCCACTAGATCTATTACTACTAAAATTACACTACATATATTCAATTTTAAATATAGTCAAACAAAATCCTTTAGACTCTAAGGTTGACCTCCATAATTCAAGTTTACCCTCAACTCCCTCTCTAGTCTTATCAACAAGAAGAATATCATCAACAAAAAACATACACTAAGATACATCCTCTTGCAAATGTCCAGTAAGAACATACATGACTAAAGCAAAAAGATATGGGTTTAAGGCTTTTCATACCAAAAAAAAAAAAAAAAAAAAAAAAAAAAACAAAACAAAACCGTTTCTAATTTACACTATATCATTGATTTTCAAAAAAATTTCTAATAATACTTTTTAACCAAATTTATTATAATATGATAGTTATAAGAAATTTCTTATTCTACTTTCAAAAAAAAATTGTAATACTCATAATAATTTTAAGAAAATTACTTCCATCATAACAATTCTATATATTTTTTACAGATATCTGCAATCGTATCAAAAGGATACCATGAAAATAAGCTGTAGCTGCTAATTGGCTTCTCATTGCAACTTTGGACATAATCTTCACCAGATAACAGTTACAAGCCTTTGTCAACATACAAGTTTCTGCATCTTTAAATGATGAATTATTAAGATACTAACAATTTCATTAATCAAATAAGATTGTAATATTCTATGATTAGAAAAAAAAAAAAAAATCTCTACAAGATGAATTCCCTAAACTGAAAAATGGAGAACACGAAGCTGATAGCAGAACTCTATAAAACAATGGCATGATTGAAAACTTCATCATACAAACTTCTACTGTACATACCATATTGGTTTCTTCAAGTTCCAAAAGGTAAAATGCCTTCTAATTCTTTTTCAGTGATAAACCTGACATGGCAAAAATTTGACGTAGAAAAATGCCATTATCATCAATATAATCGATCTTCATCGCTATGGGAGCGTGTCATAAGTTAATAATCTTATATTATATATATATATATATATATATATGAAGTTAGGAGGAGAGTTAAGTGACCTTTGAACATGGTAATATTGGAATGTTTCCTCCAGTCAGAACTGGTGTTAAATTACTCGACTCGCTTTATTTTCTTTCAATTAAACCAACTGTAATAGCTTTAAGCTGCCACTGGAATTAGCAACAACTATCATGTTTGATTTGGTCCTCCAGCAGACACTAGAAACGAACTGTCCATTATCATCGCCAGTTTCTTGTCCAGTAATTGGATCAATGGAGCCAAACTTGTGCGAAGTAATAGGCATTGGAAGAGCTTTGTGGTAAGCATAAACCTACAGAGAAAATCAAAATGCGTTAGTTGGAAACTTGATGGCAATAGAGAGGCTTAATGATGATAATAATCTTACGGTAAAAAGGACGCAGAGGGTAGTGGAGAAGCGAATGATAGAATATCAGCTAATAAGATATTTACCTCTTTTTTCTGTACTTTTTTTTGGTGGGGGGTGGGGGGGAGGTAAATATGTTTTAATTATAGTGAACTTAAAGTTACAGAATCTACATAATTAAGTATCATAGTTATAAACATTTGTATTTAGGAATATAGTTGTGGGCTTTTTATTAAGAGGGTGTTTGGTTAGAGTAAACGTGAATGCAAAGTATAAACTAAATGCATAGCTTTTTTATTTTTTGTTGCTTGTTTGGAAAAAATGTAAAGTGAAAACCTAGTGTATTCCAAATCCCACGCCGCAGATCATTTTTCGTTTAAAAGAAACCCACTCTTTTTGAGTGAAAAAGGAAATCACGCTAGGGGAAAAGAGAGAAGCCCGCGGAACCATCTTCGTCTCTTCATCCTCATTTTTTATTTCAATGCCCTTCACTCTCCAAACTTTAGCAAAGCTTAGGGAATTGAAGAGAAAACAAGCAAAAGCAATGGCGGGTCCAGTCGCTTCGGCACCCGCTTCCGATCGCTTTGGTACAAGAGAAAGCATGCAGGAGAAACACAACCACCAATACTTTGGCTCCGATACCCACTTCCGGGACCTTTAGCAGTCCGGTTGCTTCGACGGTGCTCTTCTCCTCTATGGCATTTGGCTATGTTTTCTCGATATTTCAAGCAGGAGAAGCAATGGCGTCCTCAAGATCTCGGATCTATACCGATGCTTACTAGTTTGGATGATTGAAGAACTGAGAGTAAGCTTTTACTACTTTGGATCTGCATATTGGTTGTTTGTGTTGCTATGTGCATTCGCAAATTAAACATGATTTAAATGTCTCAAGTAGGATTTTACTTTACTATGCATACGCTCAACGAAATAAAATAAAAATTCTTATGCATTAAATTTACAGACAACCAAACAACCTAAAAATATTTACTTTACACTGTATTTACTTTACACTACATTTACTTTACACTGCATTTCTTTTTCAGCAAACCAAACAACCCCTAAGCTAAATTATAATTTTTGTAATAATTGAATTTTAGCCTTGTTAATGATGTGGGTCAGGAATTCGATTAACATAGAATAAGAACCATCTTATGCTTGCCAATGCAAGTCATTCAATAACCCTTTCTCATCAACTTTCTCTACCACAAGTAAAGCTAGGTCTCCAGTCATCTCACTCAACAACATCAATCTCGCCTGTCTCTGAATCCAAAAAAGTTGACAAGGAGATGCTTGCAACTCTACATTATTTTTGAAAGCACGGCAATTGCCCAAGAGCTCTGCCCTCCAATGCATCCAGTACCTGACGATGCTCGACATCTGTTGGCTTAAGAAAAATGGTACAAATGCAAGAATCATGTTTTACAGCCGTAGGATTCCACTTCCCTTAAGTTAGATTGAAATTAAACAAATTTCTCCTGAGGGTAATGTCAGGGTTTAAAGATCTGGGGTCTTTATTTCCTATGAGCGCAAGCACTCATAATTAATTACCCTTCTTACTACGTACGAGAGAACTCTCGATTAAGGATGAATAACTTTTAGGTAATTTTAGTCTCAATTGTAGGAGAATTGGAGATAAACCCGATCAAAATCCCATGATTCCGTTGTCCCGGGTATACCGTAGTTTTTAGTCTACCAAAACTAACAATCATTGAGCGCAGTGTCTATGGAATCTGATTAGCAATCATAAGTTACCTCCTCTCAGGGATCCCGAGTAGACTGAAGTGGTTAAATATGAGTTTTAATTTTGTTAGTGTTTTGAGATATACATCTATTAGAATACCCAGAGATTTATTTAGTTTGAGATTTATGACTTCGTTTAGAAGCATAGTTTAAAATTGCGCAATCATCTGCGCAATTTTGGGCAAAATCGCCTCATTACCTAAGCAATTCTGGTTCCTCATGAGGCGTACGCCTCTTCCACTGTGGGCACGCCTCAAAGAAGAATTACGCAATTCCGTGTGAGGTGCACGCCTATAAAAATCGGGACCCACACACTTAAGTGAAATAAGTTTCTTCCTCCCCTTTCATACAACCTACCCGAAATCAAGCAGGCAAAAAAACCCGCACGTCCGCTCGGCCTCCCTTCCCGCCACTTCTCCCGCCGGCGCTGCCTCACTCCGGAGAGCTTGAATTGTCCGGCCGCCCTCTAGGAGAAGTCCACAAACGAATTTAGGTATTTTGTTTTACTTCAACAAAAGATTTTTCAAATGAAAGAAAATTTAGGGTTTTAATTTTTTTGAGATTTTTTATTTTATTTTGTATTTGTGATTTAGGAAATATGGTAAGGGGCAAGGAGAAGTCTAATACATCATTAAGGCATGATCCATCTTGGAAGTACAGTGTACAAGTTGATGTAGGAGGCGGCGAGAAGATGTATGTTTATTTAAAATATAATTTTTGTGATAAAGTGGTGAAGGGAGGAGTAACTTGCATGAAGGCACTTATCCGGCTCACATAAGAATGTAGCACCTTGTGCGAATGTTCCGGATAACATGAAGGAATAAATTACAGCTTATATGAGAAAGAGTACGATGACCAAACATTTACAATAGGAGCAATTTGAGGAAAGGGTCGAACATTGTGCTTACTTTGGGAGAAAGAATGGAAAGGGCTCTTCCTTCACTATACATAATAGAGGTGCGCGGAGTCCTATGGACCAATATATGACTACTCCAGGATAGGATAGAGGACAAGCACAGATGATGCCTACGGCTGGTACCAAAGAGGGTCGACGGCAGGTTTGCATGGATATTGGCAGATTTTTTCTTTTTTTTTGAGAATGCCATACCATTTAATGTTGCGACATCGCCGGCCTACTTCAATATGCTGCGGTCTGTAGGGTTGTATGGGAGAGGGTTTAAGACATATTCCATGTACGAGTTGCGAACATGGATTTTAAAGGAGCTGCAGAACAAATAGCATAACATTGATGAGATTAAATGAACATGGATTGAGACTGGTGTTACCATTATTTCAGATGGGTGGTCTAGTCTAACATGAAGAGCAGGAGATTGATTAATATCCTTGTCAACAATCCCTACAGGACTGTGTTTACGATGAGGTTAAAAATGCTGAATTCATTTTCAATTTACTAGATGGGGTTGTTGAGGAGATTGGAGAGCAATTGATTGTTCAGGTGGTGACTAACAATGCTATTGCATACAAAGCAGCTGGTCAGATGTTAATGGAGAAGAGGAAACACCTGTATTGGATCCCCTGCACAGCACACTGCATTGATCTTATATTGGAGGAACTTGGTGATTTACCTCAACATAAGAGTGCTCTTTCAAGGGAGAAGAAGATCACAAAGTTCTTATACAATCACTCATAGGTCATAGCTTTAATGAGAAAGTTTTCAAAGAAGGAAATCATCCGTCCTGCAACCACTAGGTTCGTTATTACATTTGTTTACTTCTAATCATTTTCAATTTCTAATGCAAATTTATTCTACAGGTTTGCCACATCTTATTTGACACTGCAGAGCCTGTTGGATGTGAGACAACCTCTTGAAGCAATGTTTACATCAACACAATGACTTAATTTTATATGGGGGAAGAAAACCGAGGGGAAGGAAATACGAAGGTTTATTTTAAATGATAAATTTTGGGCCACTATGAACTATGTCATATTAAGCACAAGACCCTTATGAAATAACTAGATCGACAAGAGGGGGGGGGGGGGGGGGGGTGGGTGAATTGCAAAAACTTTATAGCAATAATTAAACACCTAAGCAAGAGTTCTAAATTTTTTGATGTTTTTAAATTTTTAACATAAAAACTTTAACTACTACGAAGGCAAATAATTGAACTCAACGTGCAACAATGAAATCCTTTTTCTTTCATAGTTTTCACCAAGAAAATATTATGAAAATAAAGTGCAAGCAAAAAATACAAAGCAATAAGAAAAGAGCACACTGGAATTTTATAGTGGTTCAGTCAAACCATGACCTACGTCCACTCCCCGGAGTCCTCCGTTCCGGGAATTTCACTACAAACTATAGCTCTCCTTTTGCCCCCCTCGGCAAGGCGGAGAAGCCCTTACAAGACTCACTTTCACCAACCCGGCGTGGCGGAGTGCCAAGCACTGTTTTCACCCTCCTGGCGACGGCAGAGTGCCTTCTCGTTTTTCTCCCTCCTGGAGAAGGCAGAGTACCTTCGAGGTCACAGATGTAGAAGAGTCTCCCCCTCATAGAGCCTCCCACAAGTTCTTCCCAGGCCACAGGAAGAGCAAGATGCAGCAAGAACAGAGCAACCGTGTGATCTCCTTCACACCTCTTCTCCCTCACCAAGCTCACATTCTCCTTCCTCTCTCAAACCCTAAAAACTTCTCAAGAGCTCTCCCAAGGATTCCCTCTCTAATCACATTCCCCTCTTTTTGTCTCTGTCAAAAACATAACAATTTTGACACATAAAACGGGCTCTAAAATCCCTGAAATTTTCGAAGTAGTTGTTACTATCGTATAGTAAGATTTCATATCGTACAGTACGATATGTATAATATGACTTGTCCTGGTACGAAAGTGTACGAACAGTTCAAAATATAATCGTACAGTATGATAATAAATTGTACGGTACAATACTCAACACTACTGCTCGTACAGGACGATAGCCGGGACGAGCAAAAGTCGTCTCTGTACATCATATGGTACGATCCACATCGTACAGTACGAATGGTCAAAATAAAGGCATCGTCCAGGACGAATTCCGGGACGATCAAATGTCAACTCTGTTCATCGTATGGTACGATCTACATCGTACAGTACGATGAGGCAAAAATAAGGGATCGTCCAGGAAGATCAGAATTCGTCTCTGTTCATCGTATAGTACGAACATGTTCGTACAATACGATTATCAATCAGTAATTAGGCCTTGATTTATTCCACTAATCACGGGTTAATTTAAGTAAGTATTTAAAAATACGTCGTACAATACGAATTGTTTCGTACAGTACGAATGACTGAGAATAACTTAAGTTAATTTGATGGCTAGGTTTTTGAATTTGTAACATATCGTACAATAAGATTGTATTCGTATAGTACGATCAATTCACAAAAAATGTTTTGCAAGATCAGATCGTACAGTGCGAAATAAATTCGTATAGTACGATCACCATAGAAAGAATATCTACATTTTTACTTTTAAAACCCTCCCCCTGTGTGTGCATGGTTGCTCAGACTTACATACAATTTGTGGCCAGACTAAAAAAAATATAAAATTACATTGTTTCAGACTCACACTCCTAATCTAACCAGTCTTGAATCTTCCTGTTGTTGTGATTTTTCTGAAATGTTAGTACTCACAGGCAATAGCAGAAATCAAATGATATTCAATGAATAGATAGTTCAGAAAATCATTATTTGTCATCATCAAAATCTCAAACTCGGAGTCATGGGTTGCAACACCTTGGTATTTAGTGGATGCCGAGAAGAAATCAGCCATGAATTTTATTTGTAATGCAATTGATGAGGTGAAGGAGTTGATTGCACATAATTTGGGAGGAGAAAATGCAAGTTATAAAGATATTTGGGATATCATTGATGCTCGGTGGGAGGTACAATTACACCGTCATCTACTTGCAACAACATATTATCTCAATCCTCAATTTCAATATTCGGAGAGGAAATCCTCAAACCCGAAGGTGAAGCTTGGCTTGTATCATTGCATGGAACGTCTTATACCGGACCAGACCGTTAGGGAGCTTGCAGATTTACAACTTGTTCTATTTCGGAATAAGGAGGGATTTTTTAGTCTGCAAGTAGCAAAATCAACTATTGTCAAATGGTCTCCAGGTATACTTATTTTTTTAAAATGCATAACACTTTAATATATTCTGATTATCATTTTTCTTCTTGAAAATAGTTAAATGTTGGATCCAATTTGGTGATTCCACCCTGAGTTGCAGAGTTTTGGGCCTCACTTGTTCTTCTTCTGGGTGTGAGCGAAACTGGAGTACATATAATCAAGTGCAAACAAAGAGAAGAAATCAACTTTTAATACTTAGAATGAACTCCCTTGTGTATATTATGCACAACAAGAGGTTGAGAGAAAAGAGGTTGAGAAACAAGGGATTGAAGGATGATGAGGACCCTTTGGTGTGTGATGACGTGGCATCTAATAATGAGTGGTTCATAAATGATGAGACAGATTTGCCATTATCAGAATTGCAACTAGAACATCTAAGTGTGGATGTCTTGAGGGGCGAAGCAGATCAAGTGGGCACATCCACTAGTACCACACCACACACATCTACTAGCTCTACAGCACAACATCCAAATAAAAGTATTCCACAACTTCTTATATGCTATTACATTATATTTATATAAAGTGAGCAAGTAACATGATAATGATCATTCTTATTGAACATGGAAGAGAAAAGTAAGTCACATTAAAGATGATGAATATATGACATTCATATACAATTAAAAAAGAAGATTCTCTGGAAGAACCATTTAGTGATGGGATATGATTGGATTATATATGTTAATTCTTATTTGTACTTTGACAGTTTTGATAGACTATAATTTTGTGATTTTGTACATTAAAACATGATTTTATTGCATCTCTTTTCTTAATTTTCACTAATTCCACTTGTCATTTTGATGTTTTTATTGTACGATAGAATCTTGCTATTATTTACATGTTAAAATCCTTAAATTCTCATTTACACAATTCTGCGTCCATGAGGTTTACGCCTCACACCGCCTTGAGGCTTACGCCTCGCCTCACGGACAAAAAACGCATCGAGGCTTATTTACGCAATTTTAAACCTTGTTTAGAAGTAACCCATGAATTTAGTTTAGAGTGGGTCTTATGGCTTCTTTAGGAAGTAGCCCAGATATTTAAATTTAGGTTAGGACTTACAACTTTTGTAGAAAGTAGCCCGGGGATTTAATTTGGAATGGGGCATACTGTTCTATTTATGAGTTGCCCAATGATGGGTTTTACAACCTAACTATACAGCGAGGCTGCAAGAGAATTTTAATTATTTGGGTAAGATTTATGGCTTCCCTTAGGAAGTAGCCTGAAAAGCGAGTCTTACAACTTAATCCTTTAGACTAAAGATGCCCATAGGTTTAAATTAAATTGTTTGAGGTTTATGATCATTGATATTTATTTAACAATTTTTCTAAAACGTAGGTCTTACGACTTCATTTAGAATTAGCCTAATAATGAGTCTTACAGCCTAACCTTATAGGCTAGGATGCCCAAAGTCTTTAATTACTTGGGTAGGAGATCCTACAATAGCAATTTCATATGTTTTCAACATAGGAATTATAATTACTGTATTTCAAAGCATTACTTAAAGATGAAATTCTCTCTCGAAGCTTTTGCCTTAATTTTTCAATATCAGCTGTCCTTTTGACTAGATTTGGGTAAGGACTTACTGCCTCTACTAAGGATAGCACAAAGATTTTAGTTAGATAAGTCTTATTGCTTCCTTAGGAGTTGTCTAATGATGGATTTTACAACTTAGCCCTATAAGCTAAGTGGCCTAAGTTGTGGGTCTTATAACCAAGCCCAATAGATGTCACGACCTGGCCCGGATGCTTGATCTAACGAGCCGGGTATGAAAAGTCAGACGATATTACATTTCCATCAATATAATAATAACTCATCAACATAAACTATTATATTAACTAAAGAGCCACTAATCACAAAGAAAATTTTAATCAATCTAAAACCAAACTAAACATTTTCATCAGTTATTTTACATGTTGTCATTTGCATCTCGTCTTGTATAGATGAATTCTCTTTCACCCATTACTTTTTCTTTAGGGATTTACCTGGAACATTTAAATTTATGGTTTGAGTTTACTAAGTAAATTCAGTGGGTAATCATTAACAATTAACATAAACATTATAATACAATTTATTTGTTTTGTAAGTCTATTCATTTAACAAGTGACATACTTTTCTTTAATTTCTATTCATTTTATTTCATACGGTCTATTATGCACATTATAAAATTTTCATTTACATAATAAAAGATTTACTTTAATATACATTCATTTTCCTATTTAATTGTACATGAGCACCGTTTTAATATACCAAATGTACATCCATTTCCATTTTCATTTCCTTTTTCATTTCCATTTCCATTTCTCGTGCACGGATACATTGCTTCCCCAGCCAGTACCATACGGGGGTGACTCCTGTACTTTTCATGTATATCCTTTTTTCTTTTTTATTTATTCTTCATCCCTTCATGTATAATGTGTTCATATATATATATATATATATATATATATATATATATATACTTTTTACTTGCATGTACGAATTATATACATATGTATGATTGCTTTCTAAACTTTACTTTATATTTCTTTGACATACTCATTTATAAATATCCTATTCATTCACATATTTGTACTCGTAAATACTGTTACTTATTTCAAGTAATCATTTCTAACAGTAGAAGAAATCATAAGTATAAACAATTACATATCTACTTCTTTCAAAATGAAAATAGAAAATGAAATAAAGAAAATTTAAACTTTTGTAAATACCCACTTTAGTTCTTCTTTCAATAATCGTGCAGTTTGGATGTCGTTAACTGTTCACAAGAATATAACAAATTAATTAATGTTAAATCTCAATTTGAATAAGTATTGAATTCAATAAATATTGAATTTCTTTCATACCTCGTAACAGATTCTCTTTCCTATGGAATTCTTGAAGCACCCAACTCCTTTAACTTGGTCTATTCTCTTCTAAATTCTAAGAATTTAAACAATATAAATTTTCATAATACTATTATGTTTTAACATAAATGACAAAGAAAAATTATATGAAATATATTTTACTTACAACGAGAGAATCTTCCAAATCCAAAAAAAAAAACTTTCTTTCTCCCTCACAAATCTCCTTTCCTCGCTTCCAAATGCCTTCCTTATTATCAAATTAAATGTTTACACTAATTAGAGAAAATATTAGGAACAATTTATAAAATATATGGGAAAACAAACTTTTTCCCTATTTCCTCCCAATTTGTTCTTCTCTTCCACTGTCATTTCTCCCAAACCTTTGCTTCTATAATAATATGAACGAAAAAGAGTTGTTTAATCTTATCCTCTAACACGATCGCTTGCTTAAAATGGCGTAAGAAAATCTCCCCAAGCCTTCGCGCGAAATAGGCTGTCCGCCCGCCCTTCTTCATTCGCGAAAACCATTCCGACTCCCTCTCTGTTGGGTCGTGAATTAATAGAAGGGTTTGGCTGGTTCGGTTGAACAGGTCATCCCAAACCGGTTCATTACAATCTCCGCTCCTAAAAAAAATTTCGTCCTCGAAATTAAATGAAGTAGAAGGAAACGTACCTTAGTTAAAGAGATGAGGATATTGACTTTTAATTTATGCTTCTTTCTCCCAAGTGGCATCTCTTTCTGATCCATGCTTCCACAAAATCTTCACAAAAGGTATTGCTCTATGCATCAACTGTTTTACATCATAATCCAATATTCATTCAGGTTCCTCAACATATTTCAAATCAGGTTGCAAGTCAATTGATTTGGACTGGATTCTCTTTAAATCATCTGAGACATACTTCCGAAGCACTGATATGTTAAATACGTTATGAATTCCTTGCATGTGTCCTGGCAAATTCAATCTATATGCCATATTTCCAATCATTTCAATGATTTCATAGGGACCTATGAATCTTGGGCTCAATTTTCCCGCCTTTCCAAACCTTTGCACACCTTTGATTGGGCTGACTTTTAAGAAAACAAATTCCCCTACTTCAAATTCTACTGGTCGGTGCTTTGCATCATAATACTTCAGTTGCCTGTCTTGAACTGCCTTTAGCCTGTCTCTGATTAATCTGATTTTTCTAGTAGCCTCATCTACTAGTTCAATTCCAATTACATTTCTTTCACTAGTTTCTAACCAAAACAAGGGTGTTATGCATTTTCTTCCATAAAGAGCCTCATATGATGCCATTCCAATGCTAGCTTGAAAATTGTTGTTGTAAGAAAATTCAATCAATAGTATATGAGTCTCCCAATTTCCTCCAAAATCTAAAACACATAATCACATTAAATCCTCCAAAGTCTGAATTGTTCTTTCTGATTGCTCATCTATATGTGGATGAAATGCTGTACTGAAAGTTAGTCGTGTGCCCAAAGCTTCCTAATTTTTTTTTCCACAATTTAGAATTGAAACGGGCATCTCTGTCTAAAACGATAGATTTTGGAATTTCATACAATCTCACAATTTCATCAACATATAATTTTGCCAACTTCTCCACTAATTTGTTTGTCTGATTGGTAAGAAATGAGCTGATTTCGTTAATCGGTCAAAAAAAACCCATATTGCATCTCGACTCTGTCTTGACTTGGGTAATCCAATCACAAAATCCATTGCAATGTCTTCCCATTTCCACTCAGGTATAAAGGTTGTAGTTGTCACTTGGCTTTTGATGTTCTGCTTTAATCATCTGACAGGTAATACATTTTGCTACAAATTATGCAACACTCATCTTTATTCCTGGCCACCAAAACAATCCTCTAAGTTCCTGATACATCTTTGTACTAACTGGGTGAATTTCATATGTTGAGAGGTGAGCTTCTTGCAATATCTCTTCTCCTAAGCTTCCAACATTTGGAATACAGATCTTGTCTTTATATTTTAATAATCCTTCTCCATCCATAACAAAATTCTCTGTTCTGCTTATACTTTCTTTATGATGTTTTGAAATTTCTCATCTTGAGATAATAAATTGAGCACTATATCTTT
This sequence comes from Dendrobium huoshanense, assembly GCA_016618105.1. Lineage (NCBI taxonomy): Eukaryota > Viridiplantae > Streptophyta > Magnoliopsida > Asparagales > Orchidaceae > Dendrobium > Dendrobium huoshanense. The sequence continues at coordinate 3,734,431 of CM028346.1, read as the reverse complement.
CAAAGTAGATTTGATCACTAGGTGATTTAAGAACATATATTTAGTCTCTTTCTGATTGACCACTGAAATATTTAACTTTTTCATATCTTTGATTATCTGCTCCTACTGGGTGATTAGCCAATTTGCATTTCCAAGAACTTTTCTGTTAAGTACATCTGCAACTACATTTGCATTTCCAGGATGATACTGTATGTCCAAATTATAATCCTTAATGAGCTCTAACCACCTTCTTTGTCTCAAATTAAGCTCTTTTTCATTGAAAATGTATTTGAGACTCTTATGATCTGTAAACACTTCACATCTGACCCCATATAGGTAATGTCTCCATGTTTTGAGTGCAAAAACTACAACTGCCAATTCTAAATCATGAGTGAGGTAATTTCTTTAATGAATTTTTAATTGCCTTGAAGTATAAGCCACCACTCTACCATGCTGCATCGATAGACATCCAAGTTCCCTTAAGAAAGCATCATAGAAAATTTGAAACCCTTCTGAACCTGATGGAATTGTCAAAATTGGGACAGTCACTAGACAATTCATTAACTTCTAGAAAGCTCATTCACACTGATCACTCCATTCAAATTTCACTGCTTTCTGAGTTAATTTGGATAACAGCATTGCAATCTGAGAAAAACCCTCTACAAACCTCCTGTAATAACCGACAAGTCCTAGAAAACTCCCCACTTCTGAAACTATCGTTAACCTTGGCTAATCTGATATGGCTTGAATTTTATTCTGATCGACTGAAATACCTTTACCATTAATCACATGTCCAAGAAATGTTACAATGCTCAGCCAAAATTCACACTTTAAAAATTTTGCATATAACTTGTTCTCCTTTAATGTCTGCAACACTGCCCATAAATGATTAGAATGGTTCTCTTCTTTTCTTGAATAAATCAGAATATCATCGATAAACACAATCACAAAAATGTTTATAAATGACTTAAAAATTATATTCATTAAATCCATAAATATAGTCGGTGCATTAGTCACTCCAAATGGCATTACTACAAACTCATAGTGGCCATATCTGGTTCTGAAAGCTGTCTTTGCTATATCTTTCTCCTTAATCCGTAACTGATATTATCCATATCTCAAATCAATTTTAGAGAATGTAGCTCCTAGTTGATCAAAAAGATCATCAATCCTGGGCAATGGATATTTATTCTTAACAATAAGCTTATTCAGTTCTCTGTAATCTATGCACATTCTGAAGCTCCCATCTTTCTTCTTTACAAACAGTACTGGAGCTCCCCATGGTGCTGTAATTCTTTGACTGCCATCCTGTAAGGTGCCCTTGCCACTGGTTGTAAACCCGGTATCAATTCAATAGTGAAGTCTATCTCTCTTTCTGATGGAAATTCTGATAAATCATCAAAAAACAATTATAGATACTCTCTGATTACAGGTATAACTTTCAACTCTTTAACTTCCTTATTTGTATCGTTTACTTGAGCAAGAAAACACTGACATCACTTGGATACAAATTTGTATGCTTTCATATAGGTGATTATTACTGAAGAAACTCCTCTCTCTCCATAGAATATCTTCTAAGGATATCATGTCAACCATATCAATCAACTAAAATATTTTTGATATACCCTCATAAGTAAAAATCACTCTACTCAAGAATTTCAATTTCAACTATTTGCCATGAGAAAATAACTATCAGGACACATTAATGGTGGTGCTTCAAAATAGTCCCTCAAATATTCATATATGGCCAGAATTCGTATATGGTCAATCTCAACTATTTTTCTGGTGCTCATGCCGCTATTGAGTTTCAAAAATTTGCTCAAATATAAATCAAAATGCAAGAGTATTATATGGATCTTAGGATCTATTGCTTAGGTTATTGTTCTTAATTTAAGGGCATATAAAAATAGCTAGAGAAATGTGGGTGTATTTACAAAAGATTTATAATCTAAATAATGCAGTTAACCATTTCCATTTAAATTGTGATTGCTACTTATACAAATGACAATCTCCATCCAATATTATTTCTCCAAATTTCAAAATTATGAATTAAATATATTTTTTTAAAATCATTTATGCTAAAGTTTCATGAACAAAAGAAGATATCAAAATTTTTATGGAATTTCATCTTGAATTTTAGGATAATCGTGCCAATCTGATGTATCATAACCCATCTATTATAAATGTGGGCTTTAAATAATTATTTTGTGAAGAGCGCATCTTACGACACTAAATACCTTTCACAACATTTAATGTATGATAGATAAAGCATTTGCTTATGCAAATCAATAGGAAGCCAAAGGGAGAGATAGGATAAGCATAATGGTTTAATTGAATTGACTACATGCATATCACTGCAAACTAGGGGTGTTAATTCGGGTTGACATATCTCATTTTGGTCTAACTCGAAGATGACCCGATCCAAATATGCTTGACCTAAAATCTACCAGTTTATCATAGTGTCAAAATATTAGACTGGAAATTGCCTAACCCAATCCTAACCCGTTTGACCTATTTATTATATAATAAGTATAATTTGTTTAGATCAACAAGACTCCTGTGATACAAATTCGAGTCGGTTAGCTCGAAAAATAACCCGTTCAACTCGAAAAAAATGATAATTAGGTCAATTTTGAGTTTTTGGGTTACGCAGAATCAGACTAAAATAGATGAAGGAATTTTTTGGCTTACTAAACTTTTTAATACTGTTTTGAAGACTCAAATGATGCCATATAGTGGAGATTGAGTGTGTTAATTCCTATTTTTAAAAATAAAGGTGATGCACAGGATTGTGCGAATTATAGAGGAATTAAGTTAATGCGTCATACTTTAAAACTATGGGAGCGAGTTATGGAGCGTAGGTTGTGGCGTGATACTAATGCTTCTCAAAATCATTTTGGATTCATGTCGGGTAGGTCTACTATGGAAGACATAAATTTATTGAGAGGTTTGATGGAGAAATATAGAGAGAATAAGAAGGATCTACATATGCTATTGATTGATTTAGAGAAAACATATGATAAAGTTCCAAGAGAAGTGCTATGGAGAGTTCTTGAAAAGAAAGTAGTAAATAACGCTTATATTCAAATTATTAAAGATATATATATATATATATATATATATATATATATATATATATATATATATATATATATATATATATATATATATATATATATATATATATATATATATATATATATATATATATGCATGAGCTACTACTTGTGTTCAAACACAAGGTGGTTTGACCAACTATTTCGGTTGGATTACATCAAGAATCAGCCTTAAGCCCATATCTTTATACTTTAGTCATGGATCTTCTCACTTGACATTTGCAAGAGGATGTACCTTGGTGTATGCTTTTTACTAATGACATTCTTAATGTTGATAAGACTAGAGATGGAGTTGAATGATGGAGGTCAACCATAGAGTCTAAAGGTTTTCGCTTGAGTAGATGTAAAATTAAATATATGGAGTGTAATTTTAGTAGAAATAGACCTAGTAAGGGGATTGAGACTTTGGACGATCAAGTCATTAATAAGAGTACATGTTTTAGATATCTTGGATATTTTGTTCAGAGTGATGGTGAAATAGATGGGAATATTATCAGCAAAATTCAAGTTGGATGGTTGAAGTGGACGAATGCATCGGGCTTGTTGTGTGATAGAAAAGTCCCCCTCATACTTAAGAGAAAATTCTATAAGATGGTGGTGAGACCTGCAATGCTTTATGGTGCCGAATGTTGGCCATTAAAAGAGATGCATAATACTAAGTTAAGTATTGCAGAGATGAGGATGCTCAGGTGGATGAGTAGCTTTACCCTTAGAGATAGGATACGAAATGAACACATACGTGAAAAGGTTGGAGTAGCTCCAGTGGAAGATAAGATTAGAGAGAGTCTCCTTAGATGGTTTGGTCTCATTAAATGGAGGCCATCTGATGACACGGTTAGGAATGTTGTGATATTAGATTTGACTTATATTAAGAAAGGTAGAGGTAGACCTAAAAAGACTTGGTCATAAAATATTAGAAACGATCTTTCTTTATTAGATTTAAATGAAAATTTAACTTTTAACAGGACATAATGGAGAAAAAGGCTTCATGTAGCCGACCCCACATAGTGGGACAAAAGCTTGATGTTGTTGTTGTAAGAAGCATCACATTATTAAAGAATGTTCTAATCATCCCTATAACTGCCAAACATATGCCAAACAAACGGTTGCTGATGATCAAGTCGTCACTTCAACATCTTTTGAAATGGTTCAGCATATAATCATCAAGCCCAAACGGCCTTAGGGCTAAAAGATATAGATCTTTTCTACCTCCTACCTCCAAGTTGGTTTGTGGGTTTTCCTGCATCCGATCACATGACTCATTCATTGCATCTTCAATATTGAACCATATCATGGTTGATCCTCTATTTATATTGTTAAGGGTAGTCAATTGCCTATTAATTTTTATTGAAGCATAAATTATATGATAAAAAAGACAGTCTTCTTAGCTTTGTACTAATATTATTTTAGTATATAAACTAATTGATAATAACTGTGAAATTTGATTTTTTTATAATGGCTGCATTATAAAGAATCAGGTGAATTGAACGATACTTGTGAAGGGACCTATAGTTGGACAATGATTTCCCTTCCATTCTTTAATTTACAAGGTTGTCTCATTGTCTTGTACAACAATAAATCAAAATTATGAACTATGGCACAAACATTTAAGTCATCCAAATGATATTATTTTATCTAATTTAATAAACTAAAATCTCTTTGAATAATAAAGATAAATTCTCTTTTATCCTTTTTTATTGCCTAATCTTGTAAAATCAAGAAAAGCAAGCCTCTTCTTTTTTCAATCACATGGTAGTTGTGCTTAAGTTATTTTGACTTGATTAGTCTGGGGTTACTCATGTTATACCACATACACTTTATATCCTTTGTGGCATTCACTGATGATTACAAGTATACCTAAATTTATTTTCCTCACCATAATTCTAAAGTATTAACTATCCTCCCAACATTACTGTTAAGATCAGATTTTGGGATGAATATCTGTCATGAATTTCATGATTTTCTTCAAAAGATGGGAATTGTTTCCTAGGTATTCTTCCTACGCATTTGATGTTCAAACATTGTTGCTTAAATCTTCTATTCCATTTAAATTTTGGGATGAAGCCTTGGGCATGATAGTCTATTTGACTAAAATATTACCTTGTTCATCTTAAAGTTTGAATCCTATTATTATCATGCTTTCATAAGAGAGATTCCAACTACCATAATATGCATTTTGCTTGTATGTTTAGTTTATCTACCAATCATGTGAATGCAAAAAATATTCTGCTTAATTTGTTAAATGTGCATCATATGTTCATTATTATTCATGAGCCAAAAGATCTTGTATCTCATCATGTTATTTTCTTCAAACATCATTTTCTTCCCTGCTCATCTTGAGCCTCTATAAGAGATATATGTTTTTCCTAGCATTGATACCAGTCTTGAAGGATTTAGATCATAATTTGCGCATGAACAAAAATGTCTAATCACCTCTTCAGCCAGACCCGTCATCAAAGCCTGTGCAAATTGATCATCTAGCTGAGCCTTATGGCTGAAAAACTTTGGGTCCTCGAGGATATACTCCGAATTATGCAGCTCGGAGACTTCAATTTCCCGAGGAAACTCTATTACTCTATACTAATCGCTAAGTATTGTAAGGTACTAGTAGATAATAATTTATGCTAATAGGTACAGATTTGGTCTATTCTTAATCAAGAAATACTTATGGATCGGGAATTGGTACCTTCAGCGAGTAAAATTGGGAGAACCCATATGAGAAGTTGTCCATTGTCCTACAAATGCTAAAATTATTAACTACAAATTAACTTACTTAATCAAGCTTCACTCTACTTGTATTCTGGATTGCTATAAGGCATATTTAGTTGTTTTTGGCAACAAACAAAAAATGGGGTTGACGACAGAATTTTTTTTTTTTGCTCATGTACCTAAAATGATAACAATGTAAATGATTAGCTCTATTGTTGCTTCACAAGGATGGATACTCTACTAAATGGATGTTAAAAATACCTTTCTTCATAGTGATGTTGAGGAGGAAATTTATATGATTTTTGTACTAGGCATTTCCTCCTCTTCCTTAAATTTATGTAAAACGAAAGCGCTCTCAATACGGATTGACAAATGAAACATGAGTATGGTTTGATAAGTTTCATGTAGCCTTCTTTTCTTTATCATTAGCCAAGCCAATATTGCTTATCATTATTTCGTTGCAAGACATCTAGTGATATTGATCTTCTCCTGATTTATGTTGATGATATTGTTATCACTAGGGCAAATTTAGCACTCATTACCCATTTGTGTCATCTTTAGGCCACATAAGCATTTTGATGCCTTTACTTTTTAGGTTTGAAAGTTGACATTTATGACTATGATATTTTTTGAACCAACACAAGTATTCACATGATCTATTACTTTGGTAGGCTTTCAAAACACTTCTTTCAAGAATACTCCGATAGATTAAAAGTAAAGATAAAGTATCAAAATGAAAAGGGTAATCTTCTCCCTAATCCTTATGCATTTTGAGAGTGGATGATTACTCAACTTGATATTTCCTTCATTGTTCAGCAAGTCCATCAATTTATGCAAACTACCCATCATGATATTCAGCTGTCGTTTGTTGAAGCATTCGATATCTTAGTGGGATAATTAATTGTGATTTATTATTTCCAACTAGTTCTTTACTTTATCCTATAACAGACTATCATGATACCTGACAGTTTGTTACGAGCTCGTGTATGTTTCTTAGTGCCTCTTATTTTTATGAAAAAGTAACAAGAAACCCATCTTGTATATATTAGGGGAATAAACGAGTCGAGCTAAGCTCCCCTAGACTACGCATGAGCTTGATTAATTAATTGAGTTCAAATCGGCTAATGAGCAAGCTTCTTCATAATGAAAGAGAAAATAATTGTGATTCAATTAATTATTATAATAAAATTATAAAATAAATAAAAAATTAGAAGATAAATAATAAAAATTCACTTCAAATAAGAAAATGAGATAGAATTTTTAGATATGTTTAACAACTTTATATTTAAACTCCTGAATTATAATATATTTTATGTATCTTTTATATTAATATCTTTTAAATGAACCAATTCGCAAACTAACGAGTCGAGCAGAGGCTAGCTAAGCTTGACCCACAAACCATTTATTGAGCCCAGTTCAAACAAGCTCACAAGTCCTCTTGAATCACACCACTAGTTTACATCATCTGCTAAGTTTGAATACCAAGCTCTTAAAATTATTTGGCTTTCTGAACTTCTATCTGAACTTGATTTTTTTAAATAAACTCACTCCACACGAATAATCCTAGAGACATTCAAATTATTGCTAATATTGTTTATCATCAAAATTAAAAAATCTTTCAATAGTCATATTATTTATCTTTCTCATATTTCTACAAACATTCAAATTATTGATATTTTTACGAAAGTAATGACACCACAACAGCATCATTGGTTCCTTCTTTAGCAAATTGATTCTTCTTAAACAACAAACATTAATTTGAGGGGAGATATTAGTTGGATATATGCAAGATTATAGCTCATAATTAAGGCTATAAAATATGTAGCATTAAGTAGTATAGAAATAAGTATTTGTTTTTTAAGAATCTAATGGTAGGTTCCATATTAGGCTAGATATGATAATTGTAAACACTGAATTTTAGTCTTGCAATTATTTTCTATATTATGATGAGAACCCTCCACATGAGGGCAATGAGTCCAATTGACAAGATGGGGAATTGCATAAGAGGGTCTTTGAGGGCATTCAAATATGTCATAGGGGTTTGTGCATTTTAAACTTGAGGACTTGCATGAGTGGATTGATTGACAATAATTAGTGGAAGGCTTCAAATAGGAAACTCGGATCTTATCCAATCACTATAGCCACCCAATTCACTTTAAAAGATTGGAATCAATCCCACCCTGATTTTTCAAGTCTAGTTGTGAAAAGTTGATCCCAACAGTCCAAAGTGGATTGGATGGTTGGGATTGGTAACCGAACAAGGTGCAATTACCACAGTAAGGAGCAAAACAAAACACTGCCAAATGTTAGCCAAATCAGTGTAACATTTAAAAAAAAACAGTAAATCCAGACATTATAGCAGACAAACAGAACGTTGAAACTCAATACGCTGTAAACACAAGCTACACTTAAAACTTGGAAAGTGTGAGCTATAAGATAATATTAATAAACTTACTTCGTTTGTCTCTGAACCGCATGCTATAAATCCATCTAAAACTGTTAAACCTACAAAATTCTGCAGTCCAGCAGCCAAAGAAAACGTAATATACATCAATTAATACTGAAAGTGGAGTAAGTTCAAGTTTTAGAAATGGAAAAAAAAAATTTTTGAACTATACAACCTTCTCATTGGTATGACCGGTAAAGGTCAGGCTGCAAGCATTACTGGACAGCCCACTTGTGCTGGATTTGTTAAGATCCCATAACTTGAGCGTATTATCAGTTGAAGCAGAGACAAGGGTGTCTGAGTCCACAAATTTCACATAGCTCACAGCCTTTCCATGTCCAGATAAAGTACACCACGGACCTCTAGTATTCCGCAGATCATAACAGAATATCTTGTTATCAGCAGAGCCAAAGGTCAATAAATGAGACGAATGAGGCGAGAATTGAACACAGCACACATTAGCCACATTTCTAATTGTAGCAATGCAATTTCTCTGCAGCACATGGAAATGTTGTCCATCAATAGAAAATAAATATAAGGTCTTTAAACAATATAAAATAAAAATTATGAACTTACTAAGATGAGTTGGTTATAAAAAACAGGCTTTAAATTCTATAACCTACTGAATCCATAACGCTAGTACAACAACAACAACATCAAGCTTTGTCCAACTACGTGGGATCAGCTACATAATTTCCTTTTTCACCATTGTGTCCGGTTAAAAGTCAAATTCTCATTTAAATCTAATAAAGAAAAACCATTTCTAATATTTTCTAACCAACTCTTTTTAGGCATACATCTACATTTCTTAACATAAGTCAAATCTAATACCTCAACTTTCCTAATCGGGTCATCGGAAGGCCTCCTTTTAATGTGACCAAACCATCTAAGGCAACTCTCTCTAATCTTATCTTCCACTGGAGCTACTCCAACCTTTTCACATATATGCTCATTTCATATCCTATCTCTAAGGGTAAAGCCACTCATCCACCTAAGCATCCTCATCTCTGCAACACTTAACTTAGTATTATGCTTGTATGCTTGTAATTTAATGACCAACATTCGGCACCATAAAGCATTGCAGGTCTCAACACCATCTTATAGAATTTTCCCTTAAGTTTGAGGGGGACTTTTCTATCGCACAACAAGCCCAATGCATTCCTCCACTTCAAACATTCAACTTGAATTCTACTGATAATATCCCCATCTATTTCACCATCACTCTGAACAATAGATCCAATATATCTAAAATGTGTACTCTTATTAATGACTTGATCGCCCAAAATCACAATCTCCTCACTAGGTCTATTGCTACAAAAATTACACTCAATATATTTAGTTTTATATACACTCAAGAGAAAACCTTTAGACTCTAAGGTTGACCTCCATAATTCAAGTTTATCTTCAACTCCCTCTCTAGTCTTATGATTAAGAAGAATAGCATCAACAAAAAGCATGCACCAAGATACATCCTCTTGCAAATGTCTAGTGAGAACATCCATGAATAAAGAAAAAAATATGGATTTTAAGACTGATCCTTGATGTAATCCAACCGAAATAGGAAAATACTTGGTCAAACCACCTTGTGTTTTAACACAAGTAATAGCTCATACATACATATCTTTAATGATTTGAATATAAGCGCTATTAACTCCTTTCTTTTCAAGAACTCTCCATAGCACTTCTATTGGAACTTTATCATATGCTTTCTCTGAATCAATAAATATCATATGTAGATCCTCCTTATTATCTCTATATTTCTCCATCAAACTCTCAATAAATGTATGGCTTCCATAGTAGACCTACCCGGCATGAATCCAAATTGGTTTTGAGAAACATTAGTATGACGCCGCAACCTATGCTCCATAACTCACTCCCACAGTTTTAAAGTATGACACATTAATTAACTTAATTCCTTTATAATTCGCACACTCCTGTGCATCACCTTTATTTTTTAAAAATAGGAATTAACACACTCATTCTCACTTATCTGACATCTTTTAGTCTTCAAAACAGTATTAAAAAGTTTAGAAAGCCAATAAATACATATTCGAACAAGTCAATTATGAATATTTATATCAAGATTAAAGGCGTTGGAAAAAAACAACAATGCCAAGAAAAAAAAAATCAAGTGGAGGACCCAGCTGTTTGACAAAAATGAAAAAAAAAACAAAATGAATGATGCTACATCAACAAAATAACAAACCAAGAAGAACTTATAGTGCAAGTAATAGAAAATAAAGCTTCAGGCATAGCTGCTTGCTTTAAGGAACTCGTCTAATGCAGTTATCAGTGCATTTTTTGAAGGACTTCTGAAGAACATTCAGCCGACTTGAAAAATATTCTTTTATTAGAGAAGCCTATCTTTTAAAGTTTCGGATCAACTAATTGCTTTAAACTGCAAAATTCTTCAAATGTATGAAAAGAATACCTCTTTAATACTCCAGAGCTTCACGGAACAATCATCACTCCCACTTGCCAGCTTAGTTGGATCCACTGAAGAGAAATCAACAGACCAAGCTCTCTTTTCATGCTCTGCATACTGTGTAAACCCTTGACCAGTGTTTGCATCCCATAACTGCATTGCATCCAAGCCAATTAAATTATAATACCTTGCAAAGCATGCCTAATTACCTATTAATGAGAAAATTGCAACCAATTTCATGGCAAAATTTCAGAGTCAATGACTGACGTTGAAATTATAAAATTGAAGCTCATAATTTGTAAAGAGGTATGCCAATGTCAGCAAAATAAATAAACCAGTATAGCAAATATGAAAATAATTAAACAAAGAAATACATAGCCAAAAAATTCCTGCTCAACATTGAGATAGTAAACATGCAGGAATAATTGAACCTTCCCATACCACTAACCGACTAAAGGTTCAACAATCAAGTGAGTTGTAAGGAACTGATATTTCCTACCGCCTTCATAAATATAGTATCAGGAAGATAACAAGATATGCTCTTTTGTTTGGAAGACAATCGAGTGATAAGGACAAAGAAAGGATATTCAAATGTTTTTAATCTTCTAATGGTATATAATAGAGTCGCAATAGCCTGATTATCCAAGGATTAAGGAATCTGTATGCGGGGATAAAATAAAAACTTTCTGGAAGTACATTTAGATGCATGTTTTAGTTGCTAGCACTAGTTTTTACTCGGGAGTTTTAGGGGCATCTTTCATGCAAAGGCCAGTTCTCTGAGTTGCAACTGTTTGGTAAACAATAGTCAAAACATTGATAGAAGTTGATAGGATGACCAAAATGAATTCATATAATTATAACACAACATCTTAAACTCAACAAATAAATAAATAAATAAGAAAGAACTAAAATACATGGAAGCAATTCCCTAGGAACATACCTAAAATATCGTTCCAACAAAGTTGATTTTCAACTTACAAACTATTGAGAAAAAAAAAAAGTAAACCTAGAAGCGACTGACTACCCGGTTCAAATTTTCTCTAAAATTGGCTTTGCAATGAGCCGAACCGAATAAAACCGGTTCAAACTAGCTATTTAACCACTAAACCGGTGTACCAGTCCCGGTTGTTAAGAACCGAATGTTCTGTTATATATCAAACATTAAAAAAGCGGACGAGGCGTCCGCATTGAGTCGCGCTTCAAGTTGAGGCGGAAGTCATGCGTATCGGGGCTTACGCCTCGAACCATCCAGCGAAGCCTACGATTTTTTCGCACGAGACGTACGCATCAGAGCGTAACGCCTCGAGGCAGTACGAGGCACGGCTTCAAAATTTTTTCTTCGATATATATGTAAATACGATGCAGCCAATTCGTGTTCGTGTATAGGATTAGGGATTCATATGAGAATTGAAAGGCGAACTGGATGCGAAGCCGTGAGGGAAAGAGACAAAGCCGTGAGGAAAGGAGATGAAGCCGTGAGTGCAGGAGACGAAGTCGGAAGGAGACGACGCAGGAAACGAAGCCGAAAGCAATAATGGTTTCGAAAGCAGGAAACGAACCCGAAGTTGTGAGTGCAGGAAACATTCAGGCCTCGATTAGATCGAAAGAGCAGGTGAGCGGTGTTGTGGGCCTTGACTTTGACGCGCAATAACGAAAGCTTGAATAACTCCTAATTCAGCTTTCTTTCATTTGTCCGCTCAGTAAATGCTCGGTACTGCTAGGTATCGCTAGGTACTGCTCGGTACTGAGCGGTACATGCTCAGTACCGAGCCAGTATCGCTCGGTACCTAGCAGTATATGCTCGATACCGATCGGTACATGCTCAGTACCGTTAGGTACATGCTCGGTACCACTCGGTATCTCTCCATACAAATAATATTCATAAAATACTATGTTTGTCTTCATGTAGAGCGTTGGTGGGCTCAGTTTGAAGATGATGTTCCTGAATTGAAAGCTTTTGCAGTTAAGTTCTTAGCCTAACGTGTTCGGGTTCTGCATGCGAGCGTAATTGGAGCATCTTCAATCAAATTCATATAAAGAGAAGAAATCGATTGGCGGCAGATCGAATGAACAAACTAGTTTATGCTATGTTTAACAAAAAACTGAAAGATAGACATCTCAAATTGCAGAATCAAGGAAATATTGAGAATGAAATTGACCATTTGCTTGTTGATGAGTTACAATCTGATGATGAATGGGTTACTCCTAAGAATGCTGATGTTTCTGAAGTTGAAGTAGAAGGAGAAACTCACGTCAATGAAGAAGACAATGAAGCAACTACCCAAGTATATAAAAGAAAGAAACAAAGTGAGATTGAAACCTAAAAAAAAATCAAAAGTATTCTTAAATATAATGAATTATTTTGTATGTTACCATTGTTTCATTTTAGAGCTAATGAAATATTAACTGATATAGGAGATAAAGGAAAAAATGTTATAGAAGTTTGAGGATGACTTTTGATATTAATTATGCAGATTCTTCTGAAGATAATCAAAGTAATGATGAGCCTGCTTTGGGTCATGATCCTAAGGGGATGTTTTATTTTTAAGTTAGTTTATTTTAAATCTTGTATTCTAGTAATATTATCTTGAAATAAATCTTCAAATTCATAGTTAACATAATATTTTGTTATTTTTTGTCATTATTTATAATTTTAAATTAATTTATTTTAATCATTTTGAGGCTTACGCCTCGATCCGCCTCGAGGCTTACGCCTCGCCTCGCTTAGAAAAAACGCCTCGATTCCCGATTTCGCCTTTTAAAACCTTGTTATATGTTTTATATAATTAAATAAATTTATATAATAAATTTAATATAAAATGGCAAAATTCATATGTTTACATTTTAAATCAATTTTAAAGTTGTTATAATAATCAATTTTTAAATAAGCTCCAACTAAGCTTACGCACATGGCATACCATCCTTATGACTTTTCTATTCATTGAATTAAAAAAAAAGCTATATAAATAATACTAACCTAAAGTGTCTAGGTGATGTGGTAAAAAAGAACTAAAGTTACTTCTCAAGTTAACAATATATAACCTAAATATTTTTAAACATAAGTTTAAATTAATTTTTATAATGTAAATAATATTTACTTTTTAGTTAATAATATTTAATGTTTATTTATTTATTCATTTAATTATAAATATAAAAACTAAATTTTTATGATATATATATATATATATATATATATATATATATATATATATATATATATATAATTTATAGGCATAAATTATATTTAAATATATAACAGAAATTAGCAATTATTTATATTAAATTTATATATGAAGTAAATTTGTAATAAATGTGAATTAAAATCAATGATTGAGGATATTTAGATATCTTGGATCTATTGTTTAGAGTGATGGTGGAATAGATGGGGATATTATTAGTAGAAATCAAGTTGGATTGTTGAAGTGGAGGAATGCATTGGGCTTATTATATGATATAAAAGCAATCCTCAAACTTAAGAAAAAAATTATATAAGATGGTGCTGAGCCCTGCCATGCTTTATGGCGCAGAATGTTGGTCATTAAAAGAGAAGCATAAAATTAAGTTAAGTGTTATAGATATGAGGATGCTCAGGTGGATGAGTGACTTTGTAAAGAGGTCACACGATCATTTAATCAGGTGAATTTGTAAACTCTAGTCGTAACCATAATTTAATTGTATCATTTTGTGGCAAAATCACCTAATCAGAGGGGCCCGGTCATAGACCTTAAGCTGTGGTACCATTTGGAGACAATCACCGATTAAATGATCGTGTGACCTCTGTACTAGTTAGAGTTCATTTGAGAATAAATCACAATAATATAGTTAATAAGACATTAGCTCTATGTGAACAGAGTTTATCATCAAAATTATCACAATTGTCAAACTATTGTGGATGATGAATAGATTATCGTTTTTAGCATTAAGGTGATAGATTTCACTTAGACATTTTAAATTTTATAAATTCTTTGTGAAAAGTGTTTATCATCAAAATTATCATAATTGTCAAACTGTTGTGAATGATGAATAGATTATTGTTTTCAGTATTAAGGTGATAGATTTCACTTATACATTTTGAATTTTATAAATTTTTTTTGATGTTTTTCTTGAACATGAAGCCAAAAATGATTTGTCCAAGGATTTGAGAGCATCTCAAAATATTGTCTGATTTGGTTGATATTTTCTGTCAACATGACTATCATCAAGGTATTTGAATAATTTTATTTTATTATTTAGCAATGCTAGCTTACTAAAAGAGGATCAGGCTCAAGTATTAACAATGTCAGCTACCATACAAGTGTTGCACATGAGTTTGCAGTTATTGTAATGAATTTTCTTTGTAATTAGCATTAAAGATCTAATATAAACATAAAACAAAATATCTCCATAAATTTTGTAATCGTATGTCCTTCTTGATAATAGGATGTATGGTGAAATATTTAAAATATACTCTTTAGGCATCTCTTAGAAGGTTCAAGTTCTATCAACTGTATTCCTTGCAAGGAGGAGGTTCAAACTTGAAATGTGAGACTTTCAACTCTATCCTATAGACATAGCAACCCACTTGAGAGTATCATATATTTATATTAATGATTTTGATTTTTTAAGAGAGACTTTGCAAATTTTCAAAGTGATTGCACTCTTTTAAAGAACAATTGTGCGACTCTTGGGGTGGAATGAATTCGCATTCAACTTATTCTCAGTCTTCTCAACGTTCTAAGACTTTACGTATGAGCATTTAGCATGTTCGTTGAAGCATATGCGGACAAATTTAATTTAGTAAATAGAGTCTACGATTTTAAAAAAGATTGTAGGTTTTACATAGCAATAGCATGCTCTTCGGAATAAGAGTTTGGATTTTTTTTTCTTTCTATTCCCATCAACATTCTAACCTCCAAGTTTGGGAATTAATATATTTATCAAATCACGTGCAGGTGTTTGTACAATTTGCACTTGTATATTTTTTTATACACTTACATGCTCAGATGATCTTTGAAGTATTTTTACAGTGCACATGCCTACCCATCAGTATGTTTGCAATTTTTTTTTTTTGAGCATTTGCATACTCTGAGTACATTTACACTATACATCTGAAGAACATGCGAACAAAATTGCTTTTGAAAATTTGATGTGTCAAACACACCCCATCGAAATAATTGTGCAACCCATAACATGCAACGATGCATCGTTTTGTCACATTGGAAAAGTTTTCTTTCATAGGGTATATTGTTTGTTCATGGGACATACTATTTGTTTACGAGGTGTATGATTTCCTTATTATGTGTGTCGCTTAGGGTACTTGTACAACCCATGACTATTAATAGGTTGGACTACTCTTGGAAATCATTCACATGAACTCAACTATTGAACATGTCTAGGGGCCTGACCTAGTAGCTATTATTCACGTGAATGTTTTGTCCTTGAAATGTGCACATTTATATTTTGAGTTTATTGATGCTGGCATTTTGTCCTTTTTGTGCTTGTATTGTGGATCTGCTACATTAAGAGTGTCTCCTACGATTTTTCCTATGGTGCTAAGAAAAGCATGCACAAGTTCCACTCATAATGCCAAATGCATCACAATCTAGACTTTGATATTTTTTTGGATGATTTCAGTTTTATACATTTGCACACAAGGTGATGACAATAACGATGGGTCAGTCGAGGCAACGAGATGAATTTGCAATATTATATATATTCTCTTTTCTTTCTTTTTTTGCCTTTTCCTTTTTTTTCTTTTTTAAGTTTTCTTTTCTTTTAGTCTTCTCTTTTTTTAAAGAGAGAAAGGGGAGAGGAGAAAATGCAGGAGAGGAAAAAATACGAGAGGAAGAAATAGAGAAGGAAAGAGAGAGAGAGTAATATAAAGAGAGAGAAAGAAAGTGAGAAATATAGAGTTAGAGAAATAGATATAGAAAGAGAAATAGAGAGGAAGAGAAGTAAGATAAAGGGAAAGAGAGAGAGAGAGAGAGAGAGAGAGAGAGAGAGAGAGAGAGAGAGAGAGAGAGAGAGAGAGAGAGAGAGAGGTAGAGAGAAAGTGACAAAGAGAGAAATAGTAAGGAAGAGAAAGAAATAGAGGGAGAGAAGAGAGAGTGAAGGAGAGAAAAGAGCAAATTTAGATGTAGGCAGTGGCAACAACGTTGACAATGATGGAAAGGTCGAGATACTTAAATACGCTCATCTCACAATTTGAATTCTCCTTCACTAGCCTTTGGTCCCATCAAAGCCTTTTCCGGTGAGCTCAAGCTGCAAATTCCTCTCTCCACCCCCACACTGACACTATATCATCGTTGCCTTCCATCAGTGAGCTGCCTACCACTTTGTCTCCACACATGTTGATTGTGTCATGCCTTCTTCCAACAAACCTCATGCGGCTTCCTGTGGCTTTAGGTTTCAGGAATTTGGGAAACAACAAATGGAAGAAAGAGAGGTTGAGTGTGAACAAGAGGGAGAGGACGTGAGTGATGAGAGGGGCATGGGTTTGATTCAAGGGAGTTTGTGGACGATATGTGAGGATAAAAAAGATATGGCGAGGGCATAGGCGTGGGAATGGCAAAGAATGGAGGATTGTAGAGTTTTTTTAATTTTTAAATAATAATAATAGTAGCAGTAATAATAATAATAATAACCATTATATATATATATATATATATATATATATTCATCTCGCACAAATCAAATTGGCAGCAAAACCTTGCACATATGCGAATTTTCCAATTTTTTAAAGATATTTACATGGTGACTTGAGCAATACTGGTGTCTATTTAAGCTATTTCTGCTTTTTTGAACACCTAGGCGCAATCCATTTCATTAAATGGATGCTATTTGGGAGATTTTTACTTTTGGTCAATGCATTTCAGATCTGATTCACGCAGCATTGCATCATTCACTCATCATTTTCACTATATTCACTTAAGTCAACATCAAAGTTGTTACGTAGTCAATATCTATTGTTAAATTCTTTCACATTAATTCTTTCTACTCATCAATGATGCATCTTCTAACATCTATTACACATTGCCCGAAGCCCTTAAGTCTATCTTCCACACTCAAATCTTCAAGAAATACTAATATATTGCTCTCTATTATAATCATTTCTCACCCTTATCCTACCAAATTTTACAAAAAAATCCCTTAATACTCTCATTTGATTAGTGTAGCCAATTGGTCAAATAATAATGACAATGATATCACCATTAAATGATAATCATACATCAAAATTAAAAAACAAAATGCTTTTGTCCATTTGCCCAATGTTCAAGAGGTTGGAATGCTGAAAAATATTTTTCTAGATATTAAACATAAATGACGTGTTGAGTTAAATTTATTCATTAGTCTGGTTGGAATAGGGATTTATCCAGAAAGGTCAAATATGCTACCCATTGGGAAGGCACACCTATATAAAAACTTCATAGATAATTACGCATGTATAGTATAATCACAATTAAAAAACATTGCATAACAACCTAATTTAATAAGCATGATGAAGTTCAAAATATCAAGCAAAGCTTCCAAGCCAGATACTTAACACAATTCAACCAAAAATGAAGTACGGATATAAGGCAATCAATAAGACTACAGCAAAATAAGTCCTGAATCTTCAAGGCCTCATGCTAAAAGGACAAAACAATAACAACAACAACATCATCATCATCAAGCCTTTGTCCCACTATGTGGGGTCCGCTATTAAAATCCTTTTTCTCCATTTTGTCCTGTTAAAAGTCAAATTTTCGTTTAAATCTAATAAGGAAAGATCATTTTTAATATTCTCTAACCAAGTCTTTTTAGGTCTACCTCTACTTTTCTTAGCATAAGTCAAATCTATATACCTCTACTTTCCTAACCGGGTCATCGGAAGGCCGCTGTTTTATGTGACCAAACCATCTAAGACAACTCTCTCTAATCTTATCTTCCACTAGAGCTACTCCAACCATTTTACGAATATGCTCATTCTGTATCCTATCTCTAAGAGTAAAGCCACTCATCCACATGAGCATCCTCATCTCTGCAACACTTAATAATATTATGCTTCTCTTTTAATGGCCAACATTTGGCACCATAAAGCAATGCAAGACTCACCACCATCTTATAGAATTTTTCCTTTAATTTGAGGGGGACTTTTCTATCACACAACAAGACAGATACATTCCTCCACTTCAACCATCCAACTTGAATTCTGCTGATAATATCCCCATCTATTTCACCATCACTGTGAACAAAAGATCCAAGATATCTAAAACGTGTACTCTTATTAATGACTTGATCACCCAAAGTCACAATCCCCTCACTAGATCTATTAATAGTAAAATTACATTCCATATATTCAATTTTAGATCTACTCAAGCGAAAACCTTTAGACTCTAAGGTTGACCACCATAATTCAAGTTTACCTTCAACTCCCTCTCTATTCTTATCAACAAGAAGAATATCATCAGCAAAAAGCATACACGATCTATGATGCACCGACACTTATCCTCAAAGAGGCGTGCAGTGTCCGACACAACACTCGTCCGACATTCCTCCGAAACGTGTCAGACACACCGAAAACGTGTCCGATTAAAAAATATTAAATGCAAATTGGATACGCGTGTCCGACACGCGTATCTTAAATATTTTATGAATTTTTTTAAATATAATTTATTGTATTTTGCGGGATTTAAACTAAATTTCTTATTTCCTATCCACAACATCAAATCAACGTCCGCATTTAATTCCCAATCATCGAATATTCTCATTTTTATTTATTTTTGGTAGTGAAGATATTTTCATATCCTCTCTCGGTTACTGATAAATGACATCGATGCCTGTTTCTCGATGCCTTAAATATTAATTGTTGTTTTTTGAAACTTACCAAAAAAAGCTAATATACATGCTCGGTACCGCTAGGTATCACTAGGTACCGCTCAGTACATGCTCGGTACCACTAGGTACATGCTCGATACCGCTCAGTACATGCTCGGTACCGCTCAGTACAGCTTGGTACATGCTCGGTAACACTCGGTATCTTTCCATACAAATAACTTACGAACTTTAAAAATAAGCAAAACTTCAAGTATCATCCTCTTCCTATTGTGAGAGAAATTGGATCACATACTCATTTATTCAATCAATGAAGAGGAATAAAATAACTCCACAACGAACTGAAGATTTAATTTATGTACATACAAATATTCGTCTTCTATCAAGAAAAACCCCACTTTATATGACATGTGATAACAAGACGCGGGATGTTAGTGGAGATGGGTTCAAGTGCCTTGATGATATGGGATTATTGGAGGTTGCAAAGCTAGATGAACCAAAGTTGGAAGCAATGATATTCAATGGTGATGATATTGAAGGCCAAAGATCAACTTCTGAATTTAATTATATCATTCCCTCTATTGAGTAGTTGGACCTTTATGTCGTACTAAATGATTTTTTGCTTATATTTTTGTGGTTGTACTAGACATTTTATACTAAATATATTTATGTTATAAGCTAAACAAGTTATCATGAAATTGGTTTATTATTGCTTGTCATTTTTAATATAATGTCACCTTAATTTTCATATATTATATTAAAAAATTATTATGCCGTGTCCATGCCGCACCCGTGTCCTATATTTTTAAAAAATGTCGTGTCCCGTGTCCGTGTCGACGTGTCCGTGTCAGTGCATCATAGTACACGATGGTACACTCTTGCAAATGTCTAGTGAGAACATCCATGACTAAAGCAAAAAGACATGGGCTTAAGGCAAATCCTTGATGTAATCCAATCAAAATAGGAAAATATTTGGTCAAACCACCTTGTGTTTGAACAAGTAATAGCCTACATACATATCTTTAATGATTTGAATATAAGTGTTATTAACTCCTTTCTTTTCAAGAACTCCCTATAGCACTTCTCTTGGAACTTTATCATATGCTTTCTCTAAATCGATAAATATCATATGTAGATCATTCTTATTCTCTCTATATTTCTCCATCAAATCTCTTAATAAATGTATGGCTTCCATAGTAGACCTACCCGGCATGAATCCAAAATGATGTCTTCAAAATAGTATTAAAAAATTTAGTAAGCCAAGAAATTTCTTCTATCTCCTAAGCATTTCCACACCTCTATTAGGATATCATCAGGTCCAACAGCTTTTCCACACTTCATTTTCTTTAAAATCTCTCTAACTTCGGTTTTACTAATACACCGATAAAAACAGAAATTTTTATTTTCATTTAGGGTGCTAAGGTCATTAAAGTCAACTGCATTTTCACATTCTTCATTAAAAAGTTTAGCAAAATATTTCATCAACCTTTTCAAATATCATCTTTTAAGAAAAATACTTTTTGATCTTCATCCTTAATACACTTCACATGAACTAAATCCTTACTACTCCTATCTATTTGTTTGACTAACTTATACATATATCTTTCTCATTCATTAATATCGAATTTATTACATAAATCATTAGAAGCTAAGATCTTTGCATCGCATATTGCTTTCTTAGAATCCTTATATGCCTATTTATATCTTTCCTAATTCTCAAATTTTTTACATCTCAACAAATTTTATAATAAATCTTCTTATTTTATATCTTTTCTTGCACATTTGAATTCCACCAATTATTTTTACAATTAGGAGTTTTTCACTTTAATACTCCAAGCACAACTTTTGCAATATTTTTAATATTACTAGCCACTTTTTTCACATAACATTAACATACTCATGCACAGACAAAATCTTAAGATCTAAAATCTTACTCTCAAAAATATTTTTGTTAATATTTTTTAAATGTCTCAATCTAATCCTAAAATATCATTTTACTTTTTTTTTTCTGCCCCTTTATCTTAAAGGCCAAAACTAATAATTGATGTTGAGTATAAAAATTTTCACTCGAAATAACTTTACAATATTTGCAATCTAAACGATCTAATTTTCTTGTAAGAAAAGAAAAGAATTTACAAGGACATGAACAGAGACTCAAAAAATCAAAAGCAGCACAAGAATTGTTGTAAAGAACCATACATTTAAGAAACCGGAGCTGCTGGCACATTCCAATTTCACACAACCATGTCGCCGTTCAAAACCAGAGTAGAGAAGAATTAAAACGGAAAAGGAAAATAGAAAACTTCAAAAAAAAAAAAAAAGAGTTAGAGAATCCAAATAGCACATATCAACCAGCAGAAATAATAGCAGTCAACCTAAAAAAAAGATCACAGCTACATCATAACAGAATGGGAAGCAAGAAAAATGGATCCATTATTTGCTAAAATTTAACAAAATAGTTGTGGCATGCCAAAACTATAATGAAAAAAAAAGTTAAAAAAAAATTAAGAGGTTATTTTCAGTGCTATTTACGTGAAACTTTGCTGCTCCAGAGCACACTGTTGAACCGGGCTTTCAAGTGATGTAAGAGAGCTCAATTAGCTGATGAGAATGCGCATCTGAACAACTTCTAATAGCACTTCTACACTTCAGAAAACTTAAAAACGCTGGATAAAATAGAGAATATTTCTAGTTTCACAACTAATTTCATTTTTATGCATTCATCCTCTATATCATCAAAAGCAATCATGATTTGAAGGTTAGAAAAAAATGACAAGCTGGCAGATGGTAGACACACCTGTACAACACCATCATAATCGGTTGATGCTAAGTAGTTCTTGATGTAATTATTCCAACTAACACAACTGAGCTTTGATCTACTTGACATTTCAATCAATGGGTAGTGAACATCAAAAGCCTCATTTAAAAGAGCCCCAAATTCAAAGATCTTAATTTTCTTTGAAACCCCAGCAGCAGCAAAGTATTCTTCATCACGGTCAAAGCTCAATGAGCAGATGACATTTGCAGAATTAAGGATATCCACATTTCTAATGCTGCCCCGAACTTCAAATTTGCTGTATCGCGCATATTTGCATAAACCTTCAAAAAAAGAACCAAGGCAGTCGGTAGATTCCTCCTTTATACCAGCCGCATCCTGGAACTGAGAGAAATTATCACGAATCCTAAGGACACCTATATCAGATCGTGTTGCAACATTAGTTTCTGAAAGTTTAACATTGGATCTCATAGAGAAGTATGCGTGTTTGAGCTGCTCAATATTCTTCATCAATCTTTCTTCGTTTACATTTGATACAGACCATGAAAGCATTGTTCCAATCTGAATTGACACATCTGAGTTGTCTCTAGAGCTAGCCGGCAAACCATTGGCATTAGAAATAGACTCAACTCCTGATAAATACCGCCTATCAACCTCCGCAATGTCCGTTTCTAAGCAATGAATATCAGCCACCAACTTGGCAGCCTGATTTTCATTTTGGTCCTTCAAAGATGAAAGAAACTGTAATAAGAGGTATGCTTCAGCATCTTCTTCATCTATAGATACTGATAATTGATCTATAGCCGAAACGTTGTTGCATTCAAATATTAAGTTGCTTGACGAGATTTCCCTGAAATAAACAAAATAATCAGGTTCTATGACGAATAGAGCACACAGTGGATTGTGTAATTGCATCAAACAATGAAGTTAAAGAAAATATATTATTAATCTAGATTCTAACAAAACTCAAACCAATAAAAAAAATTAATTACCTTCCCATAAAAAGCAAAAGCCCTGCATGTACTGGCGTGTGCACCATACACGCATAGGTTGATGCATATAGGGTGAAGGGGAGGAGAAAAAGACTGCTTGAAACGTGGAGCTAGCAGCCACTTACTCTAAAAATTTAACACTTTCTACCGACTCAATAAAAATAATGAGGGTCTATCACTAGAAACAAAAAACAACGAAAAAAGAGCATTTTTCCAACAACAAATAAGAAAAAAAGAGAATTTTAAAGGATAAGGAAGGAATAATGAGCCAAAGAAAAAAGGAATACGTAATTGATAAACTTAGAATGCATAAAATGAAAATTTTGTGCATTTACGTTAGTATATCAAGTAATACCACAACCAAGTGGTTTAACTAGCTTAGTTTAGCTTGAAAATAACAGAATATAAAAGTTGGCTTCCCTCTGAAGTACTATTTGACATCTGAGGCTTCATAAATATAAGATTTGGTTTGTTCAAAGGAACAAACTAGCAACTTGTATGGAGCGCTATGTCTGGCACAAAGAAAGAGGTCACTTGGTTAAAGAAACAAACTAAGTGAAGTGCACATGAAAATGCTAATATGAGCAAAAGAAATAAAACGAGATGGTATGTCGGAGGATGTTTGAAGTAGCATTTAGGAAAAAAAATTGTGTAAACTAAGAAGAAATGGCAAAAAAACGAACATAACAAATGGGGCAAACTTGAAGTGGATAAGAGTTGACTAATTTGAGAGGTGGGCCCAAAATGAAATGGGTAGAAGTTAAAACAGAAAATCTAACACCAAGAATTAATAGAAGCAATAATAGATTAATTGATTCAATGCTGAGGGGAGTAGAGTGCATTTGATTGCAAACCAAAAAGAAATGCCATCCTTCTTATTACTCAAAACTTGGAAGCAGATTTCAAATGAAATAGTTGTCAAATCAATGCAATTCAAACTAAGTTTATTTTGTGACTTATCAGGTCTAATGTAGCACGGCTGATGTAAACTTTATTACTTAACCTAATGCATAATACTATATAATAGTCATACTAAATGACTAGAAGGTTGCATCACTTGGAGGTTTTTCCAAGAACCGTGGTTAGGTTGTCTCCATTGCAAATTGGTGTCCACGAATTTGAGTCATAAAAATAATTTCTCTACAAATGCAGGTAAGACTACATACTACATCAACAACCTCCCAAACCTCACATTTATTGGCAGAAGCTTCATGTACTGGTACGCCAATCCAAGAAACCCTTTAGAAAAAATAATTTCAAAAGTAAACAGGAAAGGTGCTCAATCTATGCTCATTGCGTGAACCAAAAACAAAAAATCCTGAGTACCAACCAAGGAAAGATTTCTAGGAATTTAAGAAAGTCAGCCAACCTTGCAAGGACCTGCCAAAATCATCCACATTGAATGGTTTGGTGCATTTCAGGTTTAATTAATTGTCTTTTGCAGTTCCAAGCTAGACATAGATAATCAAAACAAATAAAGAAGACGAGAAATACATCAAGTATATGCTCTTCTTGCCTGAGAAATAGAGTTGACTTGCAGACATAAGGCAAGCAAGCAAGCACTACAATATAGAAGTTGGACATATAACACTGAACTGCAAACTAACATGTAGGTAACAATTGAGTCATTGACTTCTTGAAACTGAATAAAACTATAAAACAACCAGTCCTTAGTGTCACCTAATGAAATCTCAACTAAAACTATAGACAACAAAAAGATGCAAATTTGTTTTGACAAACATTAGTCAATACAACAACAACAACATCAAACCTTTATCCCACTACATGGGCTCAGCATTGACAAACATTAGTCAATATAAAGAAAAAAAATGTTAGCTAGTAGCCACAAGTGATTAAAATTAATAGTTTTATGAGATAGGATAATGGTCATAGTAAGTAAACATTCTTAATATAAAATGCCATAATATCAAGGGGAAAAAAAAGGATAGGAAAAGAACGGAAAAAATGGTCCATTTCATCACCCTTATCCAAAGGCAAACAGTCCCCAAAATCAATCTGCTAGACAGCTTGAAACTCAACGTGTTAATCATAACTTTCCTTAAAATAAAAGATCCTAAAACGGTAGTGTTGCTTATCCTGTCATCTTGCCAATTGTTCAACATAAGAAAAGGCTAAATTACATCAAAAGCATGAAAGGATAAAAAGCCATCAAAATGGAAGCATGGAAAGAAAGCATGAATTCTCAACAAATTTTCCACTTGATGAAAAACTGTCTGCACTGCATATCATGGACCATTAAATTCATGAGTTTCCAACATGGATAACACGTTAGCTACTTGCCTTGACTTTGGCCGGGCAGAAGGATCAGGATGAAGCAACCAAAGACAGAAACCAGCTTCCTTGGGACACTCCGATAAAAAGCATGGAGGAAGAATCCTGTGTCGGAGATTAGACATTGCAGCAAGATGCACTTCTTCTGTCTCAAAAGAGCAGAATAGCTGACAAATAATTAGGAAGTATAGTCAAGAGCTGATGGGACCCGCACCTTTCTGGTGGAAAATGTTCTAAATGAGCAAATAAACCTCTTTTCTTAAAACAATGTGGAAAGCAATAGTGGAGAAAACAAAGAACCATACAATAACCCTTCTCAGAAATCATGAATAAAAAAGTATACTAGAATTTAAGTTATCTTTGAACAAAATCATATTACTTCGCAATATATGATCCAATATCAACTACGTAAGAATTTCAAGATATCTTATTACAAACTTGAAGCTTGGATTCTACATATGATTGAACCTAGATTATTCAACATTACATAGTTCAAGACCATGAAAATTCTGAAAAACGTAATGACCAGAGCAAGACATTGCCTCACTCAAACTTGGCTTGGTACCATTAATTGAGCTGAAGTTAATCTTGAAATTCTCTAAAGATTTCAAGCCGAGTTCAATCTTGTTCTGTTTCTTTTTATCAAGCTTGAGTTACATTTAACCTTCAAACAAGGTAAAAGTTATATATGCAAGTGGAACTATTTGTTTTCAGCTATGCTTACAGTGATTCCTTATTGATCTTTTGTATGTCAAATACCATTATCTTTTTATTACTTACTAAAATTTGACTTTTAATAGGACACAATGGAGAAAAATGATTCATGTAGCCGACCCCACGTAGTGGGATAAAGGCTTGTTGTTGTTGTTGTTGTACTAAAATTTGAAAATCAAATGGAAAAGGAACAAATGAGCTGTCACAGAGCTACAGAGTGACCATGCCACTTAACTCTATTACTATGCCCACTTTAAAGTACAGAGAATGGAAACAGACTTATAAAAGAATACTGAGAAAGCAGATATAATTTAAACTACTAAACAAACTATATATTATCATCTTTTTTCATGCTCGTATCAAACCAACTTTTCATACTAGTATTTAATATGTTAATGAACTATTAATGACCTGAGAACTTCATTGCCTTGCTCAAGCTCAGTTTGGTTATCATTCATTAAGCTGGAGCCAAGCTTCAACTTCTCTAAGGATTTCAAAATAATGTTCAATCTGATAGGATGCCACTTAACTCTATTACTATGCCCACTTTAAAGTACAGAGAATGGAAACAGACTTATAAAAGAATACTGAGAAAGCAGATATAATTTAAACTACTAAACAAACTATATATTATCATCTTTTTTCATGCTCGTATCAAACCAACTTTTCATACTAGTAATTAATATGTTAATGAACTATTAATGACCTGAGAACTTCATTGCCTTGCTCAAGCTCAGTTTGGTTATCATTCATTAAGCTGGAGCCAAGCTTCAACTTCTCTAAGGATTTCAAAATAATGTTCAATCTGATAGGAAATATTCCTACTTGTATGCACAAGTAAACCTAACCCAAATTAAGTACCTAAGCAAAGAAAACTGCTGTTCGCAGCAAGAAAACAGCCCAAACAGTGGGAAATCTGAGAAAAACTTAATAGAAATTTGTAGAAAATCAAAGCAAACACTTGTATTCCAATAGTAGATGAAAGCACTTGTAAGATACAATTTTCCTTCAATTCGAGAGGAAGGAAATACTCTCCACAATCTCCGGCAATGCCAAGAGCCCAAGAACAACCCTAGATCTCAAATAAAATTCAAATTCAAGATAAGAGCCAAACTCTCACCATAACTCCTAATTAACGACAAAGGAAAATTGCAAATTCCCTAAAACAGCCCACTCATTCAAAAATTTCCCTCCCAAAACTGATTTAACCCTTAGTGGGGCCCACAGGGGCTTCCGCCCCCCCTTGATGTTTCCGCCCAGCCAGGCCCCACCTGGTATAAACCTGGACCGGTCCTGGTTGGACCGGTCCAGCCGGCCCCTCCTGGGCCGGCGTAATATTACTCCCCTCCCAAAAACTCACCTTGTCCTCAAGGTGAAAGGAGGAGAATTGCTCTTTCACTCTTTCATACGGCTCCCAAGTCGCATCGAAATCAGGGAGGTCATTCCATTGAATCAACACTTCCTTGTTGCCTTCTTGATCTGATCTTACCCCCATAAGCTCCAGGGGTTCTAACATCACTTCTCAATCCTCCGTCATTGTTGCTGATAACTCGGCGCTAACTGCATGCTCCCCCAGAGCTCTCTTCAGCGCTGACACATGGAACATCAAATGTATAGTAGCAGAGGGGCGTAACTTCAGACGATACGCTATTGCTCCAATCTTTGCTTCTTCATTATTTATTGTGCCCTCTCCAGATGTTTCTTTAACTCTTCCAACACCCGATCCCTCTTCTCTAAGTATTGTTCGACTAAAGAGACAAGTGTGTTTCCCTTCCCATAATGTACTAGGTGTGGGGGGTCTCTTCCATAGAGCACCTTGAAAAGAGTCATCTGTGATGCCGAATGGTACGAAGTGTTATACTAGTACTCCGCCCAAGGCAACCATTTAGCCCATTTCCGTGGTGTTTCAAAAGCAAAACACCTCAAATATGTCTCCAAGCTCCGGTTAACCACTTATGTCAGCCTATCTGTCTATGGGTGGTACTCGGTGCTCCTCTTGAGAATTGTGCCCTGCATTCTGAAAATTTCTCTCCAAAACTAACTGAGGA
This sequence comes from Dendrobium huoshanense, assembly GCA_016618105.1. Lineage (NCBI taxonomy): Eukaryota > Viridiplantae > Streptophyta > Magnoliopsida > Asparagales > Orchidaceae > Dendrobium > Dendrobium huoshanense. The sequence goes on along the minus strand of CM028346.1, from coordinate 3,706,141 downwards.
ACACTTTGTCTCTATCCGACACAATTGATTCTGGAATCCCGTGTAATCGAACCACTTCCCTGATAAATGCTGCCACCACTGATACTGCGGTGTAAGGGTGTCGTAGGAGGATAAAATGTGCATACTTACTAAGTCGATCCACCACAACAAAAATAACTGTGAACCCTTTTGAGCGGGGTAGGCCGTCGATGAAGTCCATAGACACTTCCTCCCATACTCTGTTTGGAAGTGCTAATGGTTGGAGTAATCCCCCTGGCGCCATTGCCATGTACTTATTTCTCTGGCACACCTCACACCTTGCCACCATCTCCTCAACATCCTTATGCATCCCCTTCTAGTAGAGTTCTGATGCCAACCTCCTATATGTCTTGTGCACTCCTAAATGACCCCTAACTGTACTGCCATGGAATTCCTGCATTAGGTGAGGAATGTGTACTGATGTTTGTGGCATCACAAACCTTCCATGGTTAAATAACCTCTCTCCCTCCAGATAGTACCCTGAATGGCTGCTACTGTCCTTCTTCAAACTTTCCCTGATCTTCTTCAACTCTTCGTTCTGCATGCTCTGTTCCTTGATGGCCCCCCAATCAACCATCAGGGGTACTGAAACTGCCACCTCATGAAGTTCCCCCACACACCTAGATAAGGCATCAGCTGCCTTATTCTCCACCCCAGGCCATTACTGGATCTCAAAATCATAGCCTAACCAGCTTTGACAACCACCTCTGATGTTCCTCGGTCACCATCCTTTTCTCCAGCAGGTATTTCAGACTCCTCTAATCTGTACGGACAATGAAATGTCGACCCAACAGGTAAGGGCGCCATTTCTGAATGGCCAAGACTATGGTCATCAGCTCTCTCTCATACACATACTTCAATCTAGCCTTGGTCGATAGCACCTAACTGAAATATGTTATAGGTCTGTGATTTTGCATCAACACTGCTCCTAAGCCATACCCTGACGCATCGGTCTCCACTATAAAGATCTGATTGAAATCTGCAAGAGCTAACACCAGGACTATCATCATAGCTTTCTTCAATCTCTCAAAAGTTTGGGTTGCCGCCTCCCCCCAAACAAAGTTGTCCTTCTTCAACTGCTCAGTCAACAGCCAGGCAATGGTGCTGTATCCCTTCACGAACCTTCTGTAGTAGCCAGTCAATCCTAGGAAACCCCTCAATTCTCTTATGTTTCTAGGCATTGGCCATTTATGCATTGCCTCAATCTTTGACTGGTCGGCCGCCACTCCCTCTTCAGAGACCACATGCCCCAAATATTCCACCCTAGACTGGGCGAAACTGCACTTCTTTAGGTTAGCTTTCAGCTGATGGGCTTGTAGGATCCTAAGAACCTCCTTCAAGTGCTCCAAGTGCTCCTCCTCTGTTCGGCTATACACCAAAATGTCATCAAAGAAGACTAGCACAAACTTCCTCAGATGTTGACGGAACACTCTATTCATCAAGGACTGAAAAGTAGCCGGAGCGTTAGTGAGCCCAAACGGCATCACAAAAAACTCACAGTGCCCCTCATGCGTTCTGAATGCCGTCTTCTGAATGTCATCCTCCTTCATTCTAATTTGGTGGTAGCCAAACTTCAAGTCCATCTTGGAAAAAACTATAGCTCCGTTCAACTCATCTAGTAACTCATCGATCACTGGAATAGGGAATTTATCTGGTACTGTCTCCTTGTTTAGCGCCCTATAATCCACACAAAACCTCCAGCTCCCATCCTTCTTTTTGACGAGCAAGATAGGACTGGAGAAGGGGCTCACACTAGGTCAGACAATCCCTTCCTCGAACATCTCCCTGATCAGCTTCTCAATTTCATCTTTCTAAATCTGAGGGTAGCGGTAAGGTCGAACACTAATCGGTGACACCCCGTCCTTCAGAAGGATGGCGTGCTCCTGCTCTCTGGGTGGTGGCAGGCCTTGTGGCGGTTGGAACACCTCTTTCAACTGTTGTATGAGTGGTTGCACCACCCGTGGAATGTCTCCTTCTTCCCCCACACTGACCCTCTCCAAGCGTTGCAGCTCCACTAAGTATCCTCCTCCCACTTCCTGTATGGATCTGATCATGGATTTGAGAGATACTCCTGCCCTAGATAGCCCTGCATCACCCTAAATCGTCATCCTCTGTCCCTCCACCATTAGCTCCATCCTCAGAGCACCTCAATTGACTTTGGTCTCCTCCAAAGTCTATAGCCATTTCATCCCCAGGATGACATCGATACTCCTCAACTCTAAGGGAAGGAAATCCTCCATGACCTGGATCCCTTAAATGAACAAAACCACTCCCCTGCAAACTCCTCTCCCCATCTCCACCTTCCCCGTGCCCATCATCACTCCATATCCTCCCATATCCACTAATTTCACTCCTAACAAATGTACAATCTGGTTAGAGATGAAATTGGGTGTGGATCCACTGTCGATCAACACCACCACCTCCTGATCCCCTATTTCTCCCCTCACCTTCATGGTGTGATTTGGTGTGAATCCCACCATAGAGTTTAGAGAAACCTCAGCTACATCCAGATGTAGCTGGTCTTCTTCTTCCTCCCCTATCTCGCTCTCACCTCCCTCCTCAGTTTCCTCGTCATTACAGACGGTGAGAACCTGAAGAGTTCAGTCCTTACACCTATGCCCTGGCATATACTTCTCGTCACATCTAAAGCACAACCCCTTAAAATTTCCTCCAGGCCCCCCTTCTCCTATCCTCTCCTTTGGTGCTTCTCACTGTCCTCCCTGTGCAGTTCCTTTGGGGGCTAGGAAGGTAGTTGTCATCTTGTAGGATCCCCCAGAACTACTGCCACGAGCTCCCCTCTCCACGTGCTTCTGGTCCTCCACTAGCTATGCCAACTCCATGGCCTCCCCCAAGTCACGTGGTCTCATTACCTTGACGGCTGCCCTGATCTCCGGTTTAAGCCCCTTCATGAAGTTCCCCTCCAGCACGGTCTCAGAGAGACGGTCTAATCTGCACGTGAGGTACTCAAAACTGTCATGGTAATCGGCTACCGTCCCCTCCTGTGTCAGGGCAAAGAACTGTTCGTAGAAGTCTCCTCCCCTACTGGTTTGGAAACGCTCTAACAGATAATCCTTGAACTCCCTCCAGCTCCGAATGGGTCTCCTCATGTCCCGCCATTGGTACCATGCTAATGCTTTCCCTTTCAAACATAATCCTGCAGCTATCAGTTTCTCCTCCTTTGTCAGCCTATTGACAGCAAAATATCGCTCCACCTTATAAATCCACCCGTGGCCGTCCTCACCCTCGAAGATGGGCATCTTCAGCTCCCTCACCTTTGGATCTCCTCCATTTCCCCGGGATCCTCCATAAACTCCCATTCCTCGAAGGGGAAGCGCTCCCCAAGTGTTCCGATCATCCATCCGACGATTACACTCGAACCCCTCTTCAAACTCTCCCCTTCTTCCTTCAAAATCATCACCTTGACGCTGAATTCCTTCAAATTCAGCACCTCGACGATCAAGTTCCTCCCTTCTTCCTTTAAAATCAGCCCCTCGACGCTAAATTCTTTCAAATTCAGCACCTCGGCGATGAAATTCCTCCCTTCCCCCTTCAAAATCAGTACCTCAACGCTGGATTCTTTCAAATTCAGTACCTCGGCGATGAATTTCTTCCCTTCTTCCGATATAATTAGCCTCGCGTTTGTCGTATCCCCTACTCATCTCCTCCCTCGAAAGCGGTTCTAGCGGAGGCATCCCATCTTCTCCCTCTAAAACTTCCACTTCCGGATTTTTCCTACCCCTAAATGGGTTAAGGTTTCCTCCCCTTCCATGGTCGCCGACGGTTTCAGATGATGCCGGTTTTTGCTTTTCTTCAATCATTTTTTTTCATTAATTCTTCTAGCGTGGCAAATTTTCCATCCATCTTCTCATGGATTGATGAAAATTGATTTTGAAAATCTGAGATCATCTCTTCGAAATCTATCTTCAATTGTCCTAGCTCTCCTTCCAAGACTTCAACTTTTCTCCCGGCCATAGTTCCTTCTTACAACTTGAGAGATCTTCTTCCGATTGATACAAATCTACCGCTGAAAATTCAAAAATCCAGCCGCCAACGGTCCCAAATCGATGCTCTGATACCAATTTGATAGGAAATACTTGTATGCACAAGTAAACCTAACCCAAATTAAGTACCTAAGCAAAGAAAATTGCTGTTCGCAGCGAGAAAACAGCCCAAACAGTGGGAAATCTGAGAAAAACTTAATAGAAATTCGTAGGAAATCAAAGCAAACACTTGTATTCCAATAGTAGATGAAAAGCATTTGCAAGATACAATTTTACTTCAATTCAAGAGGAAGGAAATACTCTCCACAATCTCCAGCAATGCCAAGAGCCGAAGAACAACTCTAAATCTCAAATAAAATTCAAATTCAAGATAAGAGCCAAACTCTCATCATAACTCCTAATAAAAGACAAAGGAAAATTGCAAATTTCCTAAAACAGCCCCTCATTCAAAAATTTCCCTCCCAAAACTGATTTAACCCCAAGCTAGGAGGGAAAGGGGAATTGATTTCAGATTTTTGTGTGTTGATTAAGGGAGGGAAATCAACTCAAAATTCTGAAATTTAATTCCAGCTTAAAGAGTGAAAGTGATTGGGAAATTTGACTTTGAATTTCCAAAAAAAGTAAGGGGTGGTGGCTTGGGCTACAAATGAATTGAACCGAGCCGAATATGTTAGTGTTCATGTTTGAGTTCATTTATTATTAGCTTGTTCAAGTTCGGTTCATGTTTTATTCCAGATTTATTTTTTGTATTCATGTTTGATTCGTTTAAATTAATTATGTTCATGCTTGGTTCATGTTCGGTTTGATTAGTGCTTATCTAGTTTTGAACAAACAAGTCTTAACGAGCTATGTTTGTGAACATATTTAGCGATTTTTTAACACTATCAAACAAGCACATTCATGAGCAAATCTAATGTGTATTCTTGAGCTATCAAATAAGCAAGATCATGAATATATACATAACTAGTATTTTCAAGCTACTAAATGAGCTCGTTCACGAACAAACGATCTATGATTCATCTTATTTTTGTTCATGAACATCTTACACAAACAATCTAGCAAATATTGCCATTTGTGAAATGGCTCTTGTTTATGAACAAATTCATTCTATTGAAGGTATAAAATAAAATAAATTAAATTTATAATAAAAGCAGTTGTCTATTTAAAATGAAAATATGATTAATCTATATGAATATATTTATCGAGCTTATTCACGAGTTCTAAATTGAATACGAATTGAACTTTTATCAAGCTTCTTATCGAGCATAATGTTGAGCTTTTTCACGAGCTTTAAATGATGTTGTTCGTAAATATAAAGGAACCGAAGACATTAGTGTTCAAGCTTGTTTATTTAAGATCGAGTATTAAAAATGTTGTTCAAGTTTGTTTATTTAGTTAGTTAAATGATCACAAACGAGCTTTAATCGAACCGAGCAACAAGTAGCTCGTCAAAAGTTTGGTTTGCTTGCAGCCCTAGGTGGCCCAATTAGATGGGAAATTAATGGGTTGATTGGGGAGCTTTAATGAACCTAATAATTAGATGAGAGAGAGACGGACAAGGAGGAAAGGGAAAGGGCCCGCATGCTTTAATGAAGATTTGAGGGAATTGACTTACATGGGTTATCAATCTAGGCCAATTTAAATTAAGAAAAAGACTTTAATGCAATTATCTCCCTAAATTAAATTCAAATTTAAATTGCCTTGATTGGAGGAACTTTCCTAAAATAACTCATCCTATTTAAAGAAGGTATTTCAAAATCAAATAAATTCAAATTTTAATTAATTGACCTTCCAAATTTACAATGAGATAATTTAGGAAAGTAGTGGATACTTGGATGAATTTGGATCCAAGGGAAGGGTTGATGGGGCCAGCGACTTAGGGAAGGGAGGTGGGGTTGGCAGTTGGATGGGATCAGCCTAGGGCTTGGGATGGAGTTCGACCAAGGGAGGAAGGGGGAAGGTGGGGGTCGGCCAAGTGTTTGGGTGGGGAATTTCGGCCAAGGAAAAGAAAGGAGGATGGGCAGCAGCTAGGAGAAAGAGGGAGAAAAAGTTGGTGGAAGAGATGGACCATGATCTCGAATGCTTCTTGCGGCTGATGGGCAATATGTTGTCCTCACCTAGGGACTTCAACTCTCACAAGAGCTCTCAAGCTCTCAAACACAAAGTGCAGACTTTTCTTTTCATCTATGATGCACCGACACGCCTCTTAAAAAGGGTATGCAATGTCGGACACGCGTCGGACACGGCATGGACACGTGTCCGACACAGCATTGGAGTGTCGGAATTTAAAACATTAAAATTTAAATCGGACACGCGTGTCGGACACGCGTGTCTAGTTATTAAATGATAAAATCGTCCGTTGTATTTAGCCTTTTCGCGAACGAGAAGCCCTATTTTTTCGATCCACGAAAGAAATCTTCTAGGGCGGACCGGGAGAGCTCACAGTCGACGCCAAACGGAGCCCGCTGCCTTCGCCTCCCATTCCTTCGTCATTTCTGCTCGGCCAAGCAGAGCTCGTCTTTCTCATTCCTTCGTTCTTGCGTTATTTCTGCTGTCATTCGAGGCAAAGTTTGCAATCAAGGCCAAACAGAGCACCTTCTGCGCATAAGAGAGCCAAGAACTGTAAGTGGATTTCGCCATTTCTTCTCTTTATTATTGAAAAACCTGATGTACATGCTCAGTACCGCTCAGTATCGCTAGGTACATGCTCGGTACCGCTCAGTTGATTGAATTGATTTTGTTTATATAAACAATCTTGAACAATGAAATCTAACAACTATTCCTATAAAGCACAAAAAACTTCAACGACAACTCACAAATCGTTATCATATTCATAGTCTTTATTAATAGGCTGTTGGACTGCAAGTAGGATTTAACTCAAGTAGTGTATACTAAATCCTCTAAATCCAAATTTACTAAGTCCTGAAAGCTGTTTGGAATGACAGAGTTAAAATAATTAAATCAAACTATTTGGTTATTTACTTCAGAATTTAAGGCTATTAACTCAAACAGGGTTTAGTATAAAATCTTATTGATAGAATGAAAACAAACAGCATGATTTCAGATAAAGATAATCACAAATTGCTTGCACCACATTGATGAGATCTTCTTAGAAGAATGATGAGATCTTCTAAAGATTTAAAAATATAATACATTTGAACACCAATAAAGGATCTTATTCTAGGGTGAAGGCACATCTACTTAAAATTTCTGGCCATGGAATAAAAATGTGTCCTAAGATTACTACGTCACAGTTGATTGAATTGAACAGACAAGTTGATGAGGTTGAATCTAGGATCCAAAGGACACTCCCTAAAGAGATACCTTTGCCATCTACTCATGGCTCATCTCACACTTCTTCCTCATCTGTGAGAGTTGATCAAGCTTTATCATTTAGAAGTGAAGGGTATGAAACAAAGAAAAGAAAATGAGTAGCCAGTAGTCCTCTAGAGAATGCTTTTAATTTGAAGCAGCGAGAGGAATTGGATGGTGAAATAGCAAGGATGTTTTTTTCAGCGGGACTTCTTTTCAACCTTGTAAGAAATTCTCATTATAAAAATGCATTCATTTTTGCATGTAACAACAACCTTGCAGGATATGTTCCACCTGGCTACAATGCATTAAGATCAAAATTATTGGAAAGAGAAAGAGCACATATTGAGACATTGCTTGAACCAACAAAAGGAGTGTGGAAAGAAAAATGTATTAGTTTGGTGTGTGATGGTTGGACAGATCCTCAAAGAAGACCCCTTATTAATTTCATGGCCGTTACAGAGAATTACCCAATGTTCATTAAAGCAGTGAATTGTGAAGGAGAATACAAGGATAAACATTTTATTGCCAATTTGATTAAAGAGGTGATAGTCATGATTGGGCCTTCAAATGTTGTGCAGGTTATAACAGATAATGCACCGGTGTGTAGAGCTGCAGGATTATTGGTAGAGCAAACTTATCCCCATATATTTTGGACACCCTGTGTTGTGCACACTTTAAATCTTGCTCTAAAAAATATTTGTGCAGCAAAGAATACAGAGGCTAATGAAATCATCTATGCTGAATGTCATTGGATAACAGTGGTTGCAGATGATGCTGTTCTGATCAAAAATTTTATTATGAATCATTCTATGAGACTTTCAATGTTTAATGATTTCTCCCACTTGAAAATGCTAGCTGTTGCTGAAACTCGTTTTGCCTCTGTAATAATCATGTTGAGAAGATTCAAACAAATTAAAAATGCTCTTCAATCTATGGTGATTAGTGAGAAGTGGTCTTGCTATCGAGAAGATGATGTTGGGAAGGCAAGGTATGTTAAAGAAAAGGTCTTAGATAATTTGTGGTGGGATAATATAGACTACATTTTGGCTTTCACTGATCCAATTTTTGATATGTTGAGAGAGGCTGACACAGATAAATCATGTCTACATTTGATTTATGAGATGTGGGACTCTATGTTAGCAAAAGTGAAAGAAATTATATACAGACATGAAAGAAAGTCGCATGATGAAGACTCAAGTTTCTAGAGCATTGTCTATACTATTCTTGAAGATAGGTGGAGCAAAAGCAACACACCGTTGCATTGTTTAGCTCATTCATTAAATCCAAGGTATATTTATATTTATCTTTTAATTTAATTTAAAATTGTTGGTAAATGAATATATAATTTTATATGTTTTATATTATTTGAAGGTATTCAAGATGTGGGATATTGCTGGAGATGGGTTCGAGTGCCTTGATGATATGGGATTATTGGAGGTTGCAAATCTTTCTCTAGATGAACCAGAGTTGGAAGCAATGATATTCAATGATGATGATATTAAAGGCCAAAGACCAACATCTGAATCTAATTTTATCATTCCCTCTATTGAGTAGTTAGACCTTCATGTTGTATTAAATGATTTTTTGCTTATATTTTTGTGTTTGTACTAGATATTTTGTACTAAACATCTTTATATTATAAGCTAAACAAGTTATCAACTTATCATGAAATTGATTTATTATTGCTTGACATTTTTACTATAATGTCACCTTAATTTTTATATATTATATTAAAAAATTATTATGACGTGTCCACGGCGCATTCGTGTCCTATATTTTTAAAAATTGCCGTGTCCCGGGTCCGTGTCGTGTCGTGTCCGTGTTGCCGTGTCGTTGCATCATAGCTTTTCATAATAGCTTTTCATAATACTCATCATCCCTCAAAAAGAAGATGAGGGGGCTATAAATAGCCAAAATACAATAACAAATCAATTGACAAAAGTGCTCCCTGGGGTCACATAAAAGATGCCTAAATAAATCAAATACAAATAATAACTAAAAAATAAAATGGTCCAATCATGGCTGTAGATATTCGGCTCCTATGATAAACTTTCCAAGGTCGGATGTCCTCATCAGTTATTTTGAGTAAATAAAAAATAAAATGATTTATTTTTAAAAACCAAAAAAATTAAAAATGATGAAAATATATACTAAACAAACATGTTTTTTTTAAATAAAAATAAAAACAATGGTGATTCCAAACATACCCTGAACAAACACCAAACATCTAAGACCATGACTTACAACATACTTCAAGTATTAACATAAATTAGTAATGTCTATATAAGTGGACAATTTCAAGACATGTGAGTTTGGTGCTTCCATTGCGAGTGAAAATGTGAAACAATGTTGCAAGCCATGAGCTTTTAAAAGTTGTGAATTTGTACACCTTATTATATAATACACACCAGGGAAGCATACAACAACCTTGCAAAAACATAGGGGTGTTGAGAGGATAAATTTTTTAGAAAGTTCAAGTTTGGATGACCTAAGTTAACAGGCTAGAGTTGAGACAAAAATTTAGGTTAATATAATATCTTCATCCCTATGAAATAAAAAGATAGCAGCACAAGAGCACAAATAAAGGATTATGACCTATTTCAAGTCAAAAACAACAACATCAAGCTTTTATCCCACTATGTGGAGTCAGCTACACGAATCATTTTTCTCCATTTTATCCTATTAAGAGTTAAATTCTCATTTAAATCTAATTAAAAAAAAATTCTAATGCTTTTTAACCAAGTTTTTTTAGGTCTATATTTACCTTTATAAACATAGGTTAGATCTAATACATCTACTCTTCTAACCAGATCATCAAAAAGCCGACGTTTTATGTGACCAAACTTTCTAAAATAACTCTATGTAATCTTATCTACCAGTGGAGCTACTCCAACCTTTTCAAAAATATACTCATTTCACATTTTGTCTCTAAGAGTAGAATCACTCATCCACTTGAGCATTCACATCTCTGCAACATTTAACTTAATTTTATGCTTCTCTTTACCTACTTCAACTCAATGTTGAAACAAATTAATTCATGATACTTATTTGTATTCCATTAATTAATTTTTTTATGATTTTTAATTTTTATTTTATCCATTTGGATTATAATATGATGGGATTTGAATTATTTATGATTTTAGTCATTATGATTGCTTTATTGTGAAGTCAAATGTATTCCTATTTTCTATAAATAGGATAAGTACGATATAAGATCTTATCTTTGAATGAAATAAAAAATTACTAACTAAAACAATCTCTTCTTTCTTCTCTTCTACTCATAATTCTCTAATACCATTTTTCTTGTGTTCAATTGGCATAAATTTGATATTAGAGCACAAGTCACTGGTTGAAATCTTTGATAGCACAATTGGCATTCAATTTCAGTGGACGACTGAGTCATAAGCAGTGTAATACACACATGGATATGGGCTGCCTAGGCAATTGGCTATAAAGCCATCGTTGTGTCTTCTCTATCAATCCAAGCTTTTAGAACAGTTATTTGCACAAAGTGATCTTACAACAAAACTTATTTCTAAATATATCTACTAGTTACAAACTGCTTCACACCCTACATTGCGCCAATTTAAAGAAACAAGAGGGTGTTATGTTTAAGAAAAGTGACTATACCTTACCTATAATGACCATTGTAAGAAATATGTATATGAATGAGGGCAACACAAAGTGCTAGCCTAGTAGAAGAAATTTATCATGCTGCAATCAAGTCTGCACAGGAAAATTAATAGCAAGCATGGCATTCAAAAACATCATTGCCATGCTATATAAGCCCCAAGTTATACAAAAAATGTTCAGGACAATCTCACTAAGGAAATTATAGAAAATGTACACCCCAACAGCTAGGCTGTAACTATCAAACAAACTAATTGCTCATGCCTTAATTGCCCAACAGTTGGTTCACGCATAATGGTTACAGATCACTACTGAAAAAGACTGCCAGGGAACTTCAACATAAAATGAATAATTTAAATATTTTCTTTGGTACCTCAAAGAACAAAACGCCTAGACTGTAGATATTTGAAGATAAAGGGCAAGAATTTGCATTCAGCTTCTCAGGGCTGGCATACCATCTGTCTTCCAGACTCAAAATTCCAGATGCAGGTTCTTGAAAACTAAAGTCAAAGATATTTTTACGTGCAGGGATTTTAGAACTCTTGTACAAATCAACCAAGTGAATTTGTTCACTGAATTCTTCATCAAAACTTGCTGTTCTGATATCACCATCATAGACTTCCTCAGCTAGACTTCCCTGCAGATCAGCAGTTCTAGAGGGGTATTTTTGGAGCTGGACAACAGTTTGATTCTTTCCACGTAGTCTCTGATGCTTTCGTGATAAAGTTCCCTGCAACTCCTGATCACAACCTAGTTTTAATTGTTTATGTGATAAAGAATCCTGCAACTTTGTATCATATTCCATGGATCTCTTCCTTTTAAGATGTGTCTCCAGTCCAATATCTTGATGATTTATTGAAAACAACCAACTCCCTGCCTGCACTTTAGCATTTATTGAGCCTATATATTTAACAAAGCCTGACGAAGGTACTACAAAATGTGACGGTTTTAAATGCTGTAAAGCATGGCCTTGAGAGTGTGAAGTATCAACAAGTTTCAAGATCTGCTTAAAAATCTGCAGTCTCTCAAATTTGCTAGACATACGATGGTTTTGTTTAAGCCAATCCCTCAAAGTAGTCCCATCATGCTGGACATTTGAATCAACATACTCAACAGTGCCACCAAGTAAGGCCATTTCATCTGCCTTTGCAATTGGTTTGTGCGATGATTCAGAAGCTTTCATCTTGTGATCATCTATACCTACATTATCTTGGCTTAGGGTAAAAGGTCCAGAATCATTATCTGTTCTTTGCTGGCTATATGCGATGCCTTTACCCTTCAAGGTGCTCTTCATTAAAAATTGTCGAAATCCTGATGCACGTAAAACTTTTGTACTATTAACAGTAGAATGGCGAGCAATATCACTCTTTGAAAAATCCTTGCTATCACCTTCTACTACATTATTAGGGGTTTTCAAATGATTTAAGTTTAACTGTGTGAATTGAAGATTCCTTTTCACCATAGATTGAGGCATAAAAGATCCAACACCTTTTCCTCCATCCCCAACTCTCAAAAATTCATTGGGCACTGAATCTGTTCTAGATCCACCCACTATTCTTGTCAAATTGTGCCACAGCCCTTTCCTAATAGGAGAATCTTCCACAGAGCCAGGGACACCACTAGTATACAATACTTTGGGAGAATTGACATTCCTCAATGTTAACTTTTCCATAACTGTTCCAGGATAGTTTGAAGGACAAGAGCTTGCAGGAGGTTCTGAAACACAATGTCGTCCTAAATCATGATGTGAACCTTTACCTGCTAAAGTCTCTAGTAGCATTTCAGGTGATCTCAATGATGAAAGATGCTCAGTCCAACCAGTTTCTTCTGAGATAACTGGAGCTGGGTTTTGAATTTGAAATGCAATGCAATCCGTTTGAGAGTGCAATTGATCATTTTCTTTTCTTTTAAGATGAGGAGTCTCGGCTGAGTTTTCCATAGACTCGTTAAGTTCAGCGCTCCCTTCCATGTTAACCAAGGAGAAGGCTTTCCACGTCCAAATCAGCTAAATTAATAAAGCAGATCAACATGGTTGGATGAGGTCGGTAATTTCCCCATCAGAACCATTATTCAGTTCGAACTGAATCAAAACCGCAGCTGCATATATCACTCACAGGTATCAGCATAAATCAGCAATGAAGAAATCTCATATAAAAGATCCAAAAGGTGTATAACAACGAGAAAAAAACATGCATCTGACCTTTTAATCATCTCTTTCTCAACTTGATTTTTTGCTCGCATCAACCCGTCATCGAAACTATTTCTAGGGCTCACACGGAATAATCAGCACGAAGGAACCAAAAAAACTTGCAGAAGCCGCATAAAAGCGAGATTCCTCTTCAACCAACGCATAATTCAGCTCCAAGTCGACAATACCCACCGCAAAAACTGTACCAAAACCATTTCCTTTAAACATCAAAACAAGAAAAGAAGGCGCACTTAAAGCATTCAATCTAAAACATGAGATACATAGCGGATTAAAGCAGAAAGACAAACAAGCCCTGAAAGTCCACCGCTCGAACTATTTTTTACTAAAAACTCCAGCCAAAAAAATCAATCAAACAGATCATAAATAAAAAGTAAGAACAAAGAGCAAAATTAAAAAAGAAAAAAATGCTCACAAATAGTCCTTGCAAGACTTATCCTCAAGGACCGAAACCGCGTGCGGAGCTTAAAGTAACCCTAAAATTTCCAAAATTGGAAAATCCAAGTTGCAGAGCGGCTCCCTCTTACTTAAAAAAAGAGGAAAGAAGCTTCAGCTCTTCGGACAGCACAAGAAGATGACAGTGCGTCCAATCAATCTAAACTCGTGGATGCTGTCCTCCATTCCACCGCAGTTCTTAAAAGATTTTTAACAATACGAATTAAAAACAATTCCTCAAAATTATCCCATGGCCGAGGTTTTCCGCTACAGTTATGGCCCTATACGCCGCCACGCATGCGGAACTTTTTTTTTTTTTTGGGGAATTTTGGGCCAAGCCCATCTATTAAGAAGAAGAATAACTATTACAAACTAACATCCAGCTAAATAAAACAAGAGCTGGGGAGAAAGGAAACCAAATAAACAATACAGTAAAGAAAAAACTATACCACCCAGTAATAACCAAAAAAACAAAATTGTGGTATACAAAATTGATCAGGACTCAGGTTATAGCTGTAGTAGTACTCGAAAGGGCCCGGATCGATGAGATGGTCAGAATGGTTGTCTCTGGTTGCCGAAATGGCCCTCAAGAGGCAGGACTACAGCACTCATCATTGTCCTGCAAAATTGTCTGAATATGCAAAACGAAGCAGCTTGGTTGCCATACGGGCCAACCAGAAGAATTCCCAGAAATAGACCAAGCAAAGACAGTTTGCTTGGAAGCCAGCATAATACAGTTAATCCAGAAGGTGAAGAACAAGATGTCTTTTAGCCCAATTTTCCAGCTTCGCCAGGGCAGCCTTTTTAATTTTTCTGAAAATAGTGGTGTGGCATTCAATAATGTTTCCAAAAATTCTGTCATTGCGAGCCCTCCAGATGTAGTAAATTGCAATGTTTATAAGCATAGAATAGAAGTTTAAAGTGACAGCATTATCTGCAATTTCCTCAATAAGATCGAAAACCTGAAACAGGTTAGGACGAAGCAGCAGTGTATGGGAGTGAGGAATGATAGAGTTCAAAATACTAAAAGAGAAATCACATTCAAAGAAAAGGTGACTGTGGCATTCTCTAAAATCCAAACAGAAGGAGCAGCTCGGGTTAACATTAATGCCTCTTTTCAATAAATTATCAGCAGGTTTTAATCCATTTCTCACAGCCATCCAACCAAAAGAGGAGAAACGAATAGCATTACGTTTGTGCCAGATAAAACGATGCAAGTTAACCACCGGATACCCTTTAAAAAATTCTTTCCTGAACAGCATATTGGAGCAATTATCACCAGAGTACCATAAACAAGTTCTTCCAATATTCCATATGGGCACCAATATAATTTGATTCACAAGGTAGGAAGGCCAGGTAGAGGGGCAATTCCAGGTACCATTAATCAAAAAGTGAGAGACAGGCACTTTCGACAACTGATCCAGCCAAGAAAAATCAACATTTTGATCCACTAAATCCATAATCGATTTCCCAAAACACCAGGGATCCCAAAGAAAAGAGAGATGACAGTTGAAAAGGATCCTGAACTGCCAGCAATGCTTAGAGGAATGGGCAGTTAAACAAAGCTTCTTCCAGAAAAGAGACGAAGAGTTCTTAGAGGGTAACCAAAGAGAGCAATAACGTTTACGCCAGCAGTTAAACAAAAGATTGTTCTCCTCATTTAGAAATCTCAAAATAGTAGAGCAGTTGAAGCTGTAAGAAAGAGAATCCAGAGAAGGAATTCCAAGCCCCCCTCTAGTTTTAGGAATACATGTATCCTTCCATGCAATCAGCCTGAGTTTCTTAACAGCAGTATCTCGAGAGAATAGAAATCTAGCACATATTTTGTTTAAGACCTGAAAACACCTCTTGGGCATAATACTACCCCTAATCCAATAGGCAATGGTGTTAAAGATGGTGTACTTAAGAAATTGAGTTCTACCCCCAAAAGAAAGTGTTTTAGCCCTCCAACCCTCTAAAGCAGAAGTGATTTTTTTAATAAGAGGGTTAAAATCAGCAAAAGTAAGCTTTTTGAGAAAAATATGAAGCTCAAGATACTTAAGAGGTGTGGAAGTAGAATTGATGTTAAGAAGCTCACAGATATCATTCAGCCAAAGAGAAATTTTTTGAAAAGAGAATAGAACTTTTAAGGGGGTTAACTTTCAGCCCAGAGGATTTTTTAAAAATATTCAGAATTTTTGAAAGATTAGCCGCCTCCTGTAAATCAGCTTTAGAGAAAACCAGTAAGTCATCCGCATACAAAAGATGGGTGATGTTGAAATTGTCCACATTGATACCAACAAGATCCCCATTTGCTTTAGCATCTTCAAAACAGGAGGAGAGACCGTCCATAGCAAGAGTGATCAGGTAAGGGGACAGGGGACATCCCTGCCTAAGACCGTTAGCAGAGCCAAAAAAAACCTTCAAGAGAGCCATTAATAGCAATAGAAAAATGAATATCAGTAAAACAAGCCTTAATCCAAGAAACAAAAATAGGAGGAAAGCCTTTAGCTTGCATACGTCTGAGAATAAACTCTCTAGAAACAGTATAAAAGGCCTTATGAATATCAAATTTGGCACAAAAAACATGGTTTTTTGCAGATTTGTTGAAGGTGCTAAGAATTTCCGAGGCCAAAATGATGTTATCAGTGATAATTTTGTTTTTAATAAAACCAGTTTGGGCAGGATGAATAATATAAGGCATGACCATTTTCATCCTGTTAGCTAAAAGTTTGGCAATGATTTTGTAGAAGGTGTTACAAAGAGAAATAGGCCGGTAGTCATTAACAGAGGAAGCATGAGGACTCTTGGGAATGAGGGCAACTACAGTGTTCTTAGCATGTCTAGGGAGAAATGAAGTGTGGAAGAAGGATTGGATAGCATTACAAATATGTTTACCAAGAGTAGTAGCTCTGTAGAATTCGAAAGTATAACCGTCAGGACCAGGAGCAGCATTCTTAGGAGAGGAAAAAATAACCTCTTTAATATCATCCATAGTAAAGGGGGCAATCAGAAAATCTTGTTTATCATTAGGGATAGAGTTCCCTAATGGTAAATCACAGTTGGAGAGAGGAAGCGGCCCATTAAAAATCTTCTGAAAATGATTAACAAAAGCCGCAGCAATGTGATCAGAGGTAGTGTGCAGAATACCATCAACCAAAATCCCTCTAATCTGATTAGAGTTGTGTCTAACATTGATGTTGGCATAAAGAAATTTCAGATCATCCTCCCCAGCTTGCAACCATCTAGCTTTACTTCTTTGGGACATCCAATCTATCAATTTGACTTTAGTAGCAGAGAGTTGAGCATTAATAGAAGAGAGGTGATGATTTAGCATATCATTCAGAGGATCATTATGAAGCTTTTGAAGGACCTCAACCTGGGCAGAAGAGAGATTCTCTATCTGAACAGCCAGGGAATTAGAAGAGTTCCAGTAACTGTTTTTTAGGTGGCATTTGAGCTCTTTGAGCTTATGAAGATGATCACAGATAGGGCTACCAGAAACCGGCAAGGAAAAAACATCCAGGACTTCTTTCCAGAAAGCAGGGAGGGAGCACCAAAAATTCTTAAACATAAAATGGTGTTTCGTGTTAGTGGGGGAGTCCAGATGAAGAACAAGGGGGCAGTGGTCAGAGACATCTGGGTTACTAACAATGTAGTGGGAGTTGGGGAAAGAAGAGAGCCAAGCATCATTGATGAGAATGCGGTCCAGCTTGATATGAATAGGATTATCTAATCTTTGATTATACCAGGTGTAAAAATGGCCCATGGAGGAAAGGTCAGAGACCCCCGCATTGAAAGCAAGAGAATTCAATTCACCCAGTTTACTATGTGGAATGGGAATACCTCTCGCTTTGTCATTAGAGTATCTGCAGCAGTTGAAATCACCAAGGATAGCCCAGAGTAAGGTGGTATGGCTTGCCAGGTTAACAATCAAAGCCCACAATTATTGTCTCTCCAACAAGTTATTAGAAGCATAAATAACAGAAATGCAACACACCTCCAAATTTCCAACCAGAATAACACCATGAATCGTCTGATTGGAAGTAAAAAGAGGTTTAAAGGAAACCTTCTGAGCATTCGACTTGATCCAGATCCGACCCGTAACGGAATGATCAAAATTGTGATGAGATCCCTCAACCGGGAAAACCATATGAGAACGCAAAAACCAGTCGTCAGTGACTGAGAGGGCAGAGACTTTTGCTTCTAAAATAAAGAGCATATCTAAATTAAACTTATTAACCAAAGACTTGCAGGACATAACTTTAGAGGGATGATTAAATCCTCTGATGTTCTAAGAAGCAATACGCGGCAGGGTCATTTACGCTTGTTTTTTGAGTTACCACCTTTCTTCCCCTGTTTGCTTCTAGTGCTCATAGGGCTGTTGGTCTCTTGGGCAGATGAGTTACTAAAACTGGAGCTTTGGGCTGGGCTTTTTCCAGTGGAGGTGGAAGGGGAGTTGTGTATATTGTTTAAGAGGTTGATAGAGGAGCTGGCCAGGAGCTGAATCTTGTCAGGGGGTAAATTGGGGTTCCGACTGAGAGGAGGAACCAGAGCAGAAGGGGGATGCAAAGGCTGATCAGAGGAGGAAGAGGGAATGTCCTGTTGGTCAGCCAGGATGTCAAATTGATTGGTAATAGGGAGGGTGCTTTGTTTAGGGTTGATGATAGGAGGAGGATTAGAAGAAGAGGTCGGGATGTCAGATGTGCCACCTTCAGATGGGGGGGAATTGAGGTTAGGGATAGGGAGGCTTGAGGAGTTGGGAGGAGGAGGATCAGACGGTTTGGCAGGAGCTGTGGAAGCAGCAACCAAGGGGGTAAAGAGTGGATTTTTGGGAGGAGGGATGGGAGGTGGCTGGCTTTTTTTGGGTCTTCGGCTAGAGCTTCTACCCCTGAAGGTCTGAGTTAATTGCTCAGTTGAAGGAGGATTAGGATTTTTTGGACAATGGGAAGGGCCGTGATAGATGGAGCTACAGAAAGAGCAGGGGGATGGCTTCCAGTAATAGATAACCGCCAAAGGGGAGATCTTTCCATCAACAGAAAAGAAAATCTCATACGGTAAAGGGTCAGAACATGAAACCTGAACACAAACACGGGCAAATGTGAGCCTGGTTTTTGCCGCCGTGAGAGCATCTACCGCCAGCAGAACTCCCACGCAGCTCGCAATTTTGGATATACCTTCAGGTGTCCAGCAAGACAAAGGAAGGTTTTTTATCTTTATCCAGAGCGGGATGGAGGCAAACTCTTCGCGCTTGGGGACAAAATCCGGTGACCATTTCTGCAAGATGAAAGGTTTCCCGAAAAAGAACCACGGACCACCAGTCCACGCCATGTCATAGTCTTCGGGGGAAGAGAACTTCAGCAAAAAGAAACCATCGTCGAGGGTGAGAAGGGAGAGCTCACCTTTGAGCTTCCACGATTTTTTGATGACCGAGAGCAAAGCTTCGTAAAAGGGTCTTTTGCCAATGGAGTATCCAACTAAAGATAGAGACCAGTCAGGAGCACCGGCATTAAACTGAGATTTTGTGAAATGGGCGGTGAAATTCTTAGTAGGGTGATGAGCAAGGGAGTTGGAGAAATCCTGCGAAACAGGGGTCTGGGAGGATAGGAGCAGCTTCCAGTGAAGAAGGTCCTTAGAGAGTGGAGGTAAGGAAAGAGGGGCGGAGTTGGGAAGAGGGGGGAAGGCGGTGGCGGAGGAGGACATCCTGACGAGGTGTCCTCCTCAAGGCGGCGGGAAAGAGAGAAGGCGCGAAGGGAGAAAAAAACCCTAGGGGAGTTTCTCTCTCTAACACTATAAGCACGCTGATTTCGATAAGCGTTGTATCTTTTCCACTCAAAGCTCATCGCATGCGAAACTTTGGTTGCACCGGCATCCGAGAGATTATTAACCGACATTAAAACGTAATTACTGTACACACTATTTTTTTTAACGGGGTATCTACCCGCTGCCATCTCTCGAAAGAGATACTTGGCATCATAACTAATCCCTCGGTTTACCAGCAACCAACCACACTGGTGCAAGACCCACGGTTCTTTTCTCTCCACTTAAGAAGTCGTCCCGTATGAGAGGAACTGACCGGACGTAGCTCTACGTCTGGTCATCACCGAGTTACTCAGTTTTTGCTCGGTATTGCAAGATATTGCTTGGCAATAACGAGAAATATCGCTCTGTGAAGACCAATACCGAGTAATACCAAAAAATAACAAGTTTTTCTAGAAAAAACTTGGTATTTTTTGGTATTACTCAGTATTGCTTGGTATTTTATCTTCACATAATGATATTTCTCATTATTATTGCTATTGCTCGATATTTGCTTGGTATTTCTCGTTTTGTGTCTCCTACGTGGCGCGATCTCAATGTCGGCCGAACGTAGCTCTACGTACATTCATCAGACCTAATAAAAGTTTGTATGAGAAGGGATTCGAACTTGGTGTGAGGGGTTCCCAACCAAGCTCGTCCACCAACCCACCTAAGCCCAGTGGGATCACACTGATATAATTCAGACAAAGCTCTGATTCGAACTCCACACTTAATAATCTCCTCTAGAGTCAACCATTCATACATCCGTAATAAAGTTCTTATCATTCATCATTGACAGATATGCTACTATGCTAATGAATTTTAGTGTGCGGGTCCATATACTTTTTACGTCTTCAATGGTTGGTATGACAAACAGTTAGTACGATATATTTAAAAATCTTTCTGCGGCTGCATTGTATTATAATTATAATTATTATTTTTAATGTTAAGGTCAAACCACATTGTATTTACTAAAAAAATAATTGTAAATGAATAAGCAAGGCTTTGAATATCGGACCGGATAACAAACTCGAAGAGGAGAGGTTAACAGTTCGATGGTTCGATTAGATTTGATTAGGGTTGAATTGGAGTCAAACCGAATAACATAATAAATACTTATTATATTTAAATATTATAATAATAAAAATATAATTTATAAATATATAATAAAAAATAAACATAATAATAATCTAAAGAACAAAAAATATAACAAATAAATTTAGTAAATTTAAAATTAAATATATTATTATTTTGAATAACTGAACTCTTTGTAGTCCTAAGTTAAGAAATAAAACCAATTTTTTTCTTAAGATCTTATAATTTATACATGCAATTCTACTAAAACCTATAAAAAGTCATGTACAGCCAAAATCAAACCTAATGGTAGAGACACATTTGCAAATCCTTATTGAGTGTCACGGACACAAATTTAGAAGTACAAGGAAAATGATGGTTGTTGCGGGCTAGAATATACGTGGCGATAGAGTTAGAAAATCTGTGTCTGTTGTATGGATATCAAGTACACAAAAAGAATGAAAAAGGAACACCATAATTTTTACGTGGAAAATCCTGTAAAGGGAAAAACCATGGGCCATGCCTAGTTGAAAAGATTCTTCTACTGTTTGCTTAAGTTTCAAATGGTTGACTTGTCCTTGAAATTGAGGACGATCAAATTATAACTCTCGAGTTGAAATTGAGTTATAAATAGATATCCGAATTTCAATGACTTTGGGTGATCAGGCAGAACTCCGACATCACTTGAAGGTCGGGCGGAACTCCTGCGTCACTAGGAGTTCAGGTGGAACTCTAGTGGAGGTTGAGGAGAAGTCTCTTCCTTCTCTTCTTGCTTTCTTGCTTAATTCTGGCATTTGTTAGCTGCCAGATGAAATTCTGGTAGTGGTCGAGGAGGAGTTTCTTCCTTCCCTTCTCTTCTTCTCTTCTTGTTTGGGTCCCCTTTCAAGAGAAATGTAGGGTATATTTATAGTTTTCTAAAAGTGGCAAGGCCAGTAAATAGGAGGAAGATTAGGGGTGAATTGTGAGTGGTTTGAATAGATGGCCGATGTTGAATGTCTTGATTGTGGACCGTTTATCAGACATTTGAAGGCTCTAGTAACATCAAAATTTGACGGTTTTGAACTCGTTTGGTTCATCTTATCGAGTTGATTGATTCAACTATAAGCACGCCATATTTGGAAACTGTTTGGTAATCTAAATTATGGATTGAACTTTCAAAATGTGCTTCGGATCTTTGATTTGGATTAATTTGGGCTCGGATTGAGTCGAGTTTGGTGTCGTAGGGTTCGTATTTTCGAGACATTCAATTCGACTATAAGTTTTTTAAAATCAGAGTTCAAATGGTCTCAAATTTTATTTTTGAAGCTTTCAACTTGATTTTTGCCTCGAGATTCGTGCACGATCAAGATTATTTTTTGATGATATATCAGTTGACCTCTTATTTTCTGACGTTAAAGCCTATTGAGTCTAAAAATATATGTCACAACACTTCAAATCGATTCAATGTCAAAAAATTGCATTCCAAATAATGTAACTTTGCTCAAACTTGATCACAAAAGCTCTGTTGAGCTCCGAAAGTATCAAAATTAAGTTCAGAATGTCAAAAAATGGGCCCACGATATCAAAAAGTCTGATTTGAACTATCCGGGCTCAAAATCAGAGCTCGAAAATGTGTACGTGGCTGAACTGATCAATCAGCCGACTGGCCGTCGACGACGCTGAAACAGCGTACCGTCTGGCGCGCGTGATCATGAAAGCCAGTTAATAACCGGTTGCATTCAACTGAATTTTTTTTAGTTGTGGGGCTAACATTTTTTTCAAGGGGGCAGCGGCCATAGCTGCCCCTTTTTTTTTTTTTAAATTCCAAAAATGTCATTTTTTGGCCTAAAAAATTCTAAAAATTCCTTAAAAATTCATAAAATTTTGAAAATGCTTCTAGAATCTTCCTCCCTCTCATTTTCAAAATATTCCCCCCTCTTTTTCAAAAACTTTGCATCCTTCTCATCTTATAAATACCATCATTGAGTTATGAATTATTTGCACATTCTCCTCTCTCCCTCTAACTTTCTTATAATTAAGGCATTCCCCTATTTTTTGTAGGTAGCATCCCCGACTAAAATTAAGGGCCCCTCTCCTTATGTAGTAGTTGGAATTTTACAACCATTCATTTTCTTTCTCCTCCTTCATTCTAACCTTCTTGCAGTTGAGATATTCTCTTATTTACTAGTAGGTGACATCCCATATTCAAATTTAGAGCCCCTCTCTTTATGTAGAAGTTGGAATTTTGTAGCCTTCTATTTTCTTTCTCCCCCATTTTCATTCTTACTCTAGAGGCATTCCACTACTTTTGGTAGGTAATATCCCATAATAAATTTAGTACCCCTCTTTAGTGTAGAAGTTTAAAGTGGTTACAAGACCTCTACCAAAATTCCTTCACCCAAAGGAGATTGCCCTGCTGTCTGAACTGAGGGTCTGAAGAGGACTCAGAAAGTGGTCAAGGCTAATGATGTCGTATCTGTCATAACTAGTGATTCCTTGATCATTTTTAGGAAGAAATTTCACTTCCCTAATGATCTTGTAATGAAAGTGCTTGAAAGATCCGCTAGTCCCTGTTCCCCTCCAACAGGATTTTTGATGGTGTACGAGTTCAGTTTGCAAGCGAGACTACGATTTATCCCTCATTCAAAGTTAATTGACATTTTAGCGTTATATAGAGTGAGTTTGCCCCAGCTTTCTTATTGTTGCGGATCTATGGCTTATGATTTTGATGATAACAAACATTCTTTTTCTCTATGACTGCTTTCTACTAACATTTCAGGTTCACACGATCGTACTGCAATTTAGAACCAGCTCAAGATTGGATAGACTAGGTCTGAGTCAGTTTGTAATCTTTTTTTTTTCTTGAGTCTGCTGTATTTGTTGTGAGACCTATTGATTTATAACTTGGAAGATTTTATGTTATTCCCTAAAAGATTTATATTTTTGGTAATATCGACTGGGACTATATGTCCAAAATCAGAAACCTGAATTAGGGCATCCTCATTAAGGCAGCCGTCATAAACACATCAGCCTGGACGATATTCTCAATTCAGAAAGAATCAACCGCCATAATCAGTTTAGGTATTCTTTATTTTAGGAAATTGCCCAGGACGATATTTATATTGTCCAGGACGATCTAACTCAATCATACCTAAATTGATCTGGTATTATTTTGAAATCATTAATGACTGATTGTTATGATCACATCATCCGGGACGATCTTATGATCGGCCAGGATGATGGCCTGGACGATTGACTTCGGCCAGCACCAAATCAAGGCGATGATCAGAACGATTAAAATCGGTTTTAAACTAATCGGCCAGGATGATCATGAAATCGGCCAGGATGATATAACCAATTTTCTTCTGATCATCCCAAATCGAACCAGGTCGTTGAGCTGAATTTGAACTAATCGGCCAGGATGATATGACAATCGTCCTTGACGATAATGTTGGCAACTTGCATTAATGAGCTCATTTTGAGAGCTTCTATTTAAGCTATGGCATGACAACTTTTGTAAGTGTCTTTGACAGTCATTGTAGCTTCGTTCTTGTGGGGGAAACTTGAAGAGAGAGCTTGAAAGGGAGAGAGGAAAGGGTGGAGTTTAAGAGGGAGAAGATTCTGTGAGAGGGGGAACTCAAGGGAGTGTGGAGGGGATTCCACACGGTTGCTCCGGCGAACTTGCACCTTAGTACCATCGGATTCAAGGCTTGTCTCAAGGTAAGTTCACCAAAGAAGAAGATCTCTTTGGTGTCAAAGGACCCGGCGACTCCGCCGCACCGGGGAAGGTGGAAGTGATTTTGTAAGGGCTTCTCCACTTAGCTGTGGGTGCTAAAGGAGAGACACTTTTGTAGTGCAATACTTGAAGGGTGCCTCCAAGGAGTGAACGTAGGTCAAGGTTTGATCGAACCACTATAAATCCGGTGTGTTATTTTCTTATTATCGCTTCCGCATTTATTTTTCTTCCGCACTTTATTTGTGGTGATTTGGGTTGGAGTTTATCTTTGGTTTTAAAGTTTTCCAAATCACCTCTCTCTTTTAATTAGCTTTGGGCCAGTTCTATAGGGCCTAACATCCCTAACGAACTTTCAAGTGGTGTCAGAGCAGGATTCATAAATTAAGTTTTTAAAAACTTTTGAATTTTTGATCCATGGCTATTCGTAATGTTGCGGAAGGATATTCAATCACCAGACATCCTTTATTTGAAAATATATCCTTTGATTTTTGAAAAACTTGCATGTCTATTTTCTTGCAATCGATTGATTTTCGCATTTGGCATATAATTTTAACTGGTTATTCATCACCGTCACGAATTATTAATGGAGTTAAAACTAATATTCCTTTTAATCAATGGAATAAGGAAGAACAACTAAATGCTCACTGAATGCAAAATCTTTAAATTACTTTTTTTGTACTTTAAATTCTGAAGATTTCATGTTAGTATCCATGTGCACTACTGGTAAGGAAGTTTGTGATAAATTACACACCATATACGAAGGCACTAGTGAAATCAAGCAATCCAAGTTGAATATGTTAATGCATGATTTTGAATTATTTTCCATGAAACCTTATGAAACGATCTTAGACATGTATACCAGATTCATTAAAAGTGTAACATCATTACATGCCTTAGGAAAAGTATTTCTAATATCCATAACATAAAATTATGTTATACTTATTAATGAAATGATTGCTCAAAGTCACAATCCCCTCACTAGGTCTACTAACCACTAAAGCAAAAAGATATGGAGTAATGATGATCTCCATAATCCAACTTTACCTTCAACTCCCTCTCTAGTCTTATCAACAAGAAGAATATCATTAACCAAAAGCATGCACCAAGGTATATCCTAAAGAAAATGTCTAGTGATAACAAGAAGAATATCATCCATGACTAAAGCAAAAAGATATGGACTTAAGTTTACCTTCAACTCCCTCTCTAGTCTTATCAACAAGAGGAATACCATAAACAAAAAGCATGCACCAAGGTATATCCTATAGCAAAGGTCTAGTGATAACATCCATGACTAAAGCAAAAAGATTTTTCAAATTTACCTTCAACTCCCTCTCTAGTCTTATCAACAAGAAGAATACCATCAACAAAAAGCATGCACCAAGGCATATCCTATAGCAAATGTCTAGTGATAACATCCATGACTAAAGCAAAAAGATTTTTCAAATTTACCTTCAACTCCCTCTCTAGTCTTATCAAAAAGAAGAATATCATTAACCAAAAGCATGCACCAAGGTATATCCTCTAGCAAATGTCTAGTGATAACATCCATGACTAAAGCAAAAAAATATGGAGACTTAAGCTTACCTTCAACTCCCTCTCTAGTCTTATCAACAAGAAGAATATCATCAACAAAAAGCATGCACCAAGTTATATATCCTATAGCAAATGTCTAGTGATAACATCCATGACTAAAGCAAAAAGATATTTCAAATTTACCTTCAACTCCCTCTCTAGTCTTATCAACAAGAAGAATATCATCAACAAAAAGCATGCACCAAGGTATATCCTCTAGCAAATGTCTAGTGATAACATCCATGACTAAAACAAAAAGATAGCAAAAAAAAAAATGCAATACCAATTGAGAGAGAGGGAGATGCTCGGCGACGCGCGACCAGGAGAGAGGGAGATGCTCGGCGAAGTCCGGTGACCGTCGACTGCAAAGTTTGGTGACCGTCGGTGACGTCAATCTTCGGCCAGCGATGAACGGCGACGGAGGGCGACGGGCGAAGCAGGCGAGGTGAGAGAGAGTAGCGAAAAGAATGACGGCCCAGAGGGCTCCGATTCGCATTTTAGGGCTTTTAGCGGCGGCCTTTCCGGCGGAACGTCCGCCGGTAATGTTACCGTCGGACAATGCGTCAGAACTTGTTTCGTTGAGTTTAAATAAGCTGGCGCATTAATCCGCCGGAACGGTTTCGTTGAGTTTAAAAGAACGTTTCCGCCGTAATTGCGCCGAAAATAATCCAGAGCCCTTTTCACCGACGGTATTTCCGGCGCAATGGACGCCGGTAAATTTTCGGCGTCAGTTCCGCCAGAAATAACGCCGTAAACTTTACGTCGCATCATTCCGCCGGAAACTGCGCCGACAATGCCGGCGCAAAAAAATCCGCCGGAAATTCCGACGGTAATCACGTGTTTTCCCGTAGTGTCAAATTTTGAAAAAGTTAACAAAATTCTTCGCTGTTTACTTGAAAAATTTAATGCCAAAGTTGTTGCTATTTGTGAATTAAAAGATTTGAATGATTATTCTATTGATAATTTGATTGGCTCACTCATTGCCTTCGAGCAAAGTTTGGGTCAAAGACTTTTGGATGCAGGTGAAATGATTGTTCTAAAAGCTGAAGATACAGAAAGAGATAACTTAGTTTGTGATGAATGTAATTACTTTTCAAGCAAATCACAAAGCTCACCAAAGTATAAGAAAAAGTGAAAAAAAGGTAAAAGTGGTAGGGATGTCCATATTTCTTCTAACGTTATTTACTTTCAATGCAGGAAGCCTAGACATATGAAAAATCAGTGCCCTAATTTAAGAATTCTTCCTACGAAAGAAAAGGGCAAGGCGAAACAAACTTTGAACTGGAAAAATAATAAAAGGCAAAAAATCTCATGGGCAGATCTAGTCTCTGAAGCATCGGACCAGGAGAGAGATAATGGTTAAAATCCTTTCGTGTTTTTGTTGTGTTTTTGTTTTTATGTTTTTTATTTTTTTATTTTGTATTTTAGTTTTGTTTATTCTTTGAAATTTTTGTTTCGTTGATATTTTTCTCTCATCAACACACACATTCACTTTTCTAAAAATGAAAAATATACTTCCTGATTTTTTTGAAATCTTTGGTAAGTTGTGTTTGACTTCTCTAAAACAGTCAAAGGAAGAAAACTCATTTATTTTTAACTCTTAATCTCTGTTTTCTAAAAAAGGTTATCCTACTTTTGATTTAAAATCTTTTCATCTTTTAAATTGGTTTTTGAAACAAAATTTTTTATCTCCCTACATTTTATTTATAGCATAAGAATCATTTACAAATTTTTGAATCTAACTCATAATTTTCTTAATCAAGCAATTCGCTTTGTCACTAAGATGGGTTTTCCTTTGTTTTTAAGAATTAAGAAAGGAAGCATATTCAAAAAATTGGCCAATAATGCCAAAAATAAAAGATGGGCAAAAATGCCAAATTGAAAATATAATATACACAAAGTGTATCAAAAGATGCGCAGTGCGCCAACCAATTGTCAAGAGGCATAAAATGAGCCCACAAAGTTAATGCTTACCATTCTTATACTTCTTAAAAAGCTTAAGAAAACCCTTGATACTTTCGGTACTTGAGTTTGAAAATATTGATTCAAAAATTTATGTATTGATCTTCTATTAGATATATTTTATGAAAGGAGTTTTTGAAAAATTATTGTTTATTTTTCTAATTTATTCCTTGATTTAGATCTTGAATTAAAAAGTTTTTTTTGTCTTTTTAAAAAACTTGAGTTTGGATTATCAATTTCTGAGTTTCTAACCTTTTCTGGGCTATGTGTTGTCAATCCAATTCTACTAAGTTTTTGATTAAAACCAAGATGTAGCTTTTTCATTTTAAGAATATTTGTTTTTCACTAGATCAGGGAATGTTTTTATCTTTTGGTCATTTTGTTTTTGTTTGTACCTCCTCTCTTTTTGATAATGTCAAAAGGGGGGAGAACGTATTGTTGAATTTTTATACTATTATCATGGTTGTATCTTGTTTTCAAAAAAATTAAAAAAACAAAAATATTTTTATCTCCCCTATTTTTTATAAGGGGTTATTCTAGAGAGGGGGAGATTAGGAGAAATTTTTTTTTTTAAATTCAAATTGTAATATTTGCCATAATTAAAAAGGGGGAGATTGTTGCGGATCTATGGCTTATGATTTTGATGATAACAAATATTCTTTTTCTCTATGACTGCTTTCTACTAACATTTTAGGTTCACACGATCGGACTGTAATTTAAAACTAGCTCAAGATTAGGTAGACTAGGTCTAAGTCAGTTTGTAATCTTTTTCTTTTCTTGAGTCTGTTGTATTTGTTGTGAGACCTATTGATTTATAACTTGGAAGATTTCCTGCTATTCCCTAAAAGATTTCTATTTTTGGTAATATCGACCGGGACGATATTTATATCGTCCTGGACCATATGTCCAAAATTAGAAACTTGAATTAGGGCATCCTCATTAAGGCAGCTGTCATAAACACATCGGCCTGGATGATACTTATATCGGTCAGGACGATATTCTCAATTCAGAAAGAATCAGCCGCCATAATCAATTTAGGTATTCTTATTTTAGGAAATCGGTCAAGATGATATTTATATCGTCCAGGACAATCTAACTCAATCATACCTAAATTGATCTGGTATTATTTGGAAATCATTAATGGCTGATTGATACGACCACATCATCCGGGACGATCTTATGATCGGCCAGGACGATTGACTTCGGCCAGCACCAAATCAGGGCGATGATCAGGACGATTAAAATGGGTTTTAAACTAATCGGCCGGGATGATCGTGAGATCGGTCGGGATGATATAACCAATTTTATTCTGATCGTCCCAAATCGTCCAAGGCTGTTGAGCTGAATTTGAACTAATCGGCCAGGACGATATGCCTATCATCCTGGATGATAATGTTGGCAACTTGCATTAAAGAGCTCGTTTTGAGAGCTTCTATTTAAGCTATGGCATGGCAACTTTTGTAAGTGTCTTTGACAGCCATTGTAGCTTCGTTCTTGTGGGGGAAACTTGAAGAGAGAGCTTGAAAGGGAGAGAGGAAAGGGTGGAGTTTGAGAGCGAGAAGATCCTGTGAGGGAGGAACTCAAGGGAGTGTATAGAAAATTCCACACGGTTGCTCCGGCAAACTCGCACCGTAGTACCATCGGATTCAAGGCTTGTCTCTAGGTAAGTTCACCAAAGAAGAAGATCTCTTTGGTGTCAAAGGACCCGGCGACTCCGCCGCACCGGGGAAGGTGGAAGTGATTTTGTAAGGGCTTCTCTGCTTAGCTGTTGGGGCTAAAGGAGAGACACTTTTATAGTGCAATACTTGGAGGGTGCCTCCAAGGAGTGGTCGTAGGTCAAGGTTTGACCGAACCACTATAAATCTGGTGTGTTCTTTTCTTATTATCGCTTCCGCATTTATTTTTCTTCCGCACTTTATTTGTGGTGATTTTGGTTGGAGTTTTATCTTTGGTTTTAAAGTTTTCCAAATCACCTCTCTCTTTTAATTAGCTTTGGGCCAGTTTTATAGGGCGTAACATCCTTAACGAACTTTCACTTATAGTTCTATGTCAATCATAATGGATTTGATATCATGTTTTTCAAAGATCGTGGAGCAGTATTGTCCCAAGAGTGCCTTTCTTGGATGGGTAAACTTATTTGTGATACGCAGGGCCGTATCTCTTTTAGATTCAAGTGGTTGGATATCCCCACTTGAGATCAATCAAGAAGCTAGGTTAGTGATTTCTTTTTTGTACAGAATGACTGGAATCTCAAGAAAAAATGGAGAAAAGTGAAGGATTTGCCCATTCCCTTACTCGTTGGAGTAGTAAACTTACTCAAGATACTCAATCTCCCTGATATCGTCACCCTCCACTACGGATTAAGATATCTGAGTAGATATATAGATGAAGAATATTTGTTCAAGGTGGGATTATTTACCTAGGCATGAATATGCTCATATGCTAAAAAAGTTGACCAAAGTCCTAGAGGCAATTATCTAACCTTCAAATGCTCCTTCCAAAATGATCAGAAAATAAGTGCGATTCGCAAACATCTAAGAAGAAGAAAGTGGAGGAGATTTTAACAGTTACTAGTAAAAGTCACCATGTCTCTCCATCCAAGTCACAGATTTTGGAAGATGTTCTAAAGCATAAATGTGTTGGTCATCGATAGACTAAGGAGTTGGTGAGTATATAGTCTCTTTTTTGCTTTTTCTTTTGATGCTCCCTTAAGAATATATCTCTTATGAAATATTTTTATTATTTCAATTCATGAAATACATGGATCTTGAAATTGTAATGACTAAGACTTTAAATGATTGGAATAATGAGTTTGTGAAGGTTAAGTGCATCCAGGGAGAGCACCAAAAGAGGTATGATAATAAAATCGAAGAGATGAAGGCTGTGGGGGATCAACTAGTAAAATGTAGGGCAGAATTAGCTACTATGGCAACTTCAGCCTCTTTGTAGAACCAGCAAATGGATTGTCAGCATATTGAGTTGGTGGATGCATAAGCAATAATCAACCAGTATATTAAAGATCAACAGGTTATTGAAGAGAAGATTATAGCCGTTAAGAATGAGGTCAAGGGACTCTAAAATTTGTTGTCTGAGAATGAAGTCATGTCCAAGTCAGAATAATCATCTTCTAAAGTCATAAAAAAGTTCAAGAAGTCTTTACCTTCAAGATTATCATCCAGGATCAGATTCAGGAAGCTTGATCACATATTTAATATGGAAGTGAAGGCATTGGAGTTGGAGTGTATTGAGGAAGGCTTAATCAGAGGTTTTTTTGAAGGGCGTTTGTCTAGTGTAGGGTAAGACTGGAGTGGAGATTGAGGCGTTGACACCTAGCTTGGCTTCTGGTGACCCTTCTTCATATTTTGGAGGTGATGATATGGATAGTGAGTTGCAGAAGTCTTTTTCCCTTGAGGAGGATGATGATGATATTGAGAGATTTTGGAGTATTATTCTGGGTTTGGTAGTACCACTTTATATGTTTTAATGATAATTATATATATTTGGTGTTGATGTTTTCATATGATGTATATAATATCTAGTGATGTATTAGAAGTTGTTGGTATTCTTTTTTTTCTCATATATATATATATATATATATATATATATATATATATATATATATATATATATATATATATATATATATATATATATGAAATTTACTTAGTTTTATTTCAATTTGTAAGATGAAAAATATTTTAGTGGACTCTTTTGACTTGAGTGGGCGTGAGAGACACCTTCCTTAGATGTGTTGACCAATATGATATTATTAATCAAATCATTTGCTTGATGATATTTAACATATGTGGAAGAGGTTAGATCAAATCCCCCTAGGATTGATCATCTAATAATTTGAAATTGGAGACATCCTCCTAGGATATTTGACCTATCCAAAGTTATTTGTCAAAGTATTTGCTTGATGACAATAATCCGTGTGGAAGAGGTCAGATCAAATCCCTCTGAAATTGATCATCAAGTGATTAAGATATAGTATAAATTGTGTATTTCTACAATTGAGGATAAGTAGGCTAAATTCTATATGGGTTTTTATATTTTGTAGGAGGAGATAATATCACAACAAAGTAAACATCACATTACTATATTATATAAGATAGTGCAATAATTCTCTAATATAATTTAGGGATACAGGGGCTAGAAGAGTTTTAACCTAATCAATATACAAGGGATGTACGAAAGGTCAGCAAAATAATACTTGAAGGACACACACAAGGATAACATAACAACTTGGGGGAAAATAACATAAGATAAATGTTACTTTCAATCTGGGGGAACATTACATAAGATAAACATCACTATCAACACCTATTGATAATACTTGCAAAGGTTGCTAACATTCCAAATTCAAGGGAGCATCTTCCCATTATCATCCTTCAATTTAAAGGCGTCAGGATTGACCATAGATGCCACCAAATAGAGGCCCTCCTAGAGGGGAGAGAGCTTAATATGTTGAGGGCCTTTTCTAGATGCTACGTAGAACTAAGTCCCCAATAAAGATAGATCAAAGTTTCACCCTCCAATTATAGTGACAGGTAACCTTTAAGTGGGATGCGGTAGTCCTTAGTGAGGCTAAATCTCTTACTTATGAGAGGAGATTTAAGTTGTTTCTGAGCTTCTTCAAATTATTACTAAAGTTAAAAGTCTGAACTATATTGCTTGGGATTCCAATATCAACCAGCATGACTATTTTTGTACCAAAGAAAAGATTATATAATGTTTATGCTATAGCGGTTCTATTAGTAGTCCGATAAGCTTAGAGGACATTTTAGAGTTTTTCAGCCCATTACCCCCAGCCTTCCCTAGGTGTGTCATCATCCCTTTCAGAATTATCCAGTTTGTAACCTCCATTTGTCCATTTGCTTGGGGATGGGTGATAGCTATGTGGACTAGTTGAATATGAAAATTCTTATAAAAAGATGTAAAGATCTTCCTATTAAACTATATCCAGTTGCTAGTATGACACTTGCAAGAATGCCAAAATGAGATACTATATTCTTTCACAAAAATTATTTGACATTTGCCTCAGTAATCTTCGCCAGAGGTTCTGCCTCCACCTACTTAGTGAAGTAATTTACAGCTAAGATGATGAATTTTTATTTTCCATTGGCTATAAGGAAGGGTCTCATTATATCAATTCCCCACTAGGTGAAAGGCTAAGGG
Source organism: Dendrobium huoshanense (assembly GCA_016618105.1). Classification (NCBI taxonomy): domain Eukaryota; kingdom Viridiplantae; phylum Streptophyta; class Magnoliopsida; order Asparagales; family Orchidaceae; genus Dendrobium; species Dendrobium huoshanense. The sequence continues at coordinate 3,673,257 of CM028346.1, read as the reverse complement.
CTCTGAAGTGATGTAAGCTCCAGAACGGGTGTATGGATGATATTGAAATGTAATTGGCAGTTTTTACACTTTTAAGTAAACTCAAGTGTGTCTAATTTCATTGTAGGCCAATATAATCCCTACCTCATGATCTTGGAGGTTAATGATTTTTCTCATAGATGTTCTCCACATACTCCTGAATGGACTTCTCGGAGTGTGTAATCAACTTCTAAAGACATTTGTGGTATGATCCAGTGAAAGTGCATATGTATAACTCGCCACCAATAAGAATGAAATTTGATGCTTGTCTCCGAGGTCATGTTGTAGCCATGAACTCCTCAGATAGCACTCTATCCTATAAAAAGGATAAGATGGGATTGATCTAGGAAGTCTTTCTTGGTTCATCAATTGATTGTATGATCCATAGACCTTGGATACTTAAAAAGTAGATCTCATCGATACACTTTCTCTTATAAATTTCTCATGTAAATGATGTATCGAGTTTTGAAAGAGCATCCGCTCATGCTTTTTGCTCTCATAGAATGTGGATGATTTGGTGCTCTTTTATGAAAGTTTGTTAGGGATGTTAAGCCCTTAAGAACAGGCCCAAGGCTAACCAAGAGAGGGGGGGGGGGTGAATTGGTATTTTAAAAAAATCTTCTTACGATCAAAGCACAATCACAAACCAAAATCACCACATAAATCAAAGTGCGGAAAAATAAATGCAGAAATCAAAAAAAAGAAAGATCACATCGAATTTATAGTAGTTTGGTCAACTCAACCTACGTCCACTCCCCGGAGGCGCCCTCTGAGTATTGCACCACAAAAGTGACTCTCATTTTACTTTCATAGCAAGGCGGAGAAGCCCTCACAAAAACTCCTTTTCACTAACCCCAGCGAGGCAAAGAACCCAACTTCTTTTGCTTCCTCTTGAAGCAGACAGAGAACCCAGCTCCTTTTTCCTCCTCCTGAAGAAGGTAGAGAACCTAACTCCTTTTGCTTCCTCCTGAAGCAGGCAGAGAACCTTGACTCGTTTTGCTTCCTCTTGAAACAGGCAGAGAACCTCGACTAATTGCTAAAGCTTACCTCCCTTGAACCCCCAAAGACAAAGGACGAAGTCTGGAGAAGATGCCTTGGAACCTTGCTTGGAGCAAGTGAATCCCTCTTACAAACGCCCCCTCACAAGTTCCTCCCTCTCTCCCTCTCTCTCCCTCTCCTCTTGGCTCTCTCAGGTCAAGACAGCAGCTAAATGTCACTTTATATGAGAAAATTCGGGTCATTTAATAGTATTTCAAAAACCGATATTATCATCTAGGATTATAGGAATATCGTCCTGGTCGATCATTACAAAATAAGCTCAATCAGTCGAGATGATTTGGGACGATCAGAAGAAAATTGTTTACACCGTCCAGGCCGATAAAATATCGTCCTGATCGATTAGTTCAAATATGAGTATAATCATCCTAAACATCGTACGGAATAGAGTTTGGCTGATGTCAATCATCCAGGACATCATCACGGCCGATCTTACGATCGGCCTGACCAATATGATCGTATCAATAAGCCTTAATTGCTTTCAATAATTACCAGATTAATTTAGGCATAGTTATGCTGCATCGTCCAGGTCGATGTAGAGATCATCCTGGACGATGTCCTTAAATAAAGAATACCTAAATTGATCATGGCGGTTGATTCTTTCTGATTTGAGCCTATCATCCTGGCTAATACAAGGATCGTCCAGGATGATGTCCTTAATGACGGCTGCCTTAACCTGGATGCCCTAATTAGGGTTTCCATTTTTAGTCGGATTGTCCTGGCCGATATACTCAAAATAGAAAAACACAGAAAATCTCTCAGTGTGTGTGTGCAAGGTTACTTAGCATTAGGAACCACTTTTATAATTGACTCAAGAAAAAGAAAAACATTACATACTTACTCAAACTAAATCTACCCAATTTTGAGCTGGTCTTGAGTTGCATTTGATCATGTGGACCTGAAAAGTTAGTAGGCAAGGCAGTCGTAGAAAAACATGAATATTTGCTATCATTAAAAGTCTAATCCATAATCTCAGATTCGCAACAATCTCCCCATTTTTTATGATGGGAAACTCTATCATAAAAATTTAAGTAGTTTCGATTGTTTAGTAAAAATAGTGTGATAAAAAAAAAAGTTCACTAAGTTCTAAAATCACATTACAAGATACATTAGACTATTCCCCCTTTTGACATCATAAAAAGGAGGTGGAAACTAAAAAAACAGAAACTAAAACAACCATAAAGAAAATAAACTACAGAAAACATAAATTAAAACAACCATAAGAAAGAACAAACTACATAAAAATAGAAAAAAAAAAAAAAAAAACAAAAGAAACGAGGGACCCTGATCATCAGATGGAGGAGGTGGTGGTGGTGAAAAGTAACTGGTCAATGTGGCAAATTGAGATCCAAACCAGGCCATGTCCTGGTCGTGCTGGTATTGCATGCGGATGATGTCCTCAGTATGTTGCTGCTCATGTGCAACAACGTAGGCCTCAAAGTGGGTCTCCCACTAATCAAATATCTCCAATAACTGATTTAGCTGAGAGTGCTGGCAGAGATGAACAGGTGCAGGATGAAGAGCGGGAGCCTACTCCTCCTTGGCCCCCCAAGCTTCCTCATCCCTGAGGTGCAGACGAGTACTATGAAAGACGTTGAAGGAACTGTTTGAGTAGAAGGATGGCTGAAGGTCGGGAGGAGCATGATATTGAAGGTTGTATTTGAATTCTAGAACATATGCAAAGATGTGTCCTAGAGTAAGATTGGGCTTCCTTCTATGACTTGGATCTCGAATTTTAGTCAAATATTCGATGTAGCAAAAGATCAAGTTGGTTGCATTGAATTCACGATTGGCCATTATGTAAAAATTGGTGAGTGAAAGAAGGGGAGTGATATGGACACGATCGCCAGCTTTGGGAATCACAGAGGTGTGAAGGACGTGCTGGATCATCCTAGCATCTTTAAGTAAAGAGCTAGTCTCCCCAACATGAAAAGGGCCATTGGTGTGACGAAGAAAGTGATTGGCCGTAGCCTAGTTAAAATCAGGATCAGAAATGAGGGTATACAACTTATTCCAGTGGTGGACAGCTGCAACAGTTCGGCACAATCTTGGTATATGATCTTAATTGGGTGTCGATTCACATACGAGGTGAGAGCAGTGTAGAAAGAATTGAAGCAAAGGTTGGCGTAAAATTCAAAAAGAAGTTCAAAATTAAAAGGGACTGCGAGGGTGAGAATAAAGTACAGAGTGGTGTGAGTAAAAAGGTCGAGTACCGAATAGGAGAGGTGGACTGGATTGATTATTCAGGAGAGAGAAATGATGTATTCCTTGTAGTGGTGGTAGGCAGCCTAATCGTCTGCTTCCCAAAAATAAGTGTCCAGCATGCCCCTCGAGGAGCTTCCAGATGTGTGTCGAGAATGCTTGTCGCCAGCCATTAGCAAGAAAAAGCAAGGAACAGGAAGTAGAAAGCCAAATAAAGCAATTGATGTGAAAATAAATGGCTGGAAGGGGCTCAATTTAATAAAACGACCAGATCATCCAGGATGATCACAAGATCGTCTAGGCCAATCCGGTGCAATTATTGTGCAAAGTATGATTGGTCAAAAAGGTGGTCCAATCGTCCGAGATGATCAGATATCATCCGAGACGATTAGACACAGACGATCGTCGCGAGGAGTCAAGCCGGACGACCGTTGAAAAAGCAGATCGTCCAAGACGATTATGTGGATCGTCCAAAATGATGCTCAATAATGAATCGTTATGGCCAAATTTAAAACATTTTAAATCATGCACCACATGTATCTTTCAGAATGAATAGTGGATCGTCTAGGACGATTGTCTAAAAATGGATCGCCCACGGGCAAATTTATCAATTTTAAATGTGCTGACACTTGTATCATCCAGGACGAACAGGTGTATCAGACAGGATGATTACCAATAAACACATCGGCCAGGATGATCAAGATGATTGTAGCAGAGGATGATTATATTGTCCAGGACGATAAAGGATCGTCCAGGATGATGAGAGAAAAAAAGTCAGAATATTCAGTAGATGGAGTTTTTGATAAAAAAAGAACAGATCATCTGGGAAGATATAGGTATCGGCTAGGATGATGTGACAAAATTTTGAACTTCAGAGGAAGGATGTAGATGATCAGAGAAGACCCAAAAACAATAAAATTAACTAAGAACGACAACGATAAAATATGAAAAAAGGCATAAAAACTAGCAAAGAAACATAATTTTTTTTTAAAGTTTAGCAAGACATGTATATGATAAATGCTCTAAATAATTAAATTTTAAAGATTTGTAAGATCAATGAGTTAACAAAGTCGAAATTTGAAAATGATAGAATATCCGATCCTGTTAACCCTCGCTCGAACTTCTTTCAGGGCAAATCATCTTTTAAAAATAAAAGACCTAACTCAGAACAAACTAATTAGGCAAATAAAGATCCGTTAAAAAATTGCTCCAAAGAAAATATCTTATAGAATAATATACCAAAGCAATTTGTCTCAATCATGAAATTTGAAATCAAGCATTTGAAAATATCAAGTAACCCATGAATTCTTCTAGTTTGAAAGAGGGGTAAGCTTGTCTTTTGTGGGCTCATTTTATGCCTCTTGTCAATTTAAATGACGCTCTTTACGTATATTTTGATTTTTGATACACGTTTTGTGTATATTTTTCAATTTGGCTTTATTGAGCATCCTTTTGTTTTTGGCGTTATTGGCCTTTTTATTTTTTGTTATTGCAAGCTAGATCGCTTTTCAAAAACTCTTAAAATATTTTTAGTTGTGAGTAGATCTTCCAAATATTAGAGAAGAGAAACTCACTCTCTATCATAAGGAAGAATAGAACACAAAGCAGACTTTAGTAATTATATGATAATTGCAATGGCAAGATTTCAATTAACTTGAATGATATATAAAAATTTTGAATATTATAAATATAAGGTATATTATTGTAGCAAGATAGAAAAGATCTTAATTTTAAAAACCAGTTGTTAATTTGAGATAGGCTTTTGTTTATAAAAGAAATTTATACCACTAAAAGAGGTTAGAGGGAGGGAAACCATCAATGGTGTTTCTCCCTTTAATTGATTTAGAGATGTTAAAACATTGACTATAAATCTTCAAAAAATAAAAACAAGGTGAAAATATCATAAAGCAGAAAGAAACCAAAGTAAAAGCAACTATAATAGAAAATATGAAAAGCTAACACAAAAACTAAGGTAGAAAATAATAACACTCAATAGAGTAGTAAGCATGCAATTCAAAATTTTATTTAGAAGCAAGTTTAAGCAATTTATGAGCTGTGAGCCTTTGTCCAAGTATCATATGCTCTCACGAGATCGTTGGTGAGAGCACACATGCAAAATCATCAAATGTCAGATTTAGGAACCCAAACAGGTTTGTGTTCCTTCTTATGAAAAGAAGAATGTGATGCATGAGTGTTATATAGTGAATTATGCAATTTGGGTTTCCATACCCAATATGTACTACGATGAATGGTGCAAGTATGTTTTATGTGTCCTAACATGCCACATCAAAAACTTCTAACTCCAGAAAAATGATTTCTTAATTTGTTCGGGTTATAATGCCTCTTCCTAGTTATTAGCTTTGGATCAAATGTGAGTGTCATCCAATTTTTCTTAAGTGCATCCAATTCAGCTTTAAACCTCAAGTGAGCAATTTCTAAATCAATTTCTAAACAATGCTTTTTATGCTCATATTGTTTAGTAGAAGCTTTAAAATCAGATTCAAGTAAGGTGTAGGAAGCTTTCAAAGAATCATGCTCATTTATTAATTCAGAATGCTTTTTATTTAAATCATCAAATTCATCAAGTAGAGACATGTGATTATCAATTTGAAAGTGAATTTTACTCAAAATTTCATTTTTTTAAGTTCAAAAACTCCAATTTCAAACTAGCGCGAGTTTTCTATATGATGCATAAATTTTCTCACATATTTCAAGCAATTGGTCATAGGTTGGTTGGCATACTTCTTCTTAGTCAGATTGTTCAAAATCATAAGCCATTAAGCACAAGTTTGTTGTCTCATCTTTAGGCTCAGTCTCAGATGAGTCAGATGCAGACTCCACCGAGAAAGCTTTTTGGGCTCGCTTCTTATCCTTTATGAACTTAGGTTTCTCCTCATTCTTTTCTTTGCTTGAGTGATCCTGAAGTGTAGGACAATGAGCTCTGACATGTCTAGACTTCATGCATTCAAAACAAACAATATCAGAAGAACCTTTAAAATTTTTGTAATTCTTACATTTTCTCCAATTCTAATGATGCTTGTGACTCTTCCTTAGAAAGTTTTTGAATTTCCTAGTAATGAAGGAAACTTCATCGCTTTCAGACCCGAAGGAGTCAGTGTCCGAGTTGTTCACCTTAAGTGCCACAGTTTTCTCCTTCTTCCTCTTCACCTGCAGCAAGATTTCTTTGGTTCACCCCTTGCTCGTAAGCAATGAGTGAACGAAGTAAGTTATTCGATCGAATTTGTATTTAAATCTTTAGACTAAAAAATTACAGTGATTTTAGCATCAAAAGAGGAAGGCAAACATCTTAAAATTTCATTCACTTTTTCATAGTTAGTAAGTTCTCTTCCTAATGCATGCAATGAAGTAACAATCTAAATAAATCTTGTATACATTTCAAAAATTATTTCATGAGGTTTTATATGAAATAGTTCATAATCATACAAGAAAATGTTCAATCAGGATTGCCTAACTTCATTAGTGCCTTCATAGGTGATACACAATTTATCCCAAATTTATTTACTAGTTGTGCAAGTTGAAACACACATGTAATCTTTAGATTTAAAGCACAGAAAAATAATTTAAACACTTTTCATTAAGTTGTGCTAAATCTCTTTCATCAAAAGTCCATTCAGTAAAAGGTACTTCTATTTTAATTTTATTAAGTTCACGAGAAGGTGGAGAATATCCTTCTTTAATAAGCATCCACTTACGATAGTCAATCGATTGTAAAAAAAGTAGACATGCGATTTATTCAAAAATCAAAAGGAAGATTATCAAAAAAAGGTGGTCGTGTTATAGAATATCCTTCCGTTGCATTACGATTATCGTTGTTAGCCATGGATAAAAATTCAAAAGTTTTTCAAGCTTAAGTTTTATGAATCCTGCTGTGATACCATTTGAAAGTTTGTTAGGGATGTTAAGCCCTTAAGAGCTAGCCCAAGGCTAACTAAGAGGGAGGGTGAATTAGTATTTTAAAAATATCTTCTTAGAATCAAATCACAATCACAAACCAAAATCACCACAGAAATGAAAGCAAGGAAAAATAAATGCGGAAATCAAAACAAAGAAAGATCGCACCGGATTTATAGTGGTTCGGTCAACTCGACCTACGTCCACTCCCCGAGGGCACCCTCCGAGTATTGCACTATAAAAGTGACTCTCCATTTACTCCCACAGCAAGGCGGAGAATCCCTCACAAAAACTCCTTTCCGCTAACCCTGGCGAAGCAGAGAACCCAACTCCTTTTGCTTCATCCTGAAGCAGGCAGAGAACCCAACTCTTTTTACTTCCTCCTGAAACAGGCAGAGAACCTAACTCCTTTTGCTTCCTCCTGAAGCAGGCAGAGAACCTTGACTCCTTTTGCTTCCTTCTGAAGCAGGCATTGATGAAGCTTACCTCCCTTGAACCTACAAGGATGAAGACTGGAGAAGATGCATTGGAACCTTTCTTGGAGTAACCTTTGTGAGTCCCTCTCACAAACTCCCCCTCACAAGTTCCTCCCTCTCTCTCCCTCTCTCTCTCTCCCTCTCCTCTTGGCTCTCTCTAGTCAAGACATTAACTAAAGGTCACTTTGCATGAGAAAATTTGGGTCCTTTAAATAGAATTTCAAGAATCGACATTATCGTCCAGGATGATAGGAATATCGTCATGGCTGATCAATACAAAATAAGCTCAATCAGCCGGGATGATTTGGGACGAACAAAAGAAAGTTGGTTACACCGTCTAGGCTGATAAAATATCATCCTAGCCGATTAGTTCAAATCTAAGTACAAACATCCTAAACATCGCCCATAAAGAGTCTGGTCGATGTCAATCATCCAGGACATCATCCCGACTGATCTTGCAATCGGTTGGGCCGATGTGATCGTATCAATCATCCTTAATTACTTTCCATAATTACCAGATTAATTTAGGAATAATTGTGCTGCATCGTTCAGGCTAATGTGGAGATCATCCTGGACGATGTCCTGAAATAAACAATACCTAAGTTGATCATGGTGGCTAATTCTTTTTGATTTAAGCCTATCGTCCTGGCCAATACAAGGATCGTCTAGGATGAGGTGCTTAATGAAGACTGCCTTAACCAGGATGCCCTAATTAGGGTTTCTATTTTTAGAAAGATCATCCTGGCCGATATTAACATCGTCCAGGCCAATATACTCAGAATAGAAAAATAAAGAAAATCCTCAAGTGTGTGTGTGCAAGGTTACTTAGCATCAGGAACCACTTTTATAATTTACTCAAGAAAAAGAAAAATATTACAGACTGACTTAAACTAAATCTACCCAATCTTGAGCTGGTCTTGAGTTGCATTCGATCATGTTGACCTAAAAAATTAGTAGGCAAGGCAGTCGTAGAAAAACATGAATGTTTGCTATCATTAAAAGTCTAATCTATAATCTCAGATTCACAACATTTTATACGAGCTAAGATAAACTTTATAATATTATAGTACTAGGCTAGTTGTGGGTTATGGATGTTAAACTCCCCCTCCACCTGAGAGGTGACCAATTATGAATAAGTATGAACGACTAAGTTCTGCACCTCACAGTCAATTGCTAGCCTCAGTCTAGTAATAAGGGCCTCATATTCTGCTACATTATTCGTGGCAGGAAATTTAAGTCGAATCCCATACTATAGAGTAATTTATTATGGAGAGATCAACATTATTCTTGCTCCAGCATCTGAACTACCAAAAGCTTCATCAACATATAAAGTCCAGCATGGAAGGAGAAGTATTCGGTGACTCATTGGCTATGGGGATGGTACATTTAACCATAAAATCTATATGGGACTAAGATTTGATATCAGAGTTAGGCAAGTGTGGATGTAAAACTCTCACAATTTTACAGACCACTTGATGAGTCTGTCAGATGCTTCTAACTTTTGCAGGATACTTTTCAACCGTAGATTTGTGTAAATTATAGTTGTATGGGCTTAAAAGTAAGGGTGTAGTTTCTTGAAAGAGTAAACTAATGCTAAAGATATTTTATTAGCTAGGGGATAACATCCTTTTATTTCAGATAAAATCTTACTAACATAGTATATTGGATATTGTATAATATTTTCTTTTCAAATCAAGACCGAACTTATTGCCTAGGCTGAAACAACTAAATATAAATATAGTTTTTCTCTAGGTATTAGTTTGGAAAGTAGTGGCAGAGATGCTAAATACTTTTGTTGTTGTTCGAAGGCTTTGAGATTCATCGATCCATTGGTATTCTAAGCTACAAGCTCCTCTGAGTATCTTGAAGAAGTGCAAATTTTTATCTCTTGAACAAGCCATGAAACAAAACAATGGTGTAATCCTTCTATTTAGTATATGGACTTCTTTAATATTCTTTAGGGGCACCATGTCTCTTAGTGCCTTTGATTTTCTAAGGATTTGCTTCAATTCCTTGATGGGTTACCATAAATCCTAAGAACTTTCCAGAGGCAACTACAAAGTGCACTTGGAAGGGTTGAGTCGCATGTTGTATCGTCATAGTAGGTGGAAGCATTGTTCTAAGTTAGATATATGTTGAGATTTTTTAAGAATTTTCACCAGCATATCATCAATATATACTTCCATAGAGCATCTAATAAGATCTTTGAAAACCTTATTCATAAGGCCTTAATATGTGGCTCCAACATTTTAAAGCTCAAACAGTATAACCAGATAAAATTATAACCCTTTGTCTGTTTGAAAATCCATTACCTTCTCATCTACGAGATCCATCTTTATTTAAATATAGCTAGAGTAGGCATCCATAAAACTCAACATATGATGTTCGGAGGTGGAATCAACCAATTAGTTAATACGAGGAAGAGAAAAGCTATCTTTTAGACATGATTTATTTAGATCTGTATAGTCTACACATATTCTCTATAGCTTTTCTTACCTTCTATACAATGATGACATTCACCAACCATGGGGGGTAGTGCACTTCCCGTATAAATCCAACTACCAAAGGCTTATCCACTTCCTGTTCGATTGCTTGCTGACGATCTAACTCAAAATTTTATTTCTTATAGATTATTAGCTTGGACTTTTGGTTGACTTTGAAGGAGTGCACTATCACTTTAGGGTCGATTCTAGGCATATATACTAAACTCCATGCAAAAACATCTTGATTCTTTCATAGAATATACATATTTTTTCTTTACTTTGTCTGAGAGAAGGGATCTAATCTTCACAGTCATTGAAGGATATTTTTTTGATATAGATTTAATAATGAGGTCTTTTATAGGAGAATCTCTCTAAGGGATATCCTCACTCCGGAGATTAAAGTCCAAGATACTCATGGTAACTGTTGGACATTATTTAACCTACCTAAGATAGTAGGTTTATGCTTTTTGTTGATCTCTGCATACTACACTAACTTCTATCGGGGTAAGGAACTCCATCTTAAGGTCAGGGATGGAAGTGATAATCTTAAGGATTGACTGGAGTGGCCTTCCAAAGATAATAACTCACCAACTATTAAACAATTATTCAATGGTTGTCTATGTTGTTGTTAATTTTACCCTCTAGTGGGATGAGCTTCCTCTTGGGTAGGTGGATCTCAAATAAACTTTCAAATATAATCTTGGTGGATAAGCCTTTTAATTTCATCCTTGAGCTGCATATAGGCCTCGGTAGTGTGGCCATGACTACAAAGCAAATGATAGTATTAATCTTGATTTCCTGTATTTGGCTTTAAAGTATTTGGTCATTTTACAGTATCTTGATCTTGAATGGACATCAACACTTTTTATTGAGATGAGTTGAGTGGTGTATGCTCCTTATATTGCTGAAGTTCCAGTTGTGGCAATGGAGGCTTATGAGGTAGATTATTCTTTCCTTGTTTCTTTCATTATGAAAATGAATTATCCATCCCATTTGCACTTTTGTGTTTTTCATTTATTTGCTCAAACTACTTTTTATGAGCATTTATGACTTCATTTATAGAGATTTGTGCCTCCACGTGATTGATCAGGTCGGCATATGAATGAATTATTTCTTGCTTTAGTGCCGAATAGAAGGGGTTAGGACAAAGGTCTCCAATAAAGACTCATCTCAGCAATTCATAATCTACTATTAGAATTTTTTGAACCTTAGTGAAAAATTATTAAAAATACTCATTCAATGATTCTTCTTCATTTTGGTGGATCTCAAAGAGATGAGAAAAATTCTTAGTAATTCTTCAATAGGTAATAAATTATTTGATAAACACTTTGGCCAATTTGATGAATGTAAGGAATGTTCTGGCTGGAAGTGAATAGAACTACATTCGAGCTTATATTTTAAGGGTAGAAGGAAAAATATGGTAGAGGATTGCATTCGAGGCTTGCTGGATATGCATTTTGGTTCTATAATGATCAATATGCTCGTACGGGTAAGATGTCCCATTATAGGAATCAATACTTGATAATTTGAATCTTGCCAGAATGGGATGTTGAGGAATGGCTTTAGTGAGGCGTAATGACTCCTAGAAGTCCCACTGATGAAGAGGTTGCCTTACACCTCTTACGGGAAACTCTTCTTGGACCAATCTTTGTAGTTCATGATGTATGACATTATGAGGGAGCTCAGCAATGTGTGATCAGGCTAAGTCTTCAGAGGCTAGGTTACCGACTTGTGTGTAAAGGATGGGTAGAACTTACTGTGTTAGCAACTTCATTGTCTTTATGTGATTATAGATTCCTCCTTGGCGAAGGAAGAGGGAACTCTATATGAAGACGTTGAGTTAAACCCCTTCGACTAGTGGTGGATCTCGAGGGAGAAGAATATCCTCCTATGGTATTAACACCAGTTGTTGAGTCTCATGAAGGAGTTGAAGGATCTCATTCTGAGATTCTTCCACCTATCATATTTACTTCTCTAGGGAAGGTCTTGAGGTTCCTTCTCCAACACCATTTTCCCTCCAGGATAAAAAGAGGTAGATACTGGGTATCCATGATTCATATACTTATTCTTGGATTGGTGGGAGTTTGAGTAGGAAGCTCCTAAGATATGATTGCTATGCCTGTTGGCCATTGAAGTAACACTTAGAATTATGGGATAGTGTTTCCCACAGACATTGCCAAACTATAACGGGATAAAATATACACAACGATAGAGTTAAACATTTTTTGTCTCAGCATTGTATTGATATCTAGCACACAAAAAAAACGAAAAAGGAACACCATGATTTTTATGTGGAGAACCCTGTAAAGGGAAAAATCAGAGAGCCATGCCTATTTGAAAATATTCCACTAGTGTTTGCTTAAGTTACAAATGATTAACTTTTCCTTGAAATCGAGGATGATCAGACTACAACTCTCAAGTTGAAGTTCAATTATAAATAGATATCAAAATTCTGGCGATGTTGGGTGATCAGGTAGAACTCTGGCGTCACTTGAAGGTCGGTCGGCAGAACTCCGGTGTCACTTGGAGTTTGGATGGAACTCCGGCAGTTGGTTAAGGAGGAGTCGCTTGCTTCTTTTCTTGCTTCCTTGCTTAATTATGGTGTGGGTTGGCTGTCGGGTAAAAGTCCAATGGTGGTCGAGGAGGAGTTTCTTCTTTCTCTTCTTTTTCTTGCTTCTCTTCTTCTTTCTCTTCTCTTCATCTCTTTTTTCTTGGGTCTCCTTTCAAAAGAAATGAGGGGTCTATTTATAATTTTTTGAGAGTGGTATTTCTAGTAAATAGGAGGATGAATTGAGAGTGGTTTGAATGGACAACCGAGAGTGGTTTGAATGGACAACCGATATTGAATCTCTTTATCATGGACCATTTATCAGAAATTTAACAGACTCTAATGATATCAGAATTTGTCAGTCTTGGGCTTGTTGGATTCATCTCGCCAAGACGCTCAATTTGACTATAAGCACGCTATATTTGAAAATTATTTAGTAATCCAAATTATGGATTGAACTTTTCAAATGTGCTTCGGGTCTTTGATTTGGACTGATTTGGGCTTGGATTGAGTCAAATTTTTTGTCATTGAGTTTGTATTTTCGAGACATTTAGTTTGATTGTGACTTTGCTAAAATCAGAGTTTAGATGGTTCCGAATTTAATTTTTGAAGCTTCTAACTTGATTTTTGTCTCAAAATTTGCCCGATCAAGATAATTTTTTGATGATATATCAATGGTAAAGCTTTTTCTTGGAAATCTGGAAAGTAATAATAAGATATTCATAATAAAAAAATGCTGCAATAAGGAGCACATCAAACAAGATCATATAATATTCACAAAAAAAATACTTTCATTTTACATTGATTTTAAATGGTTATTGAATGCAGATGAATATTTCATAGTTCCAGAAAGATTCATGTAAAAAGGCCAAGATTTGACTAGCTAAGATTAAGCGCAATTGGAAAACTAAAAAACATAAAAGCTAAATAGCATTCTTTTTTACATTGCTCACAAGTTGGTAAATTGCATTTGCATGTAATAGGTATTTTGAAAAAAAAAACTTCATAAATTCACACTAAACAACATTAAAATTAAAATCATCCTAATTTTACAATTTAATCATCAACCAGTAAGAAGTCTAGAACTAAAAAATCAAAAACTCTATGCAATGTGCTCTTATCCAAGGGGATGAAAAAAGATCAAATTAGGAAAACTAAATTGTTAAAAACTAAACATAATCAACATAAGAATTGATTAAAACTTAAAAGAAATTGCTTTGGAAAGAAGCAAAAATAAAAAAAACCATTTCTCAAACTTTTCCAAAAACAAATTGCAAAGTTTTGTCGGTGAGTATTGTATGCTAGGAGAAGTGTGAGAAAAAGAAGCGGAGAGCTCATTGTGGATTGGAGCAGAGGAGTGTTAAAATAGTTTCTATTTACATGCTTTATATTTTTGCAACTTGTATAGTTTTGATGATTCCAAATATTATTGCTCAAATGTGTAGTTATCTCCTAACAATTTTAGAAGATTTGTATTTTGCTCTTATGTGTACTACATTTCAGGAAAATCAGACTCCAGACTACGAAAACTTCAAATCAAATTCAACATGAGATACTTTGTGAATTTGAAGCTGGTATTTTTCTATGAATTAAATTTGAAAGGGAGTGATTGTAATTGAGTGAATAAAAACATACACTCACACATAAGGAGATCATATATAAGTTATACTGTTTGTCCCGGACGATATCAGATCGTACGGGACGATAAGACAGTTATCTCCTATTGAGCACATAGAACGAATAGGAACTGGCTTGAAAAATTTTCTAAGTCCTATTCGTCCGGGACGAAATTTTTATCGTCCAGGACGATCTGGTCTCTGTAAAATTTTCATCCAGATGAAATTAATCATCGTGAGAAAACGAGTTGCTCTCTGTAAAATTTTCGTCTAGACGAAATTAATTATCGTCCAGGACGATCTGTTCTCTGTAAAATTTTTGTCCAGACGAAATTATTATCGTCACAAAACGATCTGCTCTATGTAAAAATTTCGTCTAGACGAACCTATTTTCGTCCAGACGATTAACCGACTTAGAACGATTTTCAGCAGTTTTCTAGACCAACCTTGTAATAACCGTTTGTACCGGACGAACTTAGTTCGTACGGGACGATCAGCTGTACGAAGACATTTCATACACATATACAAATAGGGTCATTTCAAAGCATTTAAGTAAAATCGTCCAGGACGATCCACGATCGTACGGGATGATCCTCTGCGTACAAAATTAAAAACTTGCAGTTTTTGGGCGGTTTTTCTTGTCTTTTGTATATATAGTCCAAATTAGACCGCCACCATATCTTTTTGTCATTTGATCTTCATGCCTCTTGAGAGAATAGCTAAGGATAGAGTGGAAGAGAGCATTCAAAGGAGGATTCCTACCATTGGAGCGTGAAGGCTTCACTTGGAGTTCAAAGGTAAGAATCTCTACTTGTGAATTGAGATTACTTCACTCTTTTCTTTCTTTCTTCTAGATTTCTTGTGAGAAGATCAGTCAAGGAGATCCGGTTCGCTGCCGACACTTGGAGAGTGTGAATAGCCGAAAGGATCGCTTCTTACACTTGGAGAGTGTGAACAACCGGAAAGGTTCTCTGCCAACACTAGGAGAGTGTGAAAGGATGAAAGGATTCTCTGCCCACACTAGGAGAGTGTGAAAGGACGAAAGGGTTCTCTGCCCACACTAGGAGAGTGTGAAAGGACGGACGATTCTCTGCCAATATTGGGGATTGTGTAAAAGGATGACGGTTTTCTGCCGCACCGGGTAGTGGTGAAAAGAGTGTTGTAAAGGCTTCTCCGCCTTGCTGTGGGTGCAAAAGGAGAGTCACTATTAGTTTTAGTGCAATACTCAGAGGGTGCCTCTGAGGAGTGGATGTAGGTCTGGTTATAGACCGAACCACTATAAATCTGGTGTCATTTACAGTTTTTTATGTTTTCGCATTTTATTTTAATTTTTAACAACTCTGTGGTTGAAAAATATTTTCTAGAAAAATTTTAAAAGAAAATTTTCATTTCGGTTCAACTTAATCTTCAAAGAGGGATTAAATTTTTAAACTACCAATTCACCCCCCCTCTTGGTAGCCTTGGGACATTTAGTTAGGCTTAACAACCTAATTACTAGATTCAACAAGGAGTTGAGCACGGGAGCATTTGGTTCAGTATGGCCTGCGTGAAATATTATGAAAGTAGGATATGATGATGGGATAGAGAGTTGGGAGGAAGATACGTCGAACAGGAAGATACATCCACTAAAATTGAATACTAGATTTTTTTTGTATAAGCTTTGCTTCCTTTACTTCTAAGCTATCTTATCTAACATAAATGGTTCAACATGCTCTGTGCGTGAACTGCCTAGTTATTTGAAATTGGTACCAATTTTGTGGTTTGACAGTCAAACAGCTGGTTTGAATAGTTCAAACCTAGTTCTTTGAGAAATCAACTTTGAATTAAACTAGAGTCGACCGGTTCACGATTCAACCGGCTAGTCCGTTCAAAAATTTAAAGCTTTGTGAATAAGGCTACTTACAACTTATTTATATTCAACAATATAAATAAGCCACAAAAAAAAAAAAAAAAGATTTCATATATTAAGATCGAAAGCAAAACCAACACCCATTATATATGCCAAAAAAAAAAAAAAATGAAATCCAAAATGCTTAGTAAGTAAGCCTCTTACAAAACAGCCAGGGAGAGTGCATTTACAAAAGAAATCAAATTGGACTCAAAATGGATAAAACACCCAAATCATAGTTCAAATCAAATCAATTGAGGAGTTAAGCTTTCTGGGTTCCAATCAAATCGTCTAGGGAGAATGAAGATGCAAAAGAAGTTTCTATAAGGTGGGTTAGACCACTTATTATTATCCCCTGAAAGTAGCATAAGTACATGGTTTTTAGGAAATTATTTTAAGCCAAATTGCCTTCTTGATTATGTGAGATAAAGTAGATTGTTAGTTGATTGTATTTTAAAACTTAGATGAATGTGTCATCGTGTGAGCATAAGTACAACTTGAAAGTGAGTTGTATACTATCATCTATATCACATGCATTTATGCATATTATTATGGGCTTCAATGATGATTGTAGTGCTATTATAGAGAATCAACTATAGATAGCTAATATAATTTGTAGACATAAAGGGATCAATAGAAGTTAGATTACATAAGTTTTGGAGAAGGATTTTTTTTTTTAATTTCTTTTCCAAATTTATCATTCCCTTGAATCTATAAACACCCCCTTTGAGGTTAGGGGGAGGCACAATCCTCTTAAGCATACTCCCGTTTTGTGACACCCTAAGATCTATTGTAGAAGAATTGGCAATTTTATGTCTTAGTTAATTTATCAGAGCCACTAATTTTTCATTTATTTAAATAAAAGCTAGCATAAGCAATCATATACATGAAACAAATTAACTATATTCATCATTCATCAAAAATCTATTTGTAATATTCAAAAGTTCAATCAATACATCACTGCATGAGTTTTTTTTTCATTTAATACTCCTAACTACAAAAGAATTAAACATAAAATATATGAATCTAAACAAGAAATCCTAGAATCAGATCAACCTCATTCCACTAGTGAGCTAACAACTCAATATATTATCAGAATATACACTTGCAATCAATGCATGACAATAGAAATAATATGTATTTAATCATTCAATCCCTATCAGTCAAACCATGTTGTAGTAAGAATAAGTAGCAGACCATATAACTAATTCCATTTCTTATGAGAAATAAAGATTAATACAATAAATGTGACTTATAATCAGTGATTGGTAGCCATATATCTCATGCATTTCAAAAGTACTATATATCATTGTATCAATCTTATCATATTCCTATATCAATCATGTCATGTATCATGTTCATATCATAATTATATCATATCACTTATGTAATTTATCATATATGTTCATTTTATATACATATGTAAGCAAGAGATGGCATTTGACTGTGTGATTTTTTTTCCTATATCATTTATTATAGACCCTCTAAACCAAATAGGAATAATTCTTAATCATATCATTCATATTATAAAAAATCAGTCTCATATCAAATGTCACATGTTAATTAGCTTTCATGTAAGAATTTGTCGCTTCTTAACCATTAGTGTATCATATTATATAAGTCAATCTCCTTATATCTCCCATTCATATCACCTAAAATTACATCACAAACCATATTTAAAGGAATGTTTGTCATCCACACTCTTGTATGGGATAACATATCTCTAACTAATATGATTTAGTCAATAATTTCCCAGTAGCCTTTCTCTTTTACACACATAACATATAATATAGATCATAATAGTAAACATCATGTATATCTTGTGCAACTGATATATATATATATATATATATATATATATATATATTGCAAAAATACATGATAAATAAAATGAATCGTTACTTTATACATGTTATGTATTTTATGTTAAACCTTCTTCTCCCCTCTTTTCTCTCTCTCTCTCTCTCTCACGACTTATAAAGGAGAATGCTGATTGGATGGTGAAATGAGGTTTTTTTTTGATAATTTTATTAAAAAAAATTGACCCATCGCTATTCTACTTACTCAAATTCTAAAAAATCCTATAGCTTAGTGCCGCAACACCTAGTAGCCTCAATACTACAACATTCCCTTAGTAAAATTTTTAGGAATTTTAGTGAAATTAAACTAATGTCTATTATAATCTACCAACATTAGAGAAATATCATCCTTAATATTTCTTAATATAGAATATTAATAATTATAATATAATTACTAAACATTAATCAAATAAATCACCAATCAAATTATATATTTCTTCATTCACACATGTAAATAAAAGTGCCTATGGTATACCAAGAGAGAAGTGAATTAGTATTTTAAAAATCTTTTACTTAAGATAAAAAAGAGATATAAGAAAGCATTTAAGAGAATAAAATATTCAAACAAAAATTAAAAGCAAATAAGATTTGTTTTGTTTTACATCACAATCTTATTCCCTTGCTCTAGTCTAATGAAAGCCTCTTACATCTGTTGTCATATGAACCAATCTCTAAACGTGTGAGTTTAACTTGCCCTATAACTTCTCTTTATGTTATCCTATCCAACATCTTTCTACTTTACTTTCAAGCAAAACCTATTCTTTGGATGCAATATACTATCTAATATTTTTTCAACTCTTAGGTACTAGTCTTTTGCTTCTTGTGGGTTTATAGATCCCTTGAATAATAAGGACTTTAACATATAAAACATCTATAAGTGCTTGCTTGTATTCCTCAGTTTGCTTGTTCCCACCCTGCTACTTTGTGCATCACTCATTAACTAAACTATTAAATTGGAAAACTACATCATATTGTTACAACTCATTGGGGCTACTATATTAATCCTATTTTTTTCTTAAGGTTAGATGTGAATCATCGCACGTTTTTGCTTGAACAACCCTCTCAAGAAGATAAATAGATATATTTAAAGGGAAAACATAAGTAAAGCTAGTTTTGAATAAATATAAAAATATAATTTTATTTTATCAACAAATAATATAATATTTTATAAAAAATTCATTTATATTATATATATATATATATATATATATATATATATATATATATATATATATATTAAATGGCTATAAAATGATTAGTAACATGGAAAAGTTAAAAAATCTTTATATTGTTGCAAATCTAGATTCAAGGATTATAATTTTGATGATAACAATCATTTTTAGTATTTTTTGTGTTTTTATTATTGCCTTGCCTACTAATATTTTAGGTCCACAAGGTCAATTACAAATTAAGGCAGCTTGAGATTGGGTAGATTAAGACTGAGTGAGTCTGTAAGTATACTTCAAGTGTTTTTACCTTTTCTTGAGTCAAATGTAATAAAGTGGATCTTGATGCTAAGTAACCTTACACACACACTTAGGAAAAAAAATTATTGTGTTTTAGAGTTTTGTTTTTGTATCATATCGTCTGGGATGATCTAAAATCATCTTAGATGATCTTTTTGAAATAGAAATCCTAATTAGGGCATACTGGTTGAGGCAGCCAAATTAAATCATCCTAGACGCTATTAGCATCGCCTTGGATGATATGCTCAAATTAGAAAGAATCAGCCTCCAATTCTTTTAGGTATGTTATTATTTTCGACATCGTATAGGATGTAATCGTGGATGATGCATTATAATTATGCCTAAATTAGTATGATGATTAAGAAAATTAATTAAGGTTTGATTGATTGATTATATCATCTTGGATGATCACAAGATCTTCCTGGATGATCAGTTAAATAAACCTTAATTTCTTTTTGAATAATTTAGGACAAACAGAATGATGTGCTAGATGATATTTATTGATTTAAACTAATCATACAGGATGATCTAGTAATCAGTCTGGACAATTAGTTATTTTTTCATTATCTAACATATAAAGTTTAACCGAGCAAAGCAATGGTTTAGATGATACTTGAGGTTTTGTACTAATCATACAGGATGATGTAATCTTCATCCTTAATGATTGGAAAAAATAAATCTTCTACTCATCTAGACCTTCTTAGATCATCCTGACCAAATAAGTTAAAAATGAATTAATCATACATGACAATCTATCAATCTTCATGGACAATCTTTATCATTTAATTATAATTTAGGGAAAATTACCTTTCTATATAAGATCTCTTATTTACTCAAGATTTGATCTTTTGATATTGTTTGAGAGAGCCAAGAGAAAGAGAGGGAGAGTTTAGGAGAGAAAGAGAAAGAGAGGATTTTGTAAGGGGGAGTTTGTGAGGGTTTCATAAAGGTTGATCCAAGCAAAGATCCAAGTTTTCTTCTCCAGTCATCATTTCTAGTTCCTTGGAGGTTCTAGAGGGTCTACTTCAACGATTGATTGAGGTTCTCTGCCTACTTCAAGAGGAAGTAAAAGGAGTCGATTTCTCTTCTTGCTTCAGGAGGAAGAAAAAGGAGTTAGGTTCTCTAGCTCATCGAGGTTAGTGGAAATGAGTTTTGTAAAGGCTTCTCGATCTTACTGTGGGAGTAAAAGGAGAGTCACTGAGTTTAGTACAATACCTAGAGGAGAGGCTCCGAAGAGTGGACAAAGTTCAAGTTGTCCGAACCACTATAAATTCTAGTATGTTCTTTCTTATTGCATTTATACATTTAATTTTTGTACTTTATTTTATGTGGGTGATTATTTGATTTAGATCATGAGTTCTAGTTGAGAATTTTTTAAAACACCAATTCACCCTCCCTCTTAGTTAGCCTCAAGCTACTTTTAAAGAGCTTAACATCCATATCAAACTTTCAAGTGGTATCGGAGCGGGATTCATAAAATATTGTTGTTGAAATTTTTTGAATTTTGATCAATGGCTAACTTTGGTAATAGAAATACTGTGGAAGGGTATTCCATTACTTGATCACCATTGTTTAATAATATACCTTTTGATTTATGGAAAACTTATATGTCCACATTTTTACAATTAATTGACAATCATATGTGGATGCTTGTTAAAGAAGATTATTCACCACTATCATGTGAAATCAATGGCATACAAATTGAACTTCCATTTTCTAAATGGACTTTTGATGTTAGGGATTTAGAACAACTTAATGCAAAATGCTTAAACTATTTTTTCTATGTTTTAAAATCGAAAGATTACATGCGTGTCTCAACTTGTGCTATTGGTAATGAAATATGAGATAGATTATGTATCACTTATGAAGGAATAAGCAAAGTTAAACAATCTAAGTTGAATATCTTAATGCATGACTACAAACTTTTTTGCATGAAACCTAGTGTATCAATATCTAATATGTATACTAGGTTTATTCAAATTGTCACTTCACTGCATGATTTAGGAAGAGAGCTAACTTACTACTAAAAAGTTAACAAAATTTTAAGATGCTCACCTTCTTCTTTTAATGCTAAGATAACTTCTATCACTATGTCCAAGGATTTGAATACTTATTCTATTGATAACTTACTTGGATCACTCATTGCTTATGAGCAAGGAATGAGCCAAAGATAACTTGATACATGTGAAAAAAATAAGGAGAAAACTATAGCGTTGAAGGCTAATGACATGGATACTGATTTTCAGGTTCTGAATGTGATGATGTTGCCTTAATCACTAGGCAATTCAAAAACTTTCTAAGAAAGACATAAAAGGATAATAAAAATTGGAACAAAGATAAGTGTAACAAAAATTTTAAAAGTTCTTCTGATATGGTTTATTTTGAATGTATGAAGCCGAGACATGTGAAAGCTGATTGTCCTATACTTAAGGCTCACGCAAGAAAGAAGAAGGGTGAGGAGAAACTCAAGTTTAGGAAGAACAAGAAGCAATTTTCAAAGGTATTATGGGCAGATTCTGTATTTAACTCCTCTAAGAGTGAAGCTGAGGAGGAGACAGTAAATTTGTGTTTGATGGTGGATGATCATCTTGGCCAGTCTGACCAAGAAGAGGTATGCGAACTAACCTATGATCAAATACATAAAGTTTTTGAGAAAATTCATGCATCATATAGAAACTTAAGAAATTGTATGCTAGTTCAAAATTGGAATTTTTAAATTTGTGAAAAAGAATATGAAGTTTTACTTAAAGATTACTCTACACTTGATAGCAATCACATGTCATTACTTAATGAGTTTGATGCATTAAACAAGAAGCATATTAAATTATCTTATACACATGATTCCTTGAAGTCTTCGCATATTAAGTTAGAAAAAAAGTTTAAGAAATTAGAGAAACTTGCATGGGAAATACATAATAATGAACATCGGCTAAAAGTGGAAGTGGTAGCTTATGAATATGAAAATAAAGTGTTAAAAGTAAAACTCATAGCATTTGAAAAATGATAAACTATCATTACATGCATCACACAACTTTAAGAAGAAACATCACTACCCGAGTAAATTAGTAAATTCTTTTCCTAGTGTTAGATGATTTTTATGTGGCATGCTAGGATACATCTCCCATACTTATACTATTCATCATAGTACACGTTGGGTGTGGGGACCAAAATTGCATGATTCATAATATAATACACATGCATTGCTTCTTCTTTTCATAAGAAGGGATGCAAACTTGTTTGAGTTCTTAAATTTGATGTTTGATAATTTTGTAGCTGTGCTCTCACCAAAGACCTCGTGAGAGCATTGGATAACTGGATAGCAGATACTTATAATATGTGACTGGAGATGCTAATTAATTCATCTCGCTGGAGGCCAGGGCTAGAGGCAAGGTCACTCTTGGAGATAGTACCACCAAAAAAGTAGTGGACGCAGGTATAATCAGAAACTCTAAAAACCTTTTGATTGAAAATATTTTACTTGTAGATGGGTTTAAACACAACTTGCTCAGCATTAGCCAGCTTTGTGATAAGGGTTTTGTCATAAAATTTTAGGTAAATACTAATATCATTAGCTTGAATAACAACACTATTTTATAGAGAAAAAGGATTAACAATGTTTATATGCTTGATTTAAATAATATTGAGTGTGTTGCATCTTTCTATTTATAAATTATTGCTGATAAGTATTAGTTGTGGCATAAGAGGTTATGTCATGCTAGCATGAAAATCCTTAAGAAAGTGACCTAAAAAGACATAATTAGAGGTGCCCCCATGCTTAAGTTCACTATAAACAACCTGTATGATGCCTGTTAAATAGGAAAGCAAGTCCAATCCTCTTTTTATTCATTTAAGGATATTATCACCGTTAGATCTTTAGAAGTCCTTCATATGGATTTGCTTGGATCCATTAGCACTGTCAGCTTAGGGGAAAAAGTCTATGGATTTATGATTGTCGATGACTACTTGAGGTTCACTTAGATTAGATTTTTGTCACAAAAGAGTAAGTCTTTTGATGAATTTAGACCCTTCTCCACTTGGATTCTTTAAAAACTAGGTTGTGAGATCTTAACCATCCATTGTGATCATAGTGGAGAGTTTAAAAATAAGAGATTTGGAGACTTCTATGAAGATCAAGGAATTAGTCAGAACTTTTTAGCTCCTAGGATAATTCAGCAGAACAGGGTAGCTAAAAGGAAGAATAAGTCCTTAGTTGAAGCCGCTAGAACCATGCTTGCTGAGTATTCACTTCCTAATTACTTTTGGGCTGAAGCGGTAAACACAGCTTGTTATGTGTTGAATAGGGTGAATGTTAGATCCAAACTGAACAAGATATCCTATGAGATCATTAAGGGTATGACACCCAACCTTTCCCACCACACATGTCTTTGGATGTAAGGTTTTAATTTTTAATAATAGGAAGTTACCCTTAGAAAATTTTGACCCAAAATTGATGGAATGTTCTTAGGATATTCAAGTGTGGGGAAATCCTTTAGGGTGTTTAACATGAAGATATTAGTGGTGGAGGATACTACTCATTTAGTGTTTGATGAATCTGATCCTAAGAAGTCCATAGTTGAGGAAGAAGATGAAGTTGTAGTGATTACCCAAGGAGTAAAAAAATTGGAGAAAAGGGTATAGCCTCATAATACTAATGGAGTAGGTGAGATTACCCAAGGAGTATAAAATACAAATCTGGAGGACACACTTTTCCAAGAGATTGGAGATATTCTTCAAGCCATCCTAAAGAATTGATCTTAGGAGACCCATTTGAAGGTGTTAGAACTAGTCATTGACTTAGGAAGGAAGTGAACCACTCTGCCTTTATCTCAATGACTGAACCCACCAGCATTAATTAAGCCATTTTTGATGAATTCTAGATCTTAGCTATGCAAGAAGAACTTAACCAATTTATGAGAAATGATGTTTAGGAGTTAGTAGAAAGTCCTAAGAATTAAAGTGTGGTAGGAACCAAATGCGTCTTTATGAATAAAATGAATGATTATGGTGTGGAGATTAAGAATAAAGCGAGATTGGTGACTAAGGGGTACAACCAAATAGAAGGGATTACTTTGAGGAGACCTTTTCCCTTGTAGCTAGATTGGAAGACATTAGAATGCTACTAGCCTTTGATTGTTATAAGGGATTTAAGCTTTTCCAAATGGATGTTAAGAGTGCCTTCTTGAATGGGATGATAAAAAAAGATGTGTTTATAGAGCAACCCCCAAGTTTTAAGAGTTTTCAATTTTCAAATCATGTTTACAAATTAAAGAAGGCCTTATATGGATTAAAATAGGTACCCAAAGCTTGGTATGAGAAGCTTAACACTTTTCTACTAAAGAGGGAGTTTGTTAAGGGGAACATAGACATTACCCTTTTTCTCAAAAAAGTAAGAGATACGTTACTCATTATTCAGATCTATATTGATGATATACTTTTTGGATATTATGATAAAAGATTTTGTGATAAATTTTCTAAAATAATAAGGAATTTAAGATGAGTTTGATAAGAGAGTTATCATACTTTTTGGGGTTTAGCATAAGATAATTGGTTGATAGAATATTCATTAATCAATCAAAGTACATTAAAGACATCTTGAAGAAATATGAAATGGATAAAGCCAAGCCAATAAATACTTCTACGAGCTCTAGTATTCAGTTGGATAAGGACTCAAATAGAAAATCTGTTGATCAAAAG
Source organism: Dendrobium huoshanense (assembly GCA_016618105.1). NCBI lineage: Eukaryota > Viridiplantae > Streptophyta > Magnoliopsida > Asparagales > Orchidaceae > Dendrobium > Dendrobium huoshanense. The sequence continues at coordinate 3,648,039 of CM028346.1, read as the reverse complement.
AAGTACAGAGAAATGATTGGATCACTACTTTACTTGACTGTTAGACGACCTGATATAGTATTTAATATTTGTCTCTATGTTAGATTTCAAGTTGTTCCTAAAGAATCCCACCTGACTTCTGTTAAGAGAATCCTTAGATATCTCTTATGGACCCAAAACTTAGGAATTTGGTATCCTAGGCACAACATTTCTTTTGAGATTATTAAATATTTCGATTCTTTTTTTTTTTTATAGGATGTAGGGTAGATAGGAAGAGCACTCCTAGAACTTGCCAATTCATAGGATATACTTTAGTCTCCGGGTCCTGTAAAAAATAAAACTCTATTGTACTTTCCACTGTTGAAGCTGAGTACATTGCCTTAGAAAATTGTGTGGCCCAAGTCCTTTGATTGAAGTAATAAATTTTGGATTTAGGATTATCTGTTGGCATAATTTTAATCCTATGTGGCAACACTAGTGCCATCTATATATCTAAGAATCCTGTCCAACATTTAAGGACCAAACATATTGATATATGACATCACTATATTAAGGACCATGTTACTAAAGGAGACATTGAGTTATACCATGTGGCAACTAAGAATTAACTGTCTGACATCTTTACTAAACCACTGGTCTTTGACACATTCAATATATTAAGGACTAGATTAGACGTAATTGACATAAATGCATGAACTTGATGCTTTTTGAACTCAAGTTTTTATGTTTTCTGATTTGTTGTTTGTTGTTATTTTCTGTTCTTTCTTTTATTTTTAGTTTTAAGTATTGATTTTTATTTGTTGTTATTTTTATTGCAAATCTATTTTCATGACTTATGTTTTGATGATTGACAAACACTATTGATTCTCTTGGACTACATGTTGCTTATAACTTTTCAGGAATTGAAGATCGGACGAACAAACTAAGTCAGTTCAAGATTGCATAGGTTAGGATTGAGTCAGTCTATACTTTACTTTTTCTCTTATTGAGTCTATTTGTAATGTTCAAAGAGACTGATGCTAAATATCCCTACACACACTTGAGAGACTTAGAAACTCTATTTTTACTCAAATCGGCCATGACGACATTTACATCGTCCTGGATGATCTGGCTTAAAATAGAAATTCTAATTAGGGATTCTTAATTAAGGCAGCCATCATTAACAGATCAGCCTGGACGATACGTGTATCAGCCAGGACAATAAGCTCAAAATAGAAGGAAATTGCTGCCATAAATAATTAAGGTATTCTATATTTTTGGTAATCGGCTAGGACGATCTTGGATCAACCTGGATGATATTTTTCAATTATGCCTTAATTGATCAGACAAATCAAGGAAGTAATTAAGGATGATTGATATGATCATATTGTCCTGGACGATCTCAGGATCGGCCGGGCCGATCTGTTCAAAAACCTTAGTTACTTCTGGATGATAAATATCGGCCAGCTTGAATTCAAGGCGATGTTCTAGACGATTTTTCTCTGATTTGTACTGATCGGCCGGGATGATCGTGCGATCACCCTGGATGATTAAGCCAATTCTAAATTATCTAGCTTGCATTCAGGGCGATGCTCTGGCTGATCTTCTGAGATTTATACTGATCGACCAAGATGATGTCCATTTCGTCCTAGACGATATTATCGGCAACTTATAATTAATGAGCTCCTTTGAAGCTCTTCTATTTAAGAGCTCTTGTTTAATGTTTTAAATAATCTTTTGCTGCTGTCTTGACCTGAGAAGACCTTGAGGAGAGAAAGAGAGAGAGGGAGAGAGAGGATCTTATGAGGGGGAGCTTGTGAGGGGATTCACAAGGGTTGCTTCAAGGATCGCTCTACTTCTTCTTCGTCTATAGTTTCTCGTCCGTGGAAGGGTTGGTAGAGGTAAGGATTCAGCATCTGATTATGGTTCTCTGCCAGCTTCAGGAGGAAGCAAAATGAGATAGGTTCTCTGCCTTGCTGGGGTGGCAAAAAGAGGTTCTTTGTAAAGGCTTATCCTCCTAGCTGTGGGGGCTAAAGGAGAGTCACGATTGTAGTGCAATACTCGGAGGGCGCCTCCGGGGAGTGGACGTAGGTCGAGTTGACCGAACCACTATAAATCTCTATGTTCTTATTTCTTGCTTCCACACTTTAATTTCTGTACTTATTTTTTATGGTGTGATTTTGGTTTATGAGATTTTACTTCTTTGTGAAAATAAAATTTTTAAAATACCAATTCACCCCCCCTCTTGGTTAGCTTGGGCCAGTTCTATAGGGCTTAACATCCCTAACAAACTTTCAAGTGTTATCAGAGCGGGATTCATAAAAAATTAGTTTGAAAACTTTTTGAATTTTGATCCATGGCTAACCTTGGGAATCGTAACACTACGGAAGGGTATTCTTTTACCCGACCTCCCCTGTTCGATAACCTACCTTTTGATTTCTGGAAAACCCGCATGTCAACATTTTAACAATCTATTGATTACCGCATGTGGATGCTTATCAAAGAAGGTTATTCTCCACCTTCTCATGAAATTAATGGTGTTAAAACTGAAATTGCTTTTACTGAATGGACTTTCGATGAAAGAGATTTAGCCCAATTAAATGAAAAATGTTTTAACTGTTTTTTCTGTGCTTTAAAATCTGAGGATTACATGCGTGTCTCCACTTGCAAAACGGGTAAGGAAATTTGGGATAAATTGTGTATCACTTATGAAGGAACCAATGAAGTAAAATAATCTCATTTGAACATTCTCTTGCATGACTACGAACTTTTTTGTATGAATCCTCATAAATCAATTTCTAACATGTATACTAGGTTTACTCAGATAGTTACTTCACTGCATGCCTTAGGAAGAGAACTTTCGAATTTTGAAAAAGTAAACAAAATTTTGAGATGCTTACCTTCGTCATATGATGCCAAAATCACTGCAATCACTGAATCTAAGGATTTGAATACTTATTATATTAATAACTTACTTGGCTCACTCATTACTTACGAGCAAGGGGTTAATCAAAGAATTCTTGATGCAGGTGAGAAAAAGAAGGAGAAAACAGTTGCACTAAAGGCACACAAATCTGACTCCGATTCTTCCGGGTCTGAGAGCGATGAAGTTGCCTTCATCACAAGGCAATTCAAAAGCTTTCTAAGGAAGAAGCAAAAGCATCATTGGAGAAAAGGTAAGGATCATAAGCATTCTAAAGGATCTTTTGATGTTGTTTGTTATGAATGCAGGAAACCAGGACACATGAGAACTGATTGCCCTACACTTAAAGTTCACTCAAGTAAAGGAAAGGGTGAGGAGAAACCTAAGCTAAGGAAGGACAAGATCAGAGTACAAAAAGCATTTTGGGCGGATTCTGCATCGCACTCATCAGAGAAGGAACCAGAAGATGAGACATCAAAATTGTGCTTGATGGCGGACGACAATCTTGATCAAGAAGAGGTATATGAACTTTCCTACGACCAACTCCTTGAAGTTTCAGAAAAGATTCATGCATCATATAGGAAATTAAAGAAAACACATGCTAGCTTGAAATTAGAATTCTTGAATCTACAAAAAGAGCATGAAATTTTGACTAAAGACCATCAAACGATTGATTCAAATCATATGACTTTACTTGATGAATTTGATGAATTAAATAAAATTCATTGTGAATTAGTTGAAAAGCATGATGCATTAAAAGTTTCACACACAACACTTGAATCTGATTTTAAGAAGTCTAAAGAGATGGAGAAAAATTGTAGGATTGAAAATGAGGTATTGAAGAGCACTAATTTGAAGATTCAAAATGAACTAGAAACATATAAGAAAACAAGGATGAAAAATACTTTTGATCAATTACCAAAACCTAGGAAGATGCACTATAACTCAAACCACTTAAGAAATCATTTTCATGGAGTTAAATGTTTTTCATGTGGCATGCTAGGACACATCTCACACACTTGCACAGTTCACCATAGTACACATTGGGTATGGAGACCTAAGGTGCATGATCCACAGCATACCACACATGTAATGCATTCCACTCTTTATAAGAAGGAACCCAAACCTGCTTGTGTTCCTAAATCTAACATTTGGTAATTTTGCAGGAGGGCTCTCAAAAAAAGCCTCGTGAGAGTATGTGGTACCTGGTCAGTGGATGCTCTCAACATATGACTGGTGATGCCAATCAGTTTGTTATACTAGAGTCCAGGACTGGAGGCAAGGTTACTTTTAGAGACAACACCACCAAGAAGGTGGTAGGTGCAGGTATAATTGGTAATTCCAAGAACCTTATGATTGAAAATATTTTGCTTGTAGATGGATTGAAGCATAACATGCTCAGCATCAGTCAACTCTGTGATAAAGGCTTCATAGTGCAATTCTTTGCAAATTCATGCATTGTAAGTTTAAGTAACAACACTATTTTGCAGGAAAAGAGGATCGACAACATCTACATGTTTGATTTAAATAACATTGAATGTGCTGCTTCATTTTGCTTAAAAATAGTAATTGATGATTCATGGTTGTGGCACCGGAGACTTTGTCATGCAAGTATGAAAACCCTTAGGAAAGTGACCCAAAAAGACATAGTTAGAGGTGCCCCCAAATTAAAGTTTTCAAAAGACCACCTTTATGATGTCTGCCAACTAGAAAAGCAAGTCCACTCCACCTTTCACCCCATTAAGGACATTAGCACCTCTAGACCTTTAGAAGTCCTTCACATGGATTTATTTGGACCCATTAGTACTGTCAGCTTGGGAAGGAAAGTCTATGGATTTGTGATTGTTGATGACTACTCGAGGTTCACTTGGACTAAATTTCTTTCACATAAAAATGAGTCTTTTGAAGAGTTTAAAATATTTTATACTTGGATTTAGAAAAAGCTAGGTTGTGAGATATTGACCATCTATAGTGATCATGGGGGAGAGTTTAAGAATGAAAGATTTGGTGATTTTTGTGAGGACAAGGGGATTAGCCACAACGTCTCAGCAGCTCCTAGGATCCCTCAACAGAACGGGGTAGCTAAAAGGAAGAACTGAACCTTGGTGGAAGCCACTAGAGCCATTCTTGCTGAGTATTCACTTTCAAAATAGTTTTGGGCTGAAGCGGTTAACACAGCTTGTTATGTGTTGAATAGGGTGAATGTTAGAGCCAAATTAGAAAAGATACCCTATGAGATCCTTAAGGGTAGGACACCCAATCTTTCCCACCTTCATGTCTTTAGTTGTAAGGTTTTTATTCACAATAATGGGAAGTCTCATTTGGGAAAATTCTATCCTAAATCTGATGAAGGAGTATTCTTGGGATATTCTAGTGTTGGGAAGTCTTTTAGGGTGTTTTATAAGAGAACTTTGATGGTGGAAGAGACCCATATAGTATTTGATGAGTCTGATCCTAGAAAATCTGGAGTTGAAGATGATGATGTTGGAGAGATTACAAGTGGAGTAGAAAATTTGGGGAAGGGAGTAGAACACCAAAGTAATGAAGAAGTAGGAGAAGTCACCCAAGGAGTAGAAAATATTGATTTGGATGAAAGGGTTGGACATTCTCACACTTTGCCTAGAGATTGGAGATACTCTACAAGTTACCCCAAGGATTTGATCTTAGGAGACCCTTCTAGTGAAGTTAAGACTAGACATGGACTTAGGAAGGAGGTGAACCACTCTGCCTTTATCTCAATGACTGAACCCACCACCATTAACCAGACCCTTACTGATGAGTTTTGGATTTTAGCAATGCAAGAAGAATTGAATCAATTTGTTAGGAATGATGTTTGGGAACTTATAGAAAGAATTAAGGGACAAAGTGTAGTTGGGACAAAGTGGGTCTTTAAGAACAAGGTGAATGATTCAGGAGTGGTGGTTAGGAATAAAGCAAGATTGGTGGCTAAGGGGTATAACCAAATAGAAGGGATAGACTTTGAGGAGAATTTTGCCCCTGTAGCTAGATTGGAAGCCATTAGAGTGCTATTAGCCTTTGCCTGTTATAAAGGATTTAAGCTTTTTCAAATGGATGTCAAGAGTGCCTTTTTAAATGGGGAAATAAAAGAAAATGTGTTTGTAGAACAACCCCCAGGTTTTGAGAGTTTCCAATTTCCAAATCATATTTTTAAATTAAAAAAGGCTTTGTATGGGTTAATGCAGGCACCAAGAGCTTGGTATGAGAGGCTTAGCACATTCTTTTTGTCAAGGGGAGCGTAGACACCACACTTTTTCTTAGGAGAGTTGAAGATAACTTACTCATTATTCAGATTTATGTGGATGATGTACTCTTTGGATCTTCTAATAAGAAATTGTGTGATGATTTTTCTAAAACAATGAGTAGAGAGTTTGAGATGAGTTTGATGGGAGAGTTGTCATACTTTTTAGGGTTTAACATAAAACAATTGGAGGATGGAACCTTTTTAAATCAAACAAAATACATAAAGGACATTTTGAAGAAATACGAGATGGACAAAGCTAAGCCAATTAACACTGCCATGACTTCTAGTGCTCCATTGGATAAGGACCCAAGTGGTAAGTCTATTGATCAAAAGAAATATAGAGGCATGATTGGATCTTTACTTTACTTGACATCGAGCCGACTTAATATTATATTTAGTGTTTGCCTTTGTGCTAGATTTCAAGCTGACCTTAAGGAGTCCCATTTGACTGCAGTTAAGAGAATTTTTAGATACCTTTTAGGGAATCAAGGCTTAGGGATTTGGTACCCTAGACATAGCACTTCTTTTGAGATTATTGGATTTTCTGACTCTGATTTTGCAGGATGCAAGGTGGATAGAAAAAGTACTTCAGGAACTTGTCAATTCATAGGACAGTCTTTGGTCTCTTGGTCTAGTAGGAAACAAAATTATGTTGCACTTTCCATTGCTGAAGCTGAGTACATTGCTCTTAGAAGTTGTGTGGCCCAAGTCCTTTGGTTGAAACAACAGGTATTGGATTTAGGATTACCTGTAGGCACCATCTCAATCTTTTGTGACAACACTAGTGTATATGCATCTCTAAGAATCCTATCCAACATTCAAGGATTAAGCACATTGACATTAGGCATCACTTTATTAGAGATCATGTGACTTAGGGAGACATTGAGTTACACCAAGTGACAACTGAAAGACAACTGGCTGACATCTTTACTAAACCACTGGCCTTTGACGCTTTCAAATCTTTAAGGACCAGATTGGGTGTGATTGACATAAATGTATGAAACTTGATCTTTAAGTTACTTTCTTTTTCTTTTGTTTTTATTTTTTTATTATTTGCTCTTAGTTTTTGGTGTGTTTTGCTTTCTTTTGTGTGTTTTTTTAAAATCATCGTTGAAATGACATCATATTTCTTGTCCTTGTTTTTGAAAATTTGTAGTCAATGTGTTTTTCATCTCTTAATCTCTTAGATGATAAAAATACTTTGTGATTGTGTCTCTTTCTCTAACCTATTTTAGTGGTATATTTTTCTTTTCTAATCAAAAATCTATTTCAAATTAAAGATTGTGTATGAAATTAAGATCTTTTCTTAAGCTTGCTTAAGTAAATCTATCTTGTATTTATAATGATTAAAGTCTTGTTGTCACATCAAGATCCCTCGTTACTCTTGTCTTTGATTATTGATTCTGTTTATGATAATTCTTCCTTATGTTAGAGAGAGAGCTCCTATTCTCTAATATCTAAGAAGATATACTCACAACTAAAATTTTAAGCGATTATAAAAGAGAACGTAGCTTGCAAAAATAATTTTTTTTGCCAATGATGCCAACAAAAGAAGCGCAAAGACACCAAATTGAAAATCTATAAAAAGATGCGCAAAGCGCCACTCAATTGACAAGAGGCATAAAATGAGCCCACTCAAAAGCAAGCTATTCTATCTTTTTAAATCTTTTAGAACTTAGTTTTGATTCTCAAAGGCTTGATTTCAATTGTTTTGCGATCGTGACAGATTTACTTTGGTTCATTATTTTATAAAGATATTTTTTCTTGAACCAAGTGATGGATGAATTCTTTTTCTCATATCTAATTAATTCTTTGAGTTAGGTCATTAATTTCAAAAGATGATTCTACCCTAAGAAAATGTCTGAGCTAAGGGTAACCATGATCGGATATTCTATCATTCTTTGGATTGTTGAGATTGTTAACTCATTAACCCACAAGTTTTTAAATCAATAACATGAAATACTACATCATTATCATGCCTTGGTTAAAAAAAAAAATTGTGGTTTGCTATTATTTTTTTCCCTCTGTTCCCTCCTCCTTTTTGATATGTCAAAAGGGGGAGAAATTTATGATGTTTTTACACTTGTCAATCCCGTAATTTTTACTGCTGATTGTTCTCGTAGTGTTTTTCCATCATCAAAAAGGGGGAGATTGCTCTGATACCAAAGTTTATGATGTTTTTACACTTGTTGATCTCATAATTTTTACTGTTGATTGTTCTCGTAGTGTTTTGCCATCATTAAAAAGGTGGAGATTGTTGCAAATCTATTTTCATGACTTATATTTTGATGATTGAAAAACACTATTGACTCTCTTGGACTACATGTTACTTCTAATTTTTCAGGAATCGAAGATCGGACGAACAAACGAAGCCAGTTCAAGATTGCGTAGGTTACGATTGAGTCAGTATGTACTTTACTTTTTCTCTTATTGAGTCTATTTGTAATGTTCAAAGAGACTGATGCTAAGTAACCCTGCACACACACACTTGAGAGACTTAGAAATTCTATTTTTACTCAAATCGGCCAGGACGACATTTACATCCTCCTGGACGATCTGGCTTAAAATAGAAATTCTAATCAGAGATTCTTAGTTAAGGTAGCCGTCATTAACAGATCGGCCTGGACGATACGTGTATCGGCCAGGACGATAAGCTCAAAATAGAAAGAAATTTTTGCCATAAATAATTAAGGTATTCTATATTTTTGGTAATCGTCCATGACGATCTTGGATCGGCCTGGATGATATTTTACAATTATGCCTTAATTGATCAGACAAATCAAAGAAGTAATTAAGGATTATTAATATGATCATATCAGCCTGGACGATCTCAGGATCGACCGGGCCGATCTGTTCAAAAACCTTAGTTACTCCTGGATGATAAATATCGGCCAGCTTGAATTCAGAGCGATGCTCTGGACGATCTTCTGAGATTTGTAATGATCGACCAGGATGATGTCCATTTCATCTTGGATGATATTGTCGGCAACTTGTAATTAATGAGCTCCTTTGAAGCTCTTCTATTTAAGAGCTCTTGTTCAACATTTTGAACAATCTTTTGCTGCTTCCTTGACCTGAGAAGACCTTGAAGAGAGAATAAGAGAGAGGGAGAGAGAAAGGATCTTGTGAGGGGAGCTTGTGAGGTGATTTATAAGGGTTGCTTCAAGGATCGCTCTGCTTCTTCTTCGTCTATAGTTTCTTGTCTGTGGAAGGGTCGGTAGAGGTAAAGATTTAGCATCTGATTGTGGTTCTCTGCCAGCTTCAGGAGGAAACAAAAGGAGATAGATTCTCTGCCTTGCCGGGGTGGCAAAAAGAGGTTCTTTGTAAAGGCTTCTCTGCCTAGCTGTGGGGGCTAAAGGAGAGTCATGATTGTAGTGCAATATTAGAGGGCGCCTCTGGGGAGTGGACGTAGGTTGAGTTGACTGAACCACTATAAATCTATGTGTTCTTGTTTCTTGCTTCCGCACTTTAATTTTCTCACTTATTTTTTGTGGTGTGATTTTTGTTTATGAGATTTTACTTCTTTGTGAAAAGAAAATTTTTAAAATACCAATTCACCCCCCCTCTTGGTTAGCTTGGGCCAGTTCTATAGGGCTTAACATCCCTAACAAACTTTCAATTTTTTAGTATTTTTATTTTTGATATTCTTATTTTTTTAAGTTTTTCTTTTTGGTTACACTTGAAATGATATTTTATGCCTTATTTTTATTTTTGAAAAATTGTAGTTAATGTTTGACATCTCTAAATAAGTTAAAGGGAGAAACACCATTTATTAATTCCCTTCCTCTAACTTTTTTTAGTGGTGTAATATTTTTCTAAACAAAAGTCTATCTCAAATTAATAATTGGATTTTGTGATTCAGATCTTCTTTTATCTTATTATAGTAATATATCTTATATAAAAATGTTCAAAATTATTAAATCACTTTCAAGCTTTCATAATCTTGTTGTTATATTTAACATATAAATTTGATTATGCCTTTTGTTTTACTCTTTCTTATGTTATAGAGTTAGTTTTTCTTCTCTAATATCTAGAATATATTCTCACAATTGAGAGTATTTAAAAGTTTTAAAAGGGAGTTAGCTTATAAAAATGACAAGAGGCATAAAATGAGTCAAAAAAGAAGAGAAAATGAAAAGATGCATAATGATTGCTAAAAAAATTGAAAGAAACACAAAGTATATCTAAAATCAAAGATGCATAAAGTGCATCAACCAATTGATAAGAGGCACAAAATGAGCCCATAAGAAAGCAAACTTTCTTCTCTTTCAAACCTTTAAATCTTTGAAGAATTCATGTGTCACTTGATATTTTTAAAGACTTAATTTCAAAATTCATGATTGTGACTAATTACTTTGGTATATTATTCTATAAGATATTTTTTTGTAACCAAGTTTTAAATGGATCACTTTTTCTTATCCAATTGCTTCTTTTGAGTCAGATCTTTATTTTTAAAAGATGGTTTGCCTTATAAGAAGTTTGAGCTAGGGTTAACAGGATCAGTTGTTCTACCATTTTTTAGATTTTGATAATGTTAACTCTTTTTTTTTTTTTTTTACAAATTTTTAATTCAATCATATAGAAAATTTATCATATTCTTGCTTTGATAAAAAAATTTTTTCATTCCTTTTTTCATTTTTATAGTGTTTTCATTATTTTAATTTTTATTTTGGCTTGTCTTTTTTGTTTTAGGGCCCTTCATACTTGTAGACTATTTTCTGATGTTTTTTTTTATGATGTTGATTAGTTTCTCTTTTTTATTCTATTTTTCTTTTTTATTTTCCTCCTCCTTCTGTAATGTCAAAAGGGGGAGTAGTGTTAGTATTTGTGTTGTTTTGTTATACTTTTTTTTACTATAATTGTTTAGTGTTTGTACCATCTATTTGATTTAGAAAAATTTATATTACTTGGTTTACACTATTTTCCTTCACGTTATGTTTCATTTAACTACTTAAATTGAATTTTCTATCAAGTATTTGCCATCATGAAAAAGGGAGAGATTGTTACAAATATGAATTCAGGGATTATAATTTTGATGATAATAAACAATTTTGATATTTTTGTGTTTCTATTACTACCCTGCCTACTAATGTTTTAGGTTCACAAGGTCAATTACAAACTAAGCCAGCTTAAGATATGATAGATTAGGATTGAGTTAGTTTGTAAGTATAATTTATGTATTTTTATCTTTTCTTGAGTCAAATATAATAAAGTGGATCCTGATGCTAAGTAACCTTGCACACACACACACACACACACTTATGGGAAAAAATTTAGTCTATTTTAGAGTTTTTTATTTTTGATCATATCATCCAAGATGATGCAAAATCATTCTAGATGATCTGTTAGAAATAGAAACCCTAATTAGGGCATCCTGGTTAAGGCAGTCAAATTATTAGCATCATCTTAGTTGATATGCACAAATAAAAAAGAATCAACTACCAATTATTTTAGGCATCATATAGGACATCATCCTAGATGATGTAATATAATTATGCCTAAATTAGTCTGATGATTAAGGAAAGCAATTAAGGTTTGATTGATTGATCATATCATCTTGGACGATTATAGGATTATCTTGGATGATCGCAAATCATCCTAGATGATTAGTTAAATAAACCTTAGTTTCTTCTTGAATTTTCTAGGACAAATAGAATGATGCGCTGGATGATATTTATTGATTTGAACTAATCATATAGGACGTTCCAATAATTGGCTTGGATGATTAGTTATGTTTTCATTATCTAATACGTAAAGTCTGGCCGAGGAGAAAGATGGTCTAGATGATACATGAGGTTTTGTATTAATTATACAAGACAATGTACTCATCATCCTGGATGATAAAAATAAATAAATCTTCTAGTTGTCTAGCCCCCCCAAATCATCTTGGCCGAATGAGCTAAAAATGAACTGATCGTACAAGATGATATATTTATCGTTTAGGATGACCTTTATAGTTTAATTACAATTTTGGGCAAATTTGACACCTTTATATATAAGATCTCTTATTTACTCAAGATGTGATCTTTTGCTGCTGTCTTGATCAGAGAGATCCAAGAGAAGGAGAGGGAGAGCTTGGGAGAGAGAGAGGATCTTGTGAGGGGGAGTATTTGAGGATTTCATAAAGGTTGCTCCAAGCAAGGATTCGAGTCATCTTCTTCATACTTCATCCCTGGTTCCTTGGAGGTTCTAGAGAGGTCTACTGCAGTGATTGATTAAGGTTCTCTACCTTCTTTAGGAGAAAGCAAAAGGATTTGGGTTCTTTGCTTGCTTTAGGAGGAAGCGAAAGGAGTTTGGTTCTTTACTTCACCAGGGTCGAAGAAAAGGAGTTTTATAAAGGCTTCTCTGCCTTGCTATGCAAGCAAAGGAGAGTCATTGAGTTTAGTGCAATCCTTGGAGGAGAATCTTCGGGGAGTAGACGTAGGTCAAGTTGACCGAATCACTATAAAATCACGTGTGTTCTTTCTTATTGCATTTTCGCTTTTATTTTTTGCACTTTAATTTAAGAGGTAGATCCCTTTCAAATCACATTCTTTTAGCTCAAGAATTATTTAATAAACTCAAATTTTCTAAATCTAAGAAAAATGGGTGGCTATCAAGCTTGATATGGAGCAAGCCTATGATAGTATGGCTTGGGATACCTTGAGATTGATGTTGAATAAAATGGGATTTCCAATCAGATTTTCAAATCTAATTATGGAATGTGTGGAGTTTCCTAAATTTTTTTCATGATTAATGGAAGAATTTCGAAAGGGATTAAAGTAAATAGTGGATTTAGACAAGGTTGTCCACTTTCTCCCTATTTGTTTATTCTTTGCTCTCAATTATTGACTAATGATATATGGCACAGAGGAAGGAACTTGGGGATAAAAATTTCTACAAATGCCCCTAGAGTATCTCATTTTTTATATGTAGATGATATCCTTTTGTTCTCCCAAGCTAGAATGAGTTGTATGAGGAGATTTAAACGAATTGTCTCAGCTTTTTGCAGCCGATCCAGGCACTCAATAAAGAACAGAAATATGTAAATCTTTTTGGGAAATCAGTTAAAATAAAGAGGAATAAAGCTATATCAAAATTATGGGGCTTCAAAGTTGTGAAAGAAGTTAATTATCTGGGCATTAAGTTAGCATTGAGGAGATTGGTTGCTTCTAATTTCAATTATATTCTTGAGAAGGTTGCTTCTAAACTTAATGTTTGGGGTAATCAGATGATTTCTCTAGCTGGGAGAATTGTACTAGTCAAATTGATTTTGTCTACATTACCAATTTTTGTGGCCACTCACTCATTGGTTCCAATGAGTATTCTTAAAGAATTGGTTAAAGCTGCTAGGAACTTCATTTGGGATAGACAAGGAGGGCTTCATGGCCTACATTATATGTCTCGGGAGAACATGTGCAAAACTTGGAAGGAAGGGGGACAAGGTATAAGTTCGGTGAGTTCTGCGACTGGAGCCCTTAGAGATTCATATGAAATTTCTTAAAGGAAGAAGACTCTTTGTTTAATAAAACTATGTTGGCAATGTATGGTGATAAATTCTGGGAACAAACTAACAAAGCTAATAAATCTACTACTTGGAAGATCTTTGCTAATGGTGCTCATGCTCTTATTCCGATCACAAAGTGGAAGATAGCAGCAGGAAAATCTATAAATATTCTTAAAGACGTGTGGATTCTAGATAGGTGTTTAGAGAAATGGTCTACATTTATTGCTGCTGGGAATTTTGAATTTCCATCGCTGGAGAACTTTATTTAAAATGGTTTTTGGAAGAAAGATCTTCTAAATAACTTCTTTAGGGAGGCTCTAGTGGATATTATTATTCAAATTGAAATCTTTCCCAATCAAAACAAGGATACCTTGGAGTTGAGACAAAGATTCTCGGGCAAGAGCATAGCAGCTACGGCTTCTTATTCTTATGATAAAGATAACGTGTCGGTAGAGTATGGAAGCTGGCTGAAAACGTTACATCTCAATCCTAAAATTGAATGTTTTTGGTGGCAGCTATTCAATGATGCAATACTGACAAATGGATTTATGATGTATCAGAGATTACTGGGACATTATACATGTCCTAGAGGATGTAATGAACCGTAAAATTTTGATCATGTTATGGTTCATTGCTCAAAACTGCAACAAGCTATTGGTGTTCTTAAGGATTGGGGATTCCCAATTCTGGTTTTCTCCTCTGCCAGTGATTGTAAGTTTCATTTGAAAAGGTTAGCTGTAGACAATAAATCCATTGCAAATTTATATTGTTCTCTAGTATATTTCTCATGGAAGAGTAGAAATTTAATCAAGCATGGAAAGCAAGAACTGAGTTTGAACTATATAGCATCCAATGCTATTAATTATGCATCAATTTCAAATTCTAATATGTTCATGGATCACTAGGGCGCTAACCAGCTGGCATGGCTGATCTCTCATTGGCACCCCCTCCCCCGGAATGGATTAAGGTTAATCTTGATGCGGCTTTAACTAGATCCAATAATGGAGGCATTGGTGGAATTTTTAGAGATTCTAAAGGTAGATTCTTACTTGCCTTTGGATTTAATTGCACTCATTGGGATAGTGGTTTGTTGGAGCTGATGACTGTTTGTTCATTGAAGAAATTATTCTTTGATTGGATGTTGGATGCAAAGGGAGTTATTATTGAAGGGGATATATTTGTAAAAATCTGTGAATAAAGGACCTCGGATTGTACATGATGAAGAGCTGGAAGACCTCTCTTTTTTGGATGGTTTCGGTAACATTCTATTCCATTTTGTTAATAGGAATTGTAATAAGTTAGCCCATTCTTGTGCTAACTTAGCACATTAAGTGAAGATTTTCTTTGGGAAGATCTTAGTAGCAATAAGGTTCCTCCTTTATTTTTTAAAAATTTAAAGGAGGAATGTGATATATTCTCTGTCACTTAGTAGATTGTAATTGCTTTTCCTTATTATTTTAATGCATTTAGCATTTCTTTCAAAAAAAAAAAAAAAATTATGTGGGTGATTGTTTGGTTTAGATCGTGATTTCTTTCTGAGATTTTTTTAGACACCAATTCACCCCTCCTCTTGGTTAGCCTCGGGCTAGTTCATATGGGCTTAACATTTTTAACAAACTTTCATATATATACCCTAAATAGGGGAAAAAATGGTTTCCTAACATATAATATAAATATTTGATAATGTTTGAAAAAGTACCATAAATTCAATTTAGCCCAATTGTTGATTATGTAACATATCAATTTGCATCTACATAATCTAAAGAATCTAATGAAATAAAAATTACGCCATTTTAAAATTAAAATAATATCATTTATAGCAAAATAAAAGCTTAGGCTAATTTTAATATATTTAAAGATATATTAGATATTCATATAGTAATATGATTTAATTTATATAAAATTAATTGTATATTAGTAAATTTATATAAAATAAGTTCAACCCAAAATGAATACATATTAAATTTTAATCATATAAGCTTTTTACTTTTAATTATCCTAATTAAGTATCTTTTAATATTTGATAAAATTTACATAATTTAGAAGCATACAAAATTTATTGAATAGAGGATTCTTATATATTTCTAAATTAAGACTATTATCTTTAATTAATAATATTTAAATTATTGTAATAGATATTTGGATTGTGAGTTAATAAAATCATGCAAGTAAGTATCAAAGGACATCAGATATACTCCTATGTTAATGTAAAAACCTTTAAGGTATCTATTTTGGTCCTCCCTGAGTTCTTTCAGCTCAAATTTTAATTGAATTTAAGTTGTGTGATGTACATCCCATATAATTAATTATCATGCATATTCATTAAATTATTACACTTGAAATACTTAGCGTATAAATTAGAACATCCAAAAATATGTTTGTTATTATCAAAATCACTATAATAGGTCATTAGGTAGATAATACCAACAATCGTTTCTTGGTGTGATAGAGTACCGGTAGCTATATCACCCACCTAGTGATGATAGTGAACCTTCAATCATTTTCACTCTCTTATAGAAGGTAGATAACCTCAGCTTCTTTTTGTCCCTCCTAGAGAAGAAAGAGAACCTTAGCTCCTTTTTCTCCCTCCTAGAGAAGGCATAGAACCACAACTCTTTTTTCTCCATCCTGAAGACGGCATATAACCACAATTCTTTTTTCTCCCTCCTAGAGAAGATATAGAACCTAAAGGACTTGAGTTTGAATCCTCTATCCCAAGAGAAACATTGAGGCCACATGAGGCCATAGGAGAACTTAAAGTGTAAGCTATCTTGGAGCAACCGTGTGAACCCCTCACACTACTTTTCCTTCATGCTCAACCTAAACTTTTTCTTCTTATCTTACCTAAGAGATCTCAAGAAATCTTCTTAATCAGAGTTCCTTTAACAACCAAAACTCATCTTTTTTTAAGAGATTATTAAAACATTGCTTAAGTATTGGTATTCAAATAAATCTAAAAATTCAAGCTGGCCATCTTTATTCATACACTATGATTTGTATTTGTATAGTACAAAGTTCAAGAACTAGACCCATCCAATACAATGTAAACAATCATTCAAATGAACTATTTAAATTTTGTAAACCTATCATATAATACGATGGTGAGGTCATCTAGAATTCTTTGTTTAATTTCTTTGTATTTATATAGGAAGATTTTTGAGATAAATGAATTCATCTCTACCAATTGTCCCATAATGTTCTAATCATATAATATGGTTAATTAATTTTTCAAATTGTTTGTCTAGTATGATTAGTTCAAAAATCATGATTTTGTTTAGTACGATCTTTGGGATGACCAAATTTCATCTCTATCAATCATACTGTATGATGAAGATCATATAGAATGATGTATTATAATTAATTAAACCATGATTTGGACTAATTATGAGGGATAATTTAAGATTTTATAATATCATATAATACGATTAGTATAGTATAGTACAATTAGTTTAAAGATTATTTTTTGAATTTCTTACTTAGTTTATCTAGAAATTAGGGTTTAAAGATCAAAACAAATCATACAATATGATAAGCATCGTATAGTATGGTCAATTCATTAAAATTTATGATTCAATTAGCCATTTAAAACTATTTATTGAATAAATGATCATATAGTATGATTGTAAGTCGTAATGTATAATTAGTTTAAATAATTTTATCTTAAATTTTCCTAACTCCCCCTATGTGTGTGTGTGTGTGTGTGTGTGCGCTATGTCACCAATTGCATACACCGCTATGTGGCTAGACTTAAGAAATAAAAAATTTAAATAAATTTAAAATTGAAGATTCTTTAATTTGACATCCTATTCTATCCAGGTTTGAGTGTTAAGTAGTCTTACGGGGTGTTAGTTTTTCCTAAAATATTAGTGCACACTAACAAAAAATAATATCTAGTTTTTATGCTAAGAGAAATAAAAAACTCAATCAATAATATTTGTTATCATCAAAATCATAAGCTAGGGATCCTACATTGCAATAATAATCACTAATCAAATGATGTCTAATATCTATGTATTTAGTTCATGAGTGTTGTATAGAATTTTTGTTAAAGTAATAGCACTTGTATTATTACATTTAATAAGAATATTTTTTAGCTTAATTTCAAAATCTTCTAATTCTTTATTTAGCCATAAAACTTGATCAATATAACTACTTGCATATATGTACTCAACTTTATTAGTGGATAAAGCTACAAAATTTTGCTTTTTAGAAGACTAAGAAATAAGTGATGATCCTAAAAATTAATAGTTCAATTTATACTTTCTTTATCAACTTTACAACTAGCATAGTCTGCATTAGATTAAGAACTAAATTTCTTGAAAATTAATTTTTGGGATACCATAAGCCTAACCTAGGAGTTCCTATCAAATAGCAAAATATTTGCTTAATTGTTGTTAAATGTGATTCTTTAAGATTAGCTTGAAATCTTATACACAAACTTACATCAAACATAATATAAGGTCTACTAGTAATAAGATAGAAAGGTGAAGCTATTATACTCTTATAAAACTTTTGATATATTGATTTTCCTTATTCATCTAAATCTAGCCTAGTTGATGGGCTTATATGGGTTTTACTCAATTTAAATATCTTAATATTAAACTTTTCTAATAATTCTTTTATATACTTAGTTTGGCATATGAATGTGTCTTACTCTAGTCATTTTATTTGAAGTCCTAAGACAAAGGTGAATTCTTCGGTTAGACTCGTTTCAAATTCTTTTGACATTAATGAAGATAACTCATGCTACAAACTTTTATTTATATTTCCAAATAGTATATCATCAATATTAATAAGTATAATGATTAATTTATCTCTAATATTTTTGATAAAAAAAAATTGTATCTACCTCTCCTTTACTAAAATAATGTTCAATTAAAAAATTACTTAACCTATCATACCAAGCATTTGAAGCTTGTTTTAAACCATATAATGCTTTCTTCAATTTTGTACACATGATAAGGAAAACTAATGCTTTAAAAACCTGGTAGTTGTTCTATATATGCATCTTGATAAATATATCAATTCAAAAATGTACTTTGACATCTATTTGAAAAAGTATAAAGTCCTTAAGACAATCAAAGGTAAGGATAAATCTAATGTCCTCTAGTATTGCTATAGGTGCAAAAGATTCTTCATAGTATATTCCTTCTATTTGTGTGTACCCTTCCAAGTCATCTAGCTTATTTTTATAGACCCAGTTAGTTCCAATTATATTTTAATCATGAGGTCTTGGGACTAGCTCCCAAAAATTAGTTCCTACAAATTGATTAAGGTCCCATTCCATATCAATAATAAAAAAATTATCTTATAAAGATATCTATATGTCAAAGTCAATTTTTGATAGAAATGTAGAACGTTCTATCTTATCCCTAAGGTTTCTCCTAGCTTTAACATATTGAGAAGGATCACCAATTATTAATTCTTTTGGGTGATTTCTATTATATCTCCATTCTTTAGGTATTGAATCATTCTCCTTTTCTTCCAAAATTTTGTGATATTCTCAATATCATCATCATTCAAATAATTTCTTATTAAATCAATAGTGTTTTAATAAAAAATTACATGAATAAATTCTTCAGCAGTTGATTTTCTCTTATTAAAACCTCTAAAATATTTTTCAAAAATTAAATATCCTAAAAATATACCATCATCAGACTTGCTTTCAAATTTATTTAAAGGAAGTTTGTTATTATTTAAAATAAAACACTTATATCCAAAAATAGCTAAATGACTAATCTTAGGCTTCTTTTCAAAAAATATTTCATAAGGGGTCTTTTTAAGAATTGGTCTTAAAAACTCTATTTGTAACATAACATGCAATGTTTATTACTTTGGCCCAAAAATACTTTAGATGATATATTTATCTAACACTGATCTTGCTAATTCTAATAATGTGTAATTGTTTCTTTCAACTATGTCATTTTATTGATGAGACTTAGGAGCTGAAAATTTATGACTAATTCCATTTTCATAACAGTAAATTTTAAATAATTTAATTTTAAATTCTCAACCATGATCTATTTTTGGATTCTATGAATCAAATAACCTTATTTTCTTTTAATATACTTAAACAATTTTCTTAAAATCATCAAATGCATTTTTTTTGTTACCTAAGAAAATACTCAGGTATGTCTTGAATAATCATCTATAATAACAAATCCGTAATTCTTACCACCAAGATTAGCTATGTTAATTGGTCCAAATAATCCATGTCAAATAATTCTAAAAGTCTACTAGTAGAAAATATATTTTATACTCTTGAATGAACTTTTTATATGTTTACCATGAATGCATGCATCACATATAAAATCAAAATAAAAATTAATTTTTGACAAACCAACTACTAAATCAAGTTTAGAAGTTTTAATTAAGTGTAGACATTGACATGACATAGCCTTCTATGCCATAACTAAGCATCAATATTTATAAATTTCAAAGAAAAGTAAATTCAAATTAATATAATTTGTATTCTCTAAATAAATTAAATAAATATTTTTATGTCAATTTATAATAAGCAAATAGTTCCATTATTTTTAGTAATGCAATGTGTAGCATAAAAAGAAACATTTAAACCTTTATCACATAATTGTCTAATTGATATTAAGTTATATTTTAAACCAGAAATAAATAAATTTTTTTCTCAAGTAATTGAGTTATTACAAATGGAGCCAATGCTAATGATCTCTCCCTTTGTATTATCTCCATATGCGACATATTTTCCATCACTTAGTTCCAACATAGTGAATTCTTCTTTAACACCTGTCATATGTCTTAAACATCTACTATCAAGTACCTCATGCCTTCATTGATTTTACTTTGAAGGCATTCCTATAAAAGAAAATGAAATGTTAATTTTTGGAACCCAAATACTTTTGGGTCCACATTCTAAATAAGTAGTATGATGTCTATTATGTATGGTATATGAAGTACTTATATTTTTTGGTACCCATATAAAAGTTGATTATTTAGTATTTTGTGATTTACGAGCATTACACTCAAATGAGATACATCGTTTTCTACCATAATAATTACACCAACTATTAATGTTTGCATATGTCTTAGCTTGATGTATATGTGACATATAAGAAAACTTTTATTTGAGGTTGAACTTAATGGAACTTTATAATAAACTTGTGGTTTAATGCATAAATCTAATCCTACTTTTAATATAATATTTTTTCTTTCAAGTTTACGTACTACTATAGAATGATCTAATAAGAAACTATTTTAATTTTTCAAATTATCACATTAATTTTTTAAATCATTAAAATACATATCTAAAGTTTTATGCTCTTTTTACTAAATATTATATTTTTATTTAATTTTTTATATTCATTAACTAATTCATTAAATGCATCATATAATTATTCATAAGATATATCATTACATATCTCTTTAGAATCATAATAAGAGTCTCCTCTTATCATAAGATAAATGTTCACTTCTTCATTTGATGAGCTTGATTCATCTGAATATGTGTTAGCCCATAAAGCATTCTTCTTCTTCTTGAAATGCTTTTTTCTTTCTTATCACTCTTTTTCTCTACATCCATCTCTTTCTTTTTTGAATCAATAAGCTCTAGACAGTCTCCTCTTATATGTCCACTCTTCTTGTAATGGTAGCAAATAATCCTTTCTCTTACAGGAAATTGCTTGGTTTGAAATTTCTAGTTTTTAAATTTCTTATACCTTTGATTTTTCTTCCTTAGTAAGCTTCCAAGTCTTCTTGAAAACATGGCCACCTCATCATTATCTTCATTAGAGCTTAAGGAACTACGCTTGTCATTATTATCAACCTGTAAGGCAATGGTTTTACCTTTCTCTTTTCTTTCTTAGATGAGCTATCCAAATTATCCCTTTGAGCTATAATCTATTCATGTGCTATGAAAGAACCCTAAAGTTGATCAAGTGAACAAGTAGATAAATCTTTAACTTCACTAACTATAGTTACTTTAGCATCCCATTCTTTGAGAAGGCATCTAAGAATTTTATAGACTAAGTCTTGTTTATATATTTTCTTCTAAGAGAATGTAATATGTTAGTTATTTTCATAAATCCAGAATACATATTAGAAATAGACTCAGAAGGAGACATACAAAATAATTCATTTTCATGAAAAAATCTATTTATGTGAGCATCTCTAACTTTACTAATACTGTCATAAGTTATAATTAATTGATCCCAAATTTCTTTGGCTAAATTTAATATGAAAATTTTCATGTAATCATCTATAAGAACTGTACAATGTAAAGTATTACCTGCCCTAGCATTTAACTCATCTAACTCCCTCTCTAATGCAATCCATTAATTAAATGGGTTTTCAATTTTAATTCCATTAATTTCTTTAGTGGATGTGTGAGATTATTGTATATGTATGTGCTACATATGAGAGTCTTATCCTCTTAAGAAAATACTAATTCTATTTTTTCAATAATCAAATAGAACATTATCTAATAATGGTGGTTAATGAGTGGATTTTCCTTCAAGAAGTGAACCCTTAGGAAAACCTTGTGCCATAGTTTATAAGTGGATCCACTCTAGGATGTTAAGCCAAAAGAAAAAGAGCCTAGGCTTTGATACCAGTTGCTGGATGACTTTGGCACCCCAAGAGGAGAGGGTGGTGAATTGGGTTTTAATAGTTTTTTATTAAAAGAAATTAATCAAAATAATTTTGATACTTGGCAAGGAATTAGTTAACCACAACATTTTTTTTTAAGAAAATTATAAAGAAAAATTAATGCTAGAAAATAAAATAGCATACACAATAGATGTGGTTTGGAGTAAATTCCAATAAGGCCTACATCCATACTAGATAACTCCCAAACTAGATTCCAATATTCTGAGGTTTGCCTAACAAACCTCACTTTTTTAAACCAAAGAAATTGTTTACAACCTAAGGTTTCTCTTACATGGGCAAGTATAACTCAATTTAATTACAGTTTAAACTTCTTTAAGCCAAATGGCTTATATTAAAAAAATAAAAATACAATTTGATGTAAATAATATAAGCTCAATTTATCTTATAATAAATTGACCAAAATATTTGAGGTGATCTTACAATTTAATTCAATCAACTCACTATTTGTAAATGGAATATAAAATTGCTCACTTTAAGATAAATTTATATCTTTATACAAGTATAAATAATATTTTAAATAAAAATATTTTCTTACTAATTTAAACCATAACTCCTCAAATGATATAATACTTTTAAAAATGAATTTTATTTAAAATGTAAATTTATGCCAAATAAAAGAAAATAAAAATACATAATTTAGAAAAGTTAATCTAAGATTCTCAACTAGTATCTCACCAAATAATAAATATTCTTAAAATGTTTACAAGATAAAACTAAAAGAACAACAATTAAATATTTATATAATGAAAACAAACTCAAAAACTCTAATAGATGTTACATGATTTAGTGTATCTAAGCTTTCAAACCAAGAATTTGATCTTACAAATATAAATAGCTCTTGGAATGAAGATCAAAGTTTATCCTCTTAAGATTAAGCATATAAAAAAGGAAATATTAATGGAGAAAATGCCAAAGTTTTATGTTTTGATTAGCCCTCATAAGAAGAGAAAGAGGGGTACTTAAATGGAAAGAGTAAGTAAAGCCAATTATGAATACAACTAATAATATAATATTATTTTATAAACTAATAATATACTATTTGATAAGGAATTCATATATTTTAAATAAAATAAATTTCAAATGGCTGTAAAATGGCTAGTCACTTGAAATAATAAAGTCTTCATATGCATCCAAAATAAGATAAAAATAGCTACCCGACATAAAATATAAAAAAATGAAGAATGCTTTAAAAATAATCATAATTTTAATTTGGCTTCAACGTGGGTCATGTAGCCTATCAATTTCTATCTACATAATTCAAGGAATCTAATGAAATAAAAATTATGCCATTTTCCATCAAAATAATATCATCTATGGAAAAGTAAAAACTTATGCATAATTTAAGGTATTTAAAGATTTATGGAAAATTCATATAGCAATATGATGTAATTTAGATAAAATTAATTTTGTATAAATAAATTTACATGAAATAAATTCAATTTTAGATGAATACATGCTATTTTTGTTTTATAATATAAGCTTATTATGTTTAAGTTTCCTAATTTAGTATCTTTTCATATTTAATAAAATTTATATAATCGATAAAGAATAAAAAAATTATTTAATAAATGAATCATATAAATTTTTAATTCAAACTTATTATCCTTAATTAATAATTTGTAAATTATTTTAATATATATTTATGTTGTGAGTAAATGAAACCATACAAGTAAATATCAATGGACCTCTAAGATACTCATATGTTAATATGAAAACCTTCAGGCTATTCATTTTGGTCCATCTTGAGTTCGTTCGGCTCAAATTTTGATTGAACTTGAGTTGTGTAATGAACATCTCATATAAGTAATTATCAAGCAAATCCATCAAACCATTACACCTATAATATTTAGCATACAAACTAGAATATCAAAGCATATGCTTGTTATCATCAAAATCACTAGAATAGGTCATGAGATACATAATATCAATAATCTCTCCCTATTTTATGATGGCAAATTTTTGTTAGGTATAGTTATAACAAAAGTACAAATTGACCTTTTATCATAAATTTAGGCATATATATATTAGGGTGTGTAAGATTAGTGGTTAGATGCCTAAGAATATATATTTATGAGTCTGACCATTAGGACTAAGTATTTTCACACCTATTTTTGATTGTGAAAGGGTGTATAAGTCTAATACATGTTCCATGTGAATGTATAGTCATCATGTTAATCATTAGCATGAAGTAGTGTCATACCTATTGCAAAAGGTATTAAGGTGTGTCCATCTATTGATTTATTACCCCAACCTATATGTTTGTGTAATGGTCATTAGGATTAAGTCTTGATAAACATATAATCAACAAAAGCATATATTTGCTAAGAAACCATCCATGATATAGGGAATGAATGCAATCCATCTGCTGGAGTGCTCACTATAGGAGAATCGTCCAATACTGATAGAACTTTCTAGAGGAATAATTGATTTTCTAGTAATTTTCAAGCGGTTAAAACCCCATAAAAATGACTAGGAAACTAAAAATGATGGCATTTGTTTGGTGGTTAAATTTTTAGATGGTTTTTTGGTGGTTATCACTGTCATAAATTATTGGTAAGTAAACCATAAGGAAATTGCTAGAAATTACCAGTATGTAGACCACAGTGAAACTTGCTGTCGACGGTCAAACCACCTCTTTTTTTGGTGGTTTGGCTGCCGGTAATTACCAGTGTCTCACCATAAATTTTGACTACAAATAAACCATATGATGTTAATGTTTATGGTAGTTAAGCCACCGATTAACTGCCTAAAACTTGTAGCATATGAAAAAAATTGATAGCCTCCCCTCTATCTGACCACATTTCCATATGTACCTATAGAAACTGAGTAATATAAACCAAATGAAATACACTAATATAATATCCAAATTCAAAAGATTCCCAAGAAGTTTAAAAATATAAAATACAAAAACTTTTAAACATAGGAAACATAACCTTCAGCTTGTTAAATAATCTTTAAAACATAAACAACTTATTTCACATATGTATATTATTAAATAAAAGCATAAACAACTTGTTAAGCAATCTTTAAAACCTAAACATCTTGTTTCATGATTGTATTGAAAAGTTTGTTGAGAAAGTTCTTCTCAATGTGCATAACATCTAGATTACACCTTCTCAAATTTGTACTCTAATATGGTAATATCTAGAAAATACTTTTTATAATCCAATTATGTTGACTACCATATCCCAAAAATTTACACTCTAATAATGTTAGGAAATCAATAAGTGATGAAATACTAGAAAATCTTTGTATTATGTGATAACCACTTAATCTGGGTGGAGGAGGTGACCTCTCTACACTTTTTCTGATAAATACATCCTTATTTCTCTTATAAACAAATGATCAAAGGATAGGAACATATGATGATAATCAAATAAATTATTTTTTCTCCATGATCTAGTATGAAAGATTTAGCATTCTTCATATAGTAAGGACAAACTAATTTTCCTGCTGTGCTCCAACTTAATAGCATACCGTAAGCTGAAAAATTACCAATGGTCCAAAGTAATGCAAATTTAAGGAGTAAATTATGTTTGGTTAAGATGTCATATATGAGGTCAACTTCTTCCCATAAGAACTTGAGATCATTACTTAAAGGTTGCAAAAAATATCAATTTTTTCTTTAGGATTATATGGTACAATTATTATAAGTGTTAAGAAAATATACGAGGTAGTCATACACATCTCTGGTAGAAGGTTGTATGGTGTTAATATGACTATCCAAAAAGAATATGGTGAGGCTTCCTAATTGCATGGAGTAAAACCATCAACATATAATCCTAATCTTATATTACATGGCTTAGTAGAAAATAAAGCATGTGCTTGATTAAAATGTTTCCACGCTTCAGCATTAGATGGATGATAAAGAACACCATTATGAGGTAGGTAATTTCTCCTTATGTCATCTCATATGACCTGTTGAACTCATTGATGCATAGATTCACTGAAGTCTTGGAATAATTGGTAAATAAAATAAATGAAAATATGGAACATTTTTCTTTTGAAGGTGTTATTTTCTTGAGTTAGTTTGAATTGAGGCACATTACATGTATGCCATTAAACTTCTATCACATCATCTTTGTAGTGTAACATACAACTATTTATATAACAATCAATTTTCATATTGGTGAGATCCAACATAGATACTAATTTCTTCGTTTGATACAAATATATGGGGATTAAATTATCTATTGGATTTGCTTCCTTGAGAAGACCAATGAAGTCATTGAAACACTCACAAGGAATATTATATTCAATTTTGATACTGAGCAACCTAACAATAATTGATAATTTTGAATGAGTTATGCAACTAATGGAGAAAAATGATTCATGCAACTAACCCCATGTCAATGATTTATTCATAATCAATAAGCTATGAAATATTATATCTATAACCCTTCTATTTTTCTTTAGATAAAAAATTCAAATTATATGAAACATAAGGGGTCCTAATTGATTAATTTTTTGACATAATAAAGCATCCATCAAAAGACAAAATTAGTTGGTCAAATACATAAAAAAAATCTATATTGAATATTACATATAAAAGCATCAGCTTATCATACAAATAAATGTAAATGTGTACAATAGTTTTGGGAAAACTTATTACTAAGTTGAATTAAATAATAAAACTTGGAATTATTATTTTTGGTAAGTTATATATAGCTTTTATTAGACATTTACATTGTGTGATTAATTAGTGATAAATTATTAGATGATTCTCATCAAGAAATATTTATGCAAACTAGAATTAGAATAATAATATTAGGTTTCTTACAATAGGTTTGGGAAAACCTTTTATTAATCTAATCCTAGTTTGAGACCTATTAGGGTAAGATTAAAAAGAGTTAGTTGGTGATTGAGACCAATCAAAATGGTGAATCCTATAGCTAGTTTTGTTTAATCCAAAGAAAAGAGTTTTAGGGTTAATCTAATTCAACATGAAGTCGTAAATTAGTATTATAAGTTAGCTTAAAACTTTTGGTTTCATGCTTAAAACTAAAGTTATCCTTTTTGTTAAGAGTATTATAAATCTATAATATATGGGCTAAAAACAATTAGTGAACCTCCTATGGTAAGGGTGGAGGGAAACGGATAAAAGCAAGGAAAAACAATGAAGGAGAGGAGATCACCTTCAGCTAAGGAGATAGAGATGAAGGCCAACATTGGCTAGGGCAGAAGGTTAGCTGGAGCTACAGTGGGCATTCTCTAGTTGGAAAAGAACTAGGCAAAGGCATTGAAATAAGGAAGAAGGAACAAATGAGTTGGGGTATAAGGGCAACTACCATCAAACATTCTGGCCATTTATGCCATAACAAATTAGTCACTTAAAACTTATGGTAGGGATACATTTAACTACATCATACATTTAAAATTATGGTGGCATTACCGATGACCAAATGACAGCAAAAATTTTTGGGGGTCAATTACTTGGTATAACCACCGCTTTGTACCAACGTTTGGACCGCCATTATAATAACCAATATTTGGTGAGTTTCCTCGAGCTGCTCTATAGTTTTTCTATATTTATGGAGCATGCTACTTCCAAAAATCAATGATTATGCTCCCACTCCCTACTTAGGGGACTCTCATCTAGAGATTCAAGAGTGATTGGATTGAAGAATCTTATAGCTCCACGTGGGCACCCTCACTAGCAAACTCTCTTTATCTACCCATTATTGTTGACCTTTCACTAGCTTATTGATGCCATCAAACCTTTTATTTTTTGACCACCACATTAGACTTTCACCTCTTGACTATCATTATTAAATTTTTGCTGCATGACTTCTACTATCAGATCTTTGTATCTTGATCACCACTATCGAACCTTTTGCTTTCCAACCACATCCATTAGACCTTTCACTAGTTGACCAACTTCATCAAACCTTTATTGCCTAGTGACCACTATAAGATCTTTTTTAGATCACCTCCATTAACTTTGCATCTTGATCAACACCGCTAGACCTTTGCTTGCTAGTTGCCATCATTGAACATTTTATTTGTTGATCATCATTATTGGATATAGGCTACTCAGCCCTAAACATCTATACAAGACTTTGCTACATTTTTTGTTATACTGAGTGAAGCAGTATGTAATTATACCTATTCTAACATGGTCTAGTAAGGGTATCCCAATTTTTTTTTTTTGATTTACTTCTTTTGCATGTGCATGTGAGTATTATGTATGCTTGTGAAAGATTGAATTTATCTTGAGGTTGGTCACGAGGGTTGATATGCCTGAATATAACATATGGAAATTTCTCATAGGAGAGTTGTGACACCAAGAAAGGTATTTTATGGCATCGAGCTCTCCATCTTTTTTCCAAAATAATTCAAAGCTATAGCTTTGTGGCACCGTGCTCTCCAGTGGAGAGTGTTACGATGCTGCAGGATCAAGTGTTACGATGCTATAGGGACGAGCAATACAATGCTATATTGTTGTAGGGTAGAGCGTTGTGTTGCCATATCATTTCTTTTTATAAAATATTAAAATCCACTTCATTTTCATTTAATGAAAAACCATTTCTCCTCTATAGAAACCAAATAGAGTGAGAAAGAGTTTAGAGAAAGAATGCTAAGTTTTGGTAACTCCAAATTATTTTCTACTATTAGCTTAGTTCTAAAAGTTATTTAGACCGAAATATATTAAATTCTACCTATCTCAATTTGCAAAATACAAATACTTTAAGATTTTTTTTATTTAATTTATAGTTTCATAGCTTAAAATTAGGGATAGTTTTACTCTCTCAAATTTTCTCCATTTAACTTTTTGTATATTGTAGATACAACTTTTGTTTACATATATGTATTTTTTTAAATTTTAGTGGGGAAATTGAAAGGTATGATGTTTTTATTCATTTAAAAGATTAATTTTAACCCAAAATAAATAATATTATAATATAACTTAAGACATAAAATATTATTCTAAATAATCCATTGTAATTTAGTAATGTTTTAAAATTATGAAATTTTGCTCAAGTAGTGAGACTGCTGCCTATTGGTGAAATATTACATAAATGTTTTAAATTTATTTATTTATGTTTATTTTAATGGAATATAATGTTATATATTCTTGTTTGTTTAAAATGTGTGATTAAGTGGAGCTCTGATATTAGAGAAAGTTATGTTGTATAGGATGGACATGGAGTCATAAGGGCCTGAATTTTTGAATATCTAATTTGAGCTAAGCATTATGAGTCATAAGAGCCTATTTTTTATCATGCTAGCAAAAGGAGCCATAAGGGCCTGAATTTCGAAATCTATTTTTGAGGGGAAGTATAATAACCCAAGGGAAATATATTATTTTCTAATATAATATATAGAGTACTTATTTATTTACTTTCCCTACACAACTATTTAAATTTTTTATTCATGCAAATATTATTCTACTCATCACATTTAATTGTTAATAACTACTTTTGAAATTTAGTTAATTTCATAATAAATTATTATTTAAAAGTTTTATCAATGGGTGGGAGTAGAAGTGGTCCCGGGTTCTAATTTGTTTGAGTCGGTATAGATGTTTTTTATTTTTATACAGTCATGGCTATCTTTTCTTTTATTATGTTATGGTTTATAGCCATACATTATAGTATGTATTTGTAATTAGTGTATTTACATTTTAATGATAAATGAAAAGAAAAAAAATATTGATGAGTTTTTTTTTTTTATGCTTACTGGATGATAATTTGAAACTTTATGGCCTACTTAATTAAAAAAAAAAAATAAAGGCCTTGAAAACTTTTGTCATGGACTTAGTTTGTCACAATTCAACAACATATGACCTTTGTTATTTATCAGTTATATTGGGTTGGGTTGTGATAGTCCCTTATTGGTGTTAGAGTAATTTATTTTGGGGACTTAATATAAAAAATCATTGTAAGCAATGATTTATAGTTGAGCTTTTAGGTAGTATTGGGCATTCATTTCTACCTATTTTTATAAGCATATTTATTTAATCGTGTGTTTTAAATGGTTATATGATGGATAAACAATACCTAGATATGATAAATGGGCATTCATTTCTACAATAGTGCTACTTAGGTACACTAGGGTAGAATATTACTATTGTGATCAATTTTGATTCCATTTCATAATTTGCCAGTTTTCTAGCACAATCGATAGGTAAGCCTCAAAGTAGGTTTTCTTTTGTTATATATGTGGATGTAGATCAGTGATTACAAATATTTTTTAGATTGAAGTCTCAAAACTTTGAGGGCATTACTAAGCCCAAAGCAGCAGAGGACTAGATGAGATTAGGGAAGACTTTTGATCAGATGTAATATCCTCATGAGAGGAAGGTACCATTGGCTATATTTCTACTAATTGGTGAGCCTTAACATTTGTAGTTGGGCTAGTAGAGAGAGAATTTATAGGTAATATTAAATTTCTTGATCAGTTGGGAGGCGTTTACAATTATCTTTAGATTATGTTTGTATCTCCATCTACATAACAATAAATACATGAGACTTTTTTTCAGGTTGGTTTATGGGAGAAAGATTATCATGTGGTATGAGGCAGAGTTTACTATATTAGCTGGGTATGCTCTACATTTGGCTAGCACTTTTGAGGAGAAGTGTTATAGGTTTTTGAGAGGGCTTTGAGATAGTTGGAGGAAGTCACTAGTTTCATTCATATTTTTTATTTCTTTGAGTTGTGAAAGTTCACTAGGGATGTTAAGCCCTATAGAACTGGCCCAAACTAACCAAGAGGGGGGGGGGGGGGGGAATAGGTTATTAAAATTTCTTTTCTCAAAGAATAAAAATTGCATAAACCAAAATCACGCCACAAAAATAAATGCGGAAATAAAAGTGAGGAAGCAAGAAATCAAGAACATAGGAATTTATAGTGGTTCGGTCAACTCGACCTACGTCCACTCCTTGGAGGCACCCTCAAAGTATTGCACTACAAAACGTGACTCTCCTTTAGCCCCCACGGCTAGGCGGAGAAAGCCCTCACAAGAACCTCCTTTTTGCCACCCCGACAAGGAAGAGAACCTACCTCCTTTTGCTTCCTCCTAAAGCTGGCAGAGAACCACAACCAAAAGCTAACTCCTTACCCCTACCGACCCTTCCACGGATGAGAAACTCTAGACGAAGAACAAGCAGAGCGATCCTTGAAGCAACCCTTGTGAATCCCCTCACAAGCTCCCCCTTACAAGATCCTCTCTCTCCCTCTCTCTCTTTCTCTCCTCAAGGTCTTCTCAGGTCAAGACTGCAGAAAAAGGTCTTGAAAAATGTTGAACAAGAGTTCTTAAATAGAAGAGCTTCAAAGGAGCTCATTAATTGCAAGTTGCCGACTATATCGTCCAGGCTGATATGGACATCGGCCTGGCCAATCAGTACAAATCAAAGAAGATCGGCCAAAGCATAGCCCTGGATGCAAAATAGGAGGATTGAAAATTGGCTTGATCGTCCAGGCCGATCTCACGATCGTCCTGGCCGATCAGTTCAAATCAGAGGAAAATTGTTCTGAGAATAGCCCTAGATACAAGCTGGCCGATTTTTATCATCCTGAAGTAACTTAAGATTTTTGACTGGATCATCCTGGCCGATCCTGAGATCGTCCAGGATGATATGATCGTATCAATCATCCTTAATTACTCCCTTGATTTCATGATCAATTAAAGCATAATTTGTGAATATCGTCCAGGCCGATACAGGATCGTCCTGGATGATACAGGATCGTCCTGGCCGATAATTTAAAAATATAGTATACCTTAATTATCTATGGTGGCAACATCTTTCTATTTTGAGCTTATCGTCCTGGCCAATACACGTATCGTCCAGGCCGATATGTTAATGACGGTTGCCTTAATTAAGAATCCTTATTTAGACTTTCTGTTTTAAGTCTGATCGTCCGGTCGAAATAAAAAATCGTCCTGGTCGATATGAGTAAAAATAGAAATTCTAAGTCTCTCAAGTGTGTGTCTGAAGGTTTACTTAACATCAGTCTCTTTGACCATTACAAGTAGACTCAAGAAGTGAAAAACAAAAGTACAGACTGACTCAACGCTAAACCTACGCAATCCTGAATTGGCTTCGTCTTGTTCGTCCGATCTTGGATTCATGAAACGTTAGAAACAACAAGTAGTCCAAGAGAAATAGTGTTTGTCAATCATCAAAACATAAGCCATGAAAATAGATTTGCAACAATCTCCCCCTTTTTGATGATGGCAAACACAAGTAGGAAAGTGTCCAAAAAGGTTCATTAGAATTTCAAAGTTACAAACAACTTTTCCTACCACACCCTACTCCCCCTTTTGTTATCACAAAAAGAGGGTCCAAAAATAAACAAAGGCTAAAAAGCAAACTACAAAAAAAAAAGGAAACAAACAACAAAATGCACAGACTAAAAGAACGAGGGATCCTGATCATCTGATGGAGGAGGTGGAGGTGGCTGCTGAAAGTAGCTGGCAAGCGTGGTAAACTGAGCATTGAACCAGGCGATGTCCTGGTTATGCTGCTTCTGCTGGTGAGTAAGAAAACTGTCAAAGCGGGTTAAATCCTCAGTGCGGTGCTGCTCGTAATGGGTAATATCCTCAGAGTGTTGCTGCTCATGTGCAGCAACATACGCGTCAAAGCGGGTCTCCCATCGATCAAACCTCTCAATTAACTGATCAACTGATGAGTGCTGGTGGAGAGGAACAGGGTCAAGAAAGGGAGCAGGAGCGGGAGCCTCCTCCTCTCTAGCCCCCTGAGGTTCCTCAAGGTGGAGACGAGTACTGTGAAGGGTACTGAAGGAATTGTTTGAGTAGAAGGGAGTTGGGAGGTTTGGTGGAATAGGATACTGAAGTTGGTACTTGGTTTCAAGGACATAGGCTATGATGTGTCCTGAGGCTAGATTGGGTTTCCTCGTGTGATCTGGATCACGGATTGTGGTTAAGTGATCAATGTATCAAAAAATTAGGTCTGCAGTATTGAATTCTCTATGAGCCATGATGTAGAAAGTAGTGAGGGAAAGTAGAGGGGTGTTATGGATTCGGTCCCCGGCTTTTGAAATTACGGAGGTGCGAAGGACATGTTGGATTGTCCTAGCATCTTTGACTAAAGAGGTAGTCTCTACAACATGGTAAGGTGCATTGGTCTGGCAAAGAAAGTGATTCGCCATGGACCAGTCAAGATCAGGGTTAGAGGAAATTAAGTGCAGCTTATCCCTAGTGGTGGATAGCTGTAAAAGATCAACACAATCCTGATATGTGATTTCGATAGGGCGTCGATTCACATAGGAGGTCAGGGCTGTGAAGGTAGGGTTAATGCGAAGGTTTGCAAAAAATTCTCGAAGAAATTCGGTATTGAAAGGGAAAGCAAGAGACAGAATAAAGCAAAGGGAGGTGTGAGCGAAAAGATCCATTATCAGGTAAGAGATGTGGGCAGGATTGATGATTCTTGAGATAGTTATCCCACACTCTTTGTAACGATGGTAGGCGGCTTCATCTTCTGCTTCCCTGAAATGAGGGTCAATCCTTGCCCTCGAAGAACTCCAAGAAGTTTGTCGGACACATTTTCCACCTGCCATAGTGAGGAGTTTAGCAAGAAAACACAAGAGGAGAAAGTGTGGAAAGTGAAAAACCATGGCTGGAACGGCCTGAATTTAAAGAAATGGTCAGATCATCCTGGCCGATCGTAGAATCGTCCAGGACGATATGGCTCAATAATTACGTACAGGCCAATTGGTCAAAAAGGTAGTTCGATCATCCGGGTCGATCAGATATCGGCCAGGCCGATTAGACATAGACGATCAGCCCGAGGAGTCAATCCGGATGACCGTTGAAAAAGCAGATCGTCCGGGCCGATTAGGTGTATCGTCCAGGATGATACACAATAATTGATCGTACTGGCCGAAGTTAAAACATTTTAAATCACTGCCATGTGTATCGTCCAGGATGAATAGTGGATCGGCCCGGTCGATGTTCCAATAATGGATCGTCTGGGGCCGAATTTAAAGATTCAAACATGCTGACACGTGGATCGTCCAGGACGATCCAGTGTATCGGCCAGGACGATGCACATAAATTGCATCGGCTAGATGAAATATTCTATCGGCCAGGACTATCATCAAGGTTGCAACAGAGTTCGATCATATCATCCAGGACGATATAGTATCGTCCAGGACGATGAGTTACAGCAAGCACAGAAATGTTCTGCAGATGGATTTTGAGGAGAATTTGCCCTATCGTCCAGGACGATAAAGGTATCGGCCAGGACGATATGACCAGAATTTGAAACCAAGAAAAAGATGGTGATGATCAAGGCCCTCAAAAATAAAATAAAAGAAAAACAATCAGAAAAACACAGAAAAGCAAAAACACATGGAAAATCAAAAAACGAATATTTTTAGATTCTAATTTTTCTATTTTTTTTGTTTTATGTAGGCATCATATGAGAAATTTTTCAAAAATTTAAACTTTTAGAGTTTCAAGAGATCGAGTTTTAACAAATCCCAATTAGAAGAAGGTAGAACATCTGATTTTGTTAACCCTAGATCAGGCATTCTTCAGGGTACAAAATTCTTTTGAAAAAACAGAGGCCTAACTCAGAATAACTAAACAGGATAAGAAGATCCATTCAAGACTTGTTTACAAAGAAAATATCTCATGGTTAATAAAACAAAGTATTTTTTCTCAATCATGGAAATTGAAATTAAGTCTTTGAAAGCATCACATAATCAATGAGTTCTCTAAGTTTTAAGAGTTTTAGATAAGAGAGGATAGCTTGCATTTAGTGGGCTCATTTTATGCCTCTTTTCACTTTGATTGACTCTTTGAGCATTATTAGATTTGATTTTTTTTTGATACACTTTTATGTATATAGCTTTCTTTTCAATTTGGCTTCATTGGCCTCTTTCTTTTTTAACTTTTGCAAGCTAGAAACTCTTTAATATACCCTTAAAAAAAATTTAGTTGTGAGTATATCCTCCAAATATTAGAGAATAGGAGCTCTCTCTCTAACATATGGAAGAACAATCCACAACACAAAATCAAAATCATGTGATGAATGCAATGGCAGGATTTCAAAAAAACTTGAAAGATTTAAAAGAACTTTGGCTATTATGCATAAGATAAATTAATGTAGCAAGATAAGAAAAATGATCTTAATTAAAGAAACCATTGGTTAAACTGAGTTTAGATTTTTGTTTAGAGAAGAAAATCATACCACTAAACAAGGCCAGAAGGAGGGAAAACATCAACAGTATTTCTCCTTTTAACCAATTTAGAAAAGCTAAACACTATCTCCAAAACTCCAAAATCTGAAAGCTTGAAAAGATTCACCATATGTGACAAAAAAAAAAATGAAAACAAAGCAAACTAAAACAACACAAAGCAAGCACAAAATTAGCACAAAAACAAAAACAAATAACACAAAAAACTAAACATTTCAAACAAGTTATAAGGCAGCGAGTTTAAGCTATTTTTGAGCTGCCAGCCTCCTTATGTCCAGTTATCCTATGCTCCCACGAGGTCTTTGGTGAGAGCACACCTGCAAAGCTCAACAACAGTTAGATTTAGGAACCCAAATAGGTTTGGGCTCCTTCTTAGGAAAAGTAGAATGCAATGCAGGTAAGGTATGTTGTGAATTATGCATCTTAGGTCTCCACACCCAATGTGTACTACGGGGAATGGTGCAAGTGTGTGAGATGTGTCCTAGCATGCCACATGAAAAACATCTAACTCCAGGAAAAGGGTTTCTTAAATGGTTTGAGTTATAATGCCTCTTCCTAGGTTCTGGCTTAGGATCAAAAGTAGATGTCATCCAGTTTTTCTTACATGTATCCAAATCATTTTGAATCCTCAAATCTATTTTCTTTAATGCATCATTCTTAATCCTCAAAGTTTTCTCAATCTCTTTAGATTTTTCAAGATCAAAATTAAGTGAGGTGTGTGAAACTTTTAATGCCTTTTGTTCATCAATTAATTCTGAGTATTTTTTGTTTAAATCATCAAATTCATCAAGAAGAGCCATATAATTTGAATCAATCGTTGCATGATCTTTGAGAATGACTTCATACTCTTTCTGCAAATTTACAAGTTCCACTTTTAAACTAGCATGTGTTTTCTTGAGTTTTTTGTATGATGCATGGATTTTTTCACAAATTTCAAACAATTCATCATAGGTTGGTTTACATACCTCTTCCTCATCACTTTGCTCAAGATGATCTTCCCCTATTAAACACAGGTTTGTTGTCTCTTCCTCTGGTTCAGTCTTAGAGGAATCAGTACCAGATTCTACCCAGAATGCCTTTTGGATTCTCTTCTTCTCCTTCTTAGATTTTTCCTCAAACTTTTCCTTGCTCGTGTTTGTTGACCTCATTTTTGTATGAGGTCACTAAGACCCTTCCAGAATCCAGATTTAATCCTAGACCTTAGGATCCACTCTAGACCTTAGGATCCTTCTAGATCCAAGACCTTAGAGCCTACTCTAGAGCCTAGGATTCCCTTAAATCCTAGATCTTAGAATTCTTCTGATCTTAGGATCACTCCAACTTCAAATCAATCTCCACCCTTGATCAACCTCAACCTCAAATCAATTCCTATATTTGATCCACTCCAATTTCAATTTGATTCCTACCTGTGATCAATTTAAATCTCAAACTCCATCCAATTCAAATTCAAATTAATTCAAATTTCCAACATATCCAAACTTTGACTCAATCCACTTGAGAATCCAAATTTCAACCTAGACTTTGATCCTATCCTTAATCTAGCCTTGACCCTATCCATCCATTAACAATCACAACATGATTGTAAATGGTTTGGATATTTCAATTTTAATTATTCAAACCTGAAATTCATTTCAGAATCCAGAAATCCAGACTCAAATCCTGAGTCTCAAGGCCTTGTCCTAAAGACCCTTTTTAGAGATTTTTCAAACATTTCAAAACCCACACAAATGGTCTCTGATTCAGGGTCTATCACTTGCAAAGTGATAAGACATGTCTCTAGAGGTTACCCTCCAACTTTGAGCTCATTCTGAGGTCTCTAACCCCAGAATCTGAGTTAAAATCCAAAGGCTATAAAACCTTCAAATATTTACAACCTATGCCACTGAACCTAACCCCTTTAAGATCTTGACCCTGGAATCCTCATCAAACCCTCCAATCACCTCCAGACCTTTGATTTAAACCCATTGAGCAGTAAACTGCATTTTCCAGACCCATTTTTGACAATAGTTGATCAATAGGTCAAAATTGACCAAAATACCCCTATGGGGCTCAAATAGGGATTTCAAACCAAATGAGCTCCAAATTGAGTGCAACCACCTCCAACGAGTTTCAAATGTTATTTCAAATCTTTTGAACCTATTCCCAACCCCTGGATCAACCTGGTTGACCAAGTCAACAGGTTTGACCCAAGAGACCCTTTAAGGATTCAAATAGGTGTTTTGACCCAAATGACCTCTCTAGACCATGCAACCACTTCCATTAACCTTAAAATATCATTTTAAACCTGTTGAGCCCAAACCCAGGCTCTGGGTCAACCTGGTTGACCAAGTCAACCCAGGTTGACCAAACAGGCCCTTAAGGGTTCAAATAGTGATTCTGATCAAATTGACCCCTCCAAACCCTGGGACCACATCCAGTAGACTCAGGATGACATTCTAAATTTGTTGAATCCATTTCTAGCCCCTGAACCCAACTGGTTGACCAAGTCAACTAGTTTTAGCCTAAAAGCCCATTAAGGGCCCATTAAGCTTTCTTAATTCAATTGACAAACATGACTCTTGGAATCACCCTCCAATCCACCTAATCAGCCTATTTGGATTACCTAGGTGCAAATTCCATAAACCCTTGATGGGGTTGACTGGTCAACCAGTCAACTTAAAGCTTAAAGAACCATTTGTGTGGTCAAACCCTTCAACCCATTGAACCCAACTCAAGCCACACCCATCCAGCCATTTGGAAAGGCTCCATGACCAGCTTGGATGCCACATCAGCCCCCCTTGACTAGTTGACTGGTCAATTTAGTCAAACCAAAGGTTTAGACCTTTCCAAAAGGTCTTAATCAGCTTTTTACCCACTTTCCCCTGATTTAACTGCCCAAGGCCGACCCATCAGTGCCCTAAAGCTCTCTAATAGGCCCCTTAACCGAGCTCTACCCCTGGTTTAGCCATAAATGGCAATCTCTCTCCTCCACTCATCCCAAGTCCACCCAATGGGAATGAGGCATGTCCATCCTTTGGGTCAGCCTTCCAGCTTTCCCAGGGACAGGTGGCATTATCTGGAGAGCCCAGGAGTCAATCCCAGCCATCCAAATTCACCCAGGCCATTTGAATAGGGAAAAAGTTGATTTTGAGAGCATTGGATCAAAGCACTTTCTCTCACTCATCCTAGCCTCCCAGATCGAGCTCTCTGTTCGTTTTGGATCTCCAGAGCCCTCTCTACCTCCCCACTACAAAACCCAAGTGGTTGCACGTTACCGGCGGCGAGTTCTCCGGCGAGCCCACCACCTAGACCGTCCCAAGCCTATAGCAGTCGATCCAGACGTGTTCGAGCTCGGGTTTGTGCTGGGGATCTTCACTTGGACAGTCTACAAGCTCATCCATCCAGAAATTTCAAAGATCTAACGGTATAACTCCTTAAAACCTTAGATCTAGTTCACATTAGTTAGATTTAAATAGCTTCATGTTCTTAGGGCTTTGGCTGAAACCAATCTATCCCCATCGTTTCTGTTCATTCTTACTCTTTAAGTTTAAAATTTCAAGTGATTTGGTCCACCCGATCGGGAGAACGAACCAAAAAACGGATCCTAGGGCGTCATTCGCAGTTCGCTGCAGATGTACGTTTTCTAGACCGTTGATCACGCGATCAACGGTCTAGATCTTGCCGTTCCTCGCTTTGGTCCGACCGTGTATTCGGTTTAGTGTTCGATCGATCGACCGGCGGGATCAGGGCCGTCCGTTTGGAACAGCGGGATCGAACCTCCGCCGTTTGATTTTCCCCCATTGAGATCGAACACGGGATTCGATCCTGTCCGTTGGATCAAATCCGCGGAATATCCAACGGCGCCGGCTGATCGCTGACGTGGTTAAGTGAAACCGCGTGAGGCATTTAGCTGCCGACGCGTGGCTGACCGCTGCCGCCAATCATTGGCGCCGTCGCGTATTGATCCCGCGGTCCATATTGTGCCAAGTCGCCCCGCCGTTTCCGTGGTTCGATCGGACGAACCCGAGCGAGCCACGCGTCCCGCCGGCGCCGCCGTTTGACTAATAAATGGATTTAAATTCATTTTAATTAACATAACTTCAAAAAATCATAATAAATAAAATACAGAACCAAAAAATGAGTATAATATATCAAACTGTTCATAATCTTATCTAGTTTTTTTTTTTTTTTAAAATGAGACTATTTTGATTATTATTTTATCAATAATTTAAGAAATACAGAAAATGACATTTTATTTTTAATTAAATATATATAAGGTATATTACTTTGAAATTTGGTATGATTATCATAGGATATATGATTGATTTCCAGAAAAATTTTCAGAGTTATTTAAGTAAATTTTAATATTAATTTGAGTTATATGATTATTTTGATAGTTTATTAATATTTAATTAAATATTATGATAATTATCTTATATTTTAAAAGTTATTTTCAAATGACTCCAAAGTCAGTGGGTCTCTCAATCCTTAAGATCTTTTTTTTTTATAATATCTTCAATTATTTTATCTTAAAATATATATATATTTACATGTATATTTGTATATATATATATATATATATATATATATATATATATATATATATATATATATATATATTTAAAAATCTACTTTAAAATTATATTATATATATATTTAAATTCCTAAGAGTTTGAGAGAAGGGTTTGAAATTTTAAGCATAAGTTGGATATGTGAATGGAATACATGGGGGAAGGTGATTAATGGGTAATTATATCCTAATTATTCATTGATAACAATTTGGCTATATTAATAAAAAAGGGTCTAGTCTTTGCATGTTTAGGATGCACACACCACCTAGCCTAGGCTCTCCTAGATCTAAGGACTTGTTTGCTTGCTATTTGTGTATGTATGCCATGTTTACTCAAAGGGTTAGAGGAACCTTGATTTGAACCTATTCAAAATTAGTGACACAATTAAGGACAATAATTAGGGACTTTGAGTAGAAAACTTAGAAAATTTATTGTGCTTAGAATTGATATCTTTTTGACTTGGAATTTGAACCATTTAAACTTAGTGACATTCTTAGCCTTAGACAATTTATTTTACTGATTTTTGAAATCATTGAGACCACTAATTAATTTTCTAAGTCTTAAACCCTTAATTGAGCCTCTAAACTTCCAGAAATTGTAATAAATCCAATTTAAATCCAAAAATTTCATATAAACCCTCAAACTGACCAGAATCCAGTCCTTAATCCATGAGAATTGAAACCCCCTTGATTTGACAGCAATTTAAACCCTAATTTAATTTTAAGTGAAAATCAATATTTAATTAAGATAATTAATTAATAATAATTAAAAAATCCCAAAATCTCCCAAACACTTGGGGATCCCTCCTTAGGTTATTTCTGACCTTTGGAGGTGTTTTCAAGAGATTGGGAACTTGTTTGAAGCAAAATCACAAAAGAGACCTTCTAATTAAGAAATTCCCAAAATTCATTAAAATACCCAAACTTCAATAATTCATAACTAATTTTAGAAAAATCCAAATCACCCAAACTCACTTGCCTTCAACTCCTAATAAGCTCTAATATTTATTAAAAATATTAACTTCCAGAAATTTGTAATATTTTAAAAAGTCAACAAATCGGTTAGTTTCAAGTCAAAACTAGTTCAAAACTTAAAACCTTTGTAATAAAATATAGAAAAATCCGATTTCAACGTGCTTACCTTCTAACTAATCGTAGTAAGGTCTAGTATTTTAATAAAATACAAACATTCCAAAATTTGGGCTTAATCAAAAAGTCAATTTTCAACCCCTTAATTAAATGATTAAAATATTCTAAAATATTCTTAAAACTCATAATCATTCTAAAACTCAAAAAATATTGGCTTAATGTTTAAAACACTTAACAAACCCTTTAAAACACAACAACCACCCCAAAGATGAAGTTTATTGGCTGGACTACTCCGGGCTGCGGGGCTAAGTGTCCTAAGGAGGCTGGTTCCTCGAGCCTGGTGGCACAACGCCACGAATGGATTCTAAGGGGTGTTAAATCTTAAAATATATTAATCATTAATTATTTAACATTTTAAAAATTTCTAATTCAATTACATTAATTTGGTTTATCGGCTGGACTACTCCGGGCTGCGGGGCTAAGTGTCCTAAGGAGGCTGGTTCCATGAGCCTGGTGGCACAACGCCACGAATCAATTAATGGAAAAATTAAATTAATCAACTTTAAAAATCAGCAACCAACTCCCTTTAATATTAATCTACTTTTTTTAATTCCAACCAATTTAAATAACTTAATCAACCCCGATTGCTACTGGGTAACCCAGGCCTACGAGGCTATTAGCTTATCCCCAAGGAAGGTGAAATAAACTTCACGGCCTCGGTGTGAAACAAAGGTAGTAATCAATTAACTTCTAAAATATGTCTAATTAAAATTCTTAATTCATTAATATTCAAATTTTAATCTAAATCCTCTTCTAAGCCTTAACGAATCCAAACTTTTAGACAACTTTAACTAATCACCTACTTTAGGATCCATCCCAGTCACACGACCTTTCTCACACATTTTAGATGATGTGCTAGGACAACCATTTCTAGATCTAGGTTAGGCCGGTGTTTACTTTACTGCTGTGTGCCGGATTTTTTGTAGTTTTCACTGCATGTTGTGGATGAAGTTGCTTTGCTGTGTCTGCTTACTTTTTCTGTACTCTGTGGATGGATTGATGTGTTTGGCGACTAGATTACCCTTAGGTTAGGTACGATCTAGATGTTGACACAGTTTTCTGCAGGTGGCCACGCTCATGCAGGGCAATATAAAAAGGGGGCAAATCAAAAAAATGCATAAATATTATAAACTCTTTGCACAGGTGCTTCAGCTGCTAAAGCCCCCAAATCATAAAAAGAGCGTGGCCAGTGTGTTTACTTTCTTTTTCTGCTCATATACAATTGCTTGGGAATAACTACTTTTTATATATTAATTGCTTAGGATAACCCTGCAGGTGAGTCTAGATTTTTATTTTGATATTAATGTAATTTGTGCAAGTGTCAAATGTTGTGAAAGTTAATTTTGAGTCGGGATACATAGATCCAAAGCTTGGATTCCAAAGAGGAAAGGATACCCCTTTAGGGAATACTCCTTTTCCATTTGGAAATCCAAATTTGGATCATACCTCTTCCTTACCCAAAGAGGAAAGAGTGGCCTCCCCCTTAGAGGGAAGTGCCCTCTTGTCCATTTGGGTAATCCACTACGAAGATTCCAAGAAGATTGAAGAAAAGGAATCCAAAGAAGAATGAGATTGAAGATTTGAAGATTTGAAGATTGAGAGTATCCCACTCAAGAGAACTTGCGTCATTACTAGGTTTAGAATCCGGGTTGTTGTTAGTGGTGCCCGGCCACTTTACTTTCTGTAATATTCTGGTTTGTAATAAGCAAGATAATTCTGCCTATGGACATTTATTAATTAATTTATATTTGATGTGATGATTTGATTGCCTTTAGGATTACTTGTTTTTACTAGTTTTTTGGCGATTGCATGCTGCTCTTTGTTTTCGCCTGGATACGTGAGGCTCGTGAGGGTGTGAAAGTTTTCTACTCATAATTTTAAAAGTCTAAAATTTTAGTGAGTCTAAATAACATAGAAAGATAACGAATCTAGGGAATTAGCCGGGGATCGACCCCGGGGTCGCATGCATATTTCTACATTACTCTTTCCTTGCTTTAGACCCTTCCCCGCCTGCGGGTAGAGTCCGGATAGTCTGACCTATGAGGACGAGGTGCCGGACCTGGGGAAGTCCAGTCTTCTAAAAAAATTATTTTATAAGCCTGTTTTAAAATTTCAAGCATACTTGATTTGGAAGTTGTCAACCAGCATGCATTGCATTAGATACAAATTAAAAGAGTCAAAATTTTAATATCATAGTCCTTAGCATTTTAGCACCCAACATAAGTCAAAGGGGTCAATTAGGAGAATCTCTAGATGTCGGCCCCAATTCTTCAAAACTTTAATTATAACGTCCCTACCACTCTTTCATAAAAGACCGGATTCATCTCTTTTAAATCGATTAGGTGGTTAGCTGGCTCCCCAATCCAGGCCGGGATAAGTCCAGATCTTGCATTGCATTAGTTAGGATCGGATGACTGTGGTCCAGTGTCCAAAATAGATTTAGGATCCGGGGCAGATCTTTGATTATAAGACCCCAAACTTCGGGAATCTAATCCCAAATTTCTAATAAAATGCTCAACTCTAATTAAATATCATTTCAATCCAAAACATAAAGCCCAACACTTAGATTAAGTTGGGACACTTCCGGATGGTTCTGGAATCTCAAGGTGTCCCCTACCTCTCCTCCTTTAACTCCATTAATAACTGCTCAATTTTGATCCATTCCCTTTTGATTTTCCAATAAC
Organism: Dendrobium huoshanense; assembly: GCA_016618105.1. Lineage (NCBI taxonomy): Eukaryota > Viridiplantae > Streptophyta > Magnoliopsida > Asparagales > Orchidaceae > Dendrobium > Dendrobium huoshanense. The sequence goes on along the minus strand of CM028346.1, from coordinate 3,604,224 downwards.
TCTATTCATACTTTGATATCACTCCTAGAAACTCTAACAAAATTCTGCCACCATTTTAATCGGGAGTTTTCGTAGGAGATTTTTGTCTCCCAACGATGTAATTAACTACGAGGGCTTGCGCTCGTAGGAGATTTGGAACCACACACACCTGATTTTAAAAAAAAAAAATTAATTTCCAAAATTTTATTAGATTTCCTTGGGAAAAGTTAAGTAATGATCGTCATAGTTGCATTAGAAGGATTATCGTAGAATGGTCCCATTTCCCTTTGGGGAGATACACCCTTCTTCGATAAGGCTTTGGATGTGAATAAGACGATCGTGTTTCTTGAATGTTGTAATTGGGTATTTAGTTGAACTATATTTTGTCCCCTCGGGGTCATATAAAGTTCTCCTTAGAACCCGATCATAACATTCAAGATGAGTTTACATAATTCTAAGTCTGAACACCATTATGAAAGTTTATTTTCGTCCTTCGGGGTGATATACTCTTTCTAACGAGTCGATTCGACCTTAGAATTAGAACTTAACCTTAATCTTAAAATCTCCAAAGAAAACTAATATTTTTCAAAACCTGTTTTTCCAAAATTCCACCAACAAAAAAATGGCACGCCCGGTGGGACCAAATTTCTCTTCCCATCTTCAATAGTGGCAGAATTTTGTTTCATCGGTAGTTTAAACTATCATTTCTTTCGTTGGTCCCTTTACTCATTTCTTCCTTGGGTGAGTGTGGCCAACATCTAAAATAATAACAAAATATTAAAAGAGAGGTTCCACCTCCAAATTTGGCTGTATCCAGATTTTTTTCTGATTTTGACCTTCTGCCCCAGCATAGCCTGTGAGGCGACAGTGTCAAATCAGATCTCTGGATATCCTTTTTAATCTTATGGATTTATTGTCGATAAATTTCTCGTTCAACATATAAATCCTTAAAATTGAAAAGAATTCAAAATTTTTGATTTCATTCCAAACTATTTTAGTTTTAACCCCCCCTCACTCCCACTTTGACTTCTAAGGGTGGGGAGGGTTAAACTATTCCTTTTTTACTTGGGCTTTCTCACAATTCCATAAGCCTTCGGGCAAGGGGAAACTCTGTCCGTTGTGTTTTGGAACCTGTAAGAAAACCCCTTTCAAATTCTCAAAATTTCTTCAAAAATTTTCTTAAATTCCAAGTTGTCATATGTTACCCCATACGATTTCCTCGTGGGCCAACATATGTCATATTTTCAAAAAATAATAATAAAATACTTTTTACCACTCTTTTCAAGAAGATCTAATTTTAATCATTTTCTTTAACTTTTAGAAAATTCCAAATGGCTGGCCAATTGATTTTCTCCTTTGACCGAGAGTTGTCCTCAACTGTTAATGACCAAGGGAGCACTGTTATTTTTGGAATGGGATTTAGTACTCTAGAGCTCTCTACGGATGGACACCAGATTGTTAGTCTGGATGCCAGTAAGGAAATTCCCCCAGTGGTTGAGTTGATTGTGGGATCTGCACCCACCTTGCCAGTAGTCAGTGATGATCAGAAACAGTCTGAACCAGTTGTTGAGCCTCCCACTGAAATTAAGTCTGTTTTTGAAGAGGGGTCTAGTTCTGGACTTAGATTCACCACTAAGAATCAGAAGAAGAACTATTTGAGGAGACTTAGAAAGAAAATCTCTAAGGCTAAGAGAGTTCTACCCTTTAAGACCTTAGCTCAAGTAGAACCTGAGGCTGTTGAGGAGCTACCTATTCCTGCTTCCTCTCCCCTCCTAAAGGGAAGTCGCTTTTACCCCCTGGCTTCAGCTCAAGGGGAGGAGAGGATAGCTAGGATAGCCCGTTCTCCACCATGCCCGGTCGACTACTCGACTATGAAAACTCAGAAAGAAAGACATCTCCAAAAGACAAGGACTTTGAGAAATATAATTCATACCTGCGCTGCACAGACCGGACAGACTAAAGAGGAATATGTGAAGCAATTGAAGGGAGTGATCTCACATCGCTTCCAAAAAGAAGTGTTGAAGGAAGAAGTGTCTGAAGCAAAGAATTTAACCCCACAATTCGTTAGAAAGAATAAGAAGTATGTTAGATAGCCCGCTACTTCAGTACTGGTTGATGGATATCACTGGGTGCCACGCCCTCTATCCTCTCAAACACAGGGTATTGTGTTGACTGGGTCCGAGAGAGGCTGCCATTCTACTGGTAGACCCCCGGTACCCCCACATAAACCTATAAGATTGGCCTCAGTGATTGTCAAACCAAAGGGGGTTGAAGTTCAAAAGTCTGTGGACCTTAAAGGGAAAAGACCTAAAATCTTCTGAAAAGAGATATGTGCCAAAGAGAACTAAGTTGGAGAATCCGCCACCACCTCCTAGAACTTCTAAGTTCATTCTGCAGCTCCAGCGAGTTTCAGCCAACCCTACTCCGAGTTCAGTTGAATTGATGGATGTCCAGGCTAGTACTCCAGTTGTTACAGTTGACAGTCCTACCACAGCCAGTCTAACTCCGGATCCAATAGTTACCGTTCCTGCTACCCCAGTTGATGATCCCCAAAGTCTGAGTGTCATTCCTAGGCCCCTTAGTCAGGTGTCTGAGGACCTTACCTTACCAGATGTGGGAACTATCACTTTACAAGCTCCTGCTTCTCCTGAGGAATATGTCCCTCTTCCTGTAGAGGATGCCACTCTTCTGACTACCAGCTCTGGGATAGTCGAAGAGGAGAGAATTGACCAGGATCTAGAAATGGAAGATGAACCGGATACAAAGTCTCAACCAGATCCTAATCCAAAACTCACAGAAATCATTGCCCTTATGGATTCTGAAGAATTATTCGATATGGCTGAGTATAAAGGATACTTACCCCTTGATCCTAAGTCAATTGGGGATAGACCGGTCGAGGAGGTAGTCCAAGAAATAAGAAACATTTTGTTGAACAAAGAAGGAATGGCTTCTTTTGACCCTGATATGGATGATCTCCTTGGAGATGAAGATGATTATGTTGGGGGCATTCATGTGGTCGAAACTAGAGGGTCTAATAAAGAAGCTGAGCCCAGCAAGCGCCGATTTGCTAAAGATGATGATCCACATGCTGTTGAGTCAGATTCAGATGAGTCTGTGAAAGATAGAGATGAAGAACACATAAAAAACTTGGAGACTCAGCTTGCTAGCATGATGCCACAAGTTAAGGAGATGCAAGAAAAGTTGGATAAATCACAGCAAGAGTCTTTTAAGATCCATCAGTCAGCTCGGGAGCTCACAGAAAAGGCCAAAAGGGCAGAATTTAGTTCCAGACCTCCCGAGTCACCACCTGTGACCTTTCCTTGTCCAGTAGAGACACCTCCAGTTCACCCTGCAGTTTCCACCATTCCTCCGATCCTACCTCAGAAGGATATCAAGCAGTTAATTGAGGACCAGGTAAGGGAGGCCTTAGCCCTTTCTCAAGGAAATGTGTCTATTTCAAAGGGTAGACCCTACCCCGAGGAATATGACTTAGTTCCTTACCCGAAGGGCTTTGTGCCACCAACTTTTAAAGTTTTCACTGGAATTGAAAATCCGAGACAGCATCTGGCCCACTTCCGAGCAAGCTGTTGCAATGCAGGAGGGTCAGATGCTCTACTATTTCGCCAATTTGTAAGTAGTCTATCCGGCATTGCTTTTGAATGGTACGCCGATCTGCCCAACGGTTCAGTAAGAACTTTTAGCGACCTAGAAAACCTCTTTCTTAAGAGATTTTCTGGAGCGCAACAACGCACCACCGTGGGCGATCTCGTGGTTGAAAAGCAAAAGCCGGGAGAGTCTCTGGTTGAGTACATCTTGAGGTGGCGAAACCTCTCGATGAAGTGTGAACCCCAGTTGCAAGAACAACATGCTGTGGAGATTCTTTTGAAGAATATCCACGGCCCTGTTGCCTTTCTCCTAAAGGGTTTCACTATTAAAACTTTTGAGAAACTTCTTAATAAGGCTAGCAATTTGCAGGAAGAGGCTCCTAGGATGCCATTCTTACGAGAACAGCCTGAAGAAAGGAAGGGTCCAAAATTGGTGAAAACATTTGAAAAGAAAGCTGTGGTCTCAGCAGTAGATAAAGGAAAGAGGCCAGTGATTAGTCAGCCTAGCACTCCACTTCCACCACAGCCGCCTCAGAAGCAGCCCTTTCAGATAGTTCCTCAACATACTAGAGATCCCTCCTTCATCCCTTTTAGAGAGAGATTGGCAAAGCCTTATCCATTTAAAAGGGAGTCAGTTAAGAAGATCTTCAGGAGTTTATTAAAAAAACCAGATTTTCAGTTGCCAGAGGCCAGGAGGCCTGAGGATGAGAGCAAGAAAGATGATCCCAAGTATTGCCCGTACCACAGGATGCTTAGTCACCCTCTTGAGGACTGCGTTGTGTTCAAAGACTGGCTTGAGAGGAACTACACCCAAGGTAACATCATAATACCTAAGGAATACTTGGTCGATCCAGAAAAGGCTTCAATTAAGACCATTTCAGGTAATCCTCTTAACTCTTCTTGTCTTGTTGAAGATGGTTGGGACATTGCTTTGTCCCGGGCACTTAAAAAGTCGATTAACAAGTCTTTTCGTCTTTCTCAACAGCTGACTACGATAGCCCAGGCCCCGGTGTGGAAAGTTGACCTGGACGCTTCGCAGAAGGATGTTGAGCCACTTCCCTCTCCAGTAGTCTTAGGAACTACTGAGAAAAATGTAAAAGAAGAGAAATTTGATTTTGTAGAGAGGAAGTGTGTAGATGAGAGATGTATTAGAATGGCGGATGACGGTGTTAAAACCCTTTCCCCTCTTTTGTTATCTGACTTTTACTTTGCCCCATCAAAGGCGAAGGGTCAAAAGATGAATAAAAAACATCCTTCTACTTCTGTCTTGATGATTAACCATGAATCTCAAATGCAAATTGATGACTCTCCTTCTTTGAATCAAACTCCTAATGAAATAAATATTGAGGTTAATCAAACCGACCTCCCCGAATCGACTATTCAAGAAGATGTCGAATGTGAAGCCTTATCAGAAAGTGATTTCCCCCAGTGTGATTTTCAGGGGAAAGTCCTATCGAGATAGAGTTTTCAGATTCTGACTCTCTTTCGGGAAACGACGATCCAATGCCTACAGTAAGTGTAGACACCGCTCTAGTTTGCCCGCCCGAAGACATCGAGCAGGTGCAACTCCGTGGCGGTAAAGTCTTACCTCCTAGGTTGCCCCCTCAGGACAAAGGCAAGCAATCCTCATTCGAAAATCTAAATCCAGATTCCCCTCAACAACCAGAATTCCCTTTAATTCCTCCGGGTTTCGAGTCTGTCGTTCCTAAGGTTGATTACAATGTTGTAGCCCACCTTAGGAAGTTCCCAGCAAAATTAAGTATTTACGACGCCCTCCTTCTCTCCAAAGAAATGAGGGAGTCTCTAATTAAGGCACTTCTCGATCCCGAGATTTGTTTAACACAGTTGGCTGCAACTTCAGAAGGTGAGGCTCTCTACTTCAAAGAGGTCCCCGGGGTTACCTTTTCAGACGAAGATTTACTCTTGGGAACTGCTGACCACAATCGTCCCCTCTACATTACTGTAGATGTGGGAAACTTCAAGTTATCAAGAGTCCTTGTTGATCCGGGTGCATCGGTCAACGTGATGAACATAAAGACTCTTGCTTATCTCAGAGTTGATACTAGCAAGCTTTCAACCGACAGGTTGGTGCTTCGTGGGTTCAACGAGAAGGGCGAGAGAGCTTTAGGTTCGATCACTCTACTCCTGGAAATAGGAGGGTTAAAAACTGAAGCTAAATTTCATATAATTGATTCGACTACGTCCTTTAACGCACTTCTAGGTAGACCTTGGATTCACGAATATAGAATGGTTCCATCTACCCTGCACCAATGCGTTAAGTATCAACGAGACGGCATTGAACATGTGATTAAGGGTGATTTGCAACCATTCTCGATTCAAGAAATTGGGATCTATGAAGATGCTGCATATTTCATACCAAAAGGGTCCTCGTCCCGTTCTAAATTGGAGATCAAATTTGAGGAGAAAATGGTTGGACAAAAATTTGACCAGAAGAAAGAAAAAGATAAAAATATCAATCAAGAAATGACGCAATCGAGTAGTGAAGACGACTCTGATATCGTTGTCCTTAGGCCTCCAAGCACATTACCTCAAAGAGGTGGGAGGATGGCTTTAAGGGCACGAGGATGAGGCCGTGCTTCATTAGATAGGAGAGCAGCACCTGTGTATATTGATTTGGAATCAGATTCTGATGGTGAACTAGAAAATCAAGGTACTGCCCTCTCTCTCGATTATCAAAATATAAATGCTCCTCCAAAATTTGATCTCACCTTAGACCAGGACAGTGACCCTGAGGTAGATATTTCAAAAGTTAAAAGTGACGAGCCTGAATTAACAATGTATGAAAAGCTCACTAGAAGGATTGAGGCCCTTTCTCTGACCCCACTGTCGGCAGGCAGGGTTGTAGGGTTGGAAGTCAAAGTGGCCCCCAACTTGGATGGTGAAGTTAAGAAAGTCCAGAAATTCTTTCCTGGCTCCTCCTCCGCAAGGGACGAAGGTGATGTAACCCTTGAGGAGGCAGATTTTAATGAATTAATGGAATTACCTTTCGGCTACTTCCCTGTTTGTGTAAAAAACACTTTTTCTAAAGGTTCTATACCATACCGATGGACTAAGGGTCAAGCTAGATACCACGAGAATATTTGGCGAACAAAAATAAATAAAAATCCAACAAGTGGTATTGGCTTTGGAACAGTTAGTTCATTCGATGATGATGAGTATTGCCTAATGATAACTTACCATCTCGATTCTCCAAATGTCCCTACAGATCCTCCTTGTCCTCTAGATGGACTCTGTTTGGAGACTTTAGACGATCCCGATGATCTTCAAGTTCGGGATGCACCCCCTGAATTTGAAGAGGAAATTAAGTCGACAGTCGATGAGTTGAGAGAAATTAACCTGGGAAACGATGATGACCCCCGTCCGATTTTCATAAGTACTTTGTTGAGCGAGGGTAAAACTCAAGACTTAATCCAGTTGTTATTCGAGTTCAGGGATTGCTTTGCCTGGACATACGACGAAATGCCAGGTTTGCCTGCTGAGGTAGCAGTTCACAAACTTGGGGTTCGGCATGATGCCATTCCTGTTAAACAAGCTCCTCGACGCATGCGCTTAGAGATTGAGCAACAAGTCATTTCTGAAGTTAAGAAATTGGCAGAAGCCGGATTCATTCGAGAGGAGCAATATCCCTCTTGGGTGGCCAGCGTCGTGCCAGTTCGAAAGAAAAATGGTCAAATTCGGATTTGTGTCGACTATAGGGATCTGAATAAGGCATGTCCTAAAGATGAGTTCCCTTTACCAATACCAGAACACATGGTGGACATTGCCTCCTCACATGCTATTTTCTCATTCATGGACGGCTCGTCGGGTTATAACCAAATTAAGATGGCCCCTGAAGATGAGAGAAATACGGCGTTCAGAACCCCTATTGGAATCTTTTGTTATAAGGTAATGCCATTCGGCTTAAAGAATGCCGGAGCAACCTACCAACGGGCCATGACCCGTATCTTTGACGACTTAATTCATAATCAAGTTGAATGTTATATTGACGATTTAGTTGTCAAGAGCAAGGTTAAAGAGGCTCACCTGTATGACTTAAGAGTTGTTTTTGAACGATTGCGCCGCTACGATTTAAAAATGAACCCCTTGAAGTGCGCCTTCGGCGTCGCCTCGGGAAAATTCTTAGGATTCGTAGTGAGGCACCGTGGAATCGAGATAGATCCTGCTAAAATTGAAGCCATCTTAGATATGCCATCCCCTAAGAGCCTTACTCAGTTAAGGTCTCTACAAGGTAGATTGGCATATATAAGGAGGTTTATTTCTAATCTTTCCGGGAGATGTCAACCCTTTTCTGTCCTTGCGAAAAAGGATACTAAATTCGTATGGGGCGAGAAGTGTCAGAATGCTTTTGACGATATCAAACAATACCTTTCTAACCCGCCAGTCTTGGCAGCTCCGATTCCGGGAAAGCCATTAATCCTCTACACCGCAGCTCTAGATGAGTCTTTAGGTGCCCTGTTGGCTCAAGTTAACGACGAAGGAAAAGAGAATGCCCTCTACTACCTTAGTCGAAGACTCCTTCCTACTGAAATTCGATACCCGTCAATTGAGAAGCATTGTCTTGCTCTGGTTTTTGCAGCTCAAAAACTGAGGCATTACATGCTCTCCCACTCAATCAGTTTGATTTCAAGAATTAATACTTTGCAATATCTTATGACCCGACCTACGTTGTCAGGACGTTTAGCTCGCTGGTCTATGATATTGTTGCAATTTGAGATTACCTTCACTCCCCTTCGTGCTGTGAAGGGACAGGCTGTCGCCGATTTTCTGGCAGCACACCCGCTGCCTGCGGATTCTCCTCTGAATGATGACCTACCCGACGAACAAATCATGAGTTTGGGGGAATCTGGCGAGGCCATATGGGAATTATATTTTGATGGGGCAGCATCCTCTCGTAGGATTGCGACCCAACAATCTGTAATTCCTGGAAAGGCTGGAGTCGGTCTGATTTTCATTACACCAGAAAAAGGAATGATGCATTTCTCCTACCACTTATCGGAGCCTTGCACAAACAACGAAGCTGAATACGAAGCTCTGATAACTGGTTTGGAACTTGCAATTCTAATGGGGATTAAAGAGATTAAGATCTTTGGAGATTCCCAACTGGTTATTAACCAAGTCGCCGGAACTTATAAAGTCTTGAATCCGAATCTCCTAAGATATCACCAGTACACACTTCACTTGTTGGAACAAATCCCTATTGCTACTTTGTATAGGGTTCCCCGTGGAAGCAATTCCGCGGCGGATGCCTTAGCAAAACTTGCAAAGGAATTTGCATGTCCTGAGGAGGATTTCATCCCTATAGAGATACAGGGTCGTAAGACCCTCTCCCTTATAGATTTGGAACACATTAGTAAGACTCCCCTTCAGATCCTTTTTGCCTCTTCGACAACTGACAAAGAAGGTGATTGGAGATGACCCTTAGTCGATTACCTTAAAGAAGGGAAGCTTCCCCAGGATAAATCACTCTCCAACCAGATTAAGAAACATGCCCTATCATATGCACTAGTTAACGATCTGTTGTACCGTCGGTCCTTCGATCACATGTGGCTGCGCTGTTTGAACAAGCGAGAAGCCCAGAAAATTGTTAATGAAGTTCATTCAGGACTGTGCGGTGCACATCAATCGGGTCCAAAAATGAAATTAAAGATTAAAAGACTTGGATACTATTGGCCTACAATGATTGACGATTGCATGAATACTGCAAAGCACTGTCATCAATGTCAGGTCCATGGTGTGGTTTTACATCAGCCGCCTAATGTGTTACACCCTACGATAGCCTCGTGGCCCTTCGAGAGTTGGGGCACGGATATCATTGGGCCGATTGACCCTCCCTCTGCGAGAGGTCATCGTTTCATATTAGCAGCGACTGATTACTTTTCAAAGTGGGCGGAAGCAATTCCCCTACGAAACGTAACATCACACCATGTCTTAAAATTCTTTCGTGACCATATTGTATATCGATTCGGCGTACCTCGCAGAATCATATCCGATAATGGGTCCGCATTCAAGTCTACGAAAATCAATAGTTTTGTAAGGCGCCATAATATTGATTGGAGATATTCGACGATCTATTACCCTCGGGCGAATGGATTGGCCGAGGCCTTCAACAAAACCTTGGTGCAAATTATTAAAAAGACCCTTGATGATAACAAACGGCAGTGGGATGAGCGGTTGGTGGAAGCTTTGTGGGCTTATCGTACCACTTATAGAACCCCGACCCAATCCACCCCGTTTGCACTAGTGTATGGATCTGAGGCTGTTCTACCCTTGGAAATACAAATCCCTTCGCTCAGAATTGCAGTTCAGAATCAAATTACCAATGAACAAAATGCAAAACTACGATTGGAAGAGCTCGAAGGCCTTGAAGAGCGACGTCTCCAAGCTCAACAAAGTTTAGAGTTGTATAAATCCCGTATGATTTAAGCCCATGACAAGTTAGTGCGACCTAGGACCTTCCAAGCGGGAGACTTGGTATTGGTCCTTCGGAGGCCTATCTTGGCCCATCGGAAGCTGGGAGGCAAATTTGAACATACATGGGAAGGACCCTTCGTTGTATAGACTGTCTATGAAGGAGGCTCGTATCAGTTAGTAGATTGTAAAGGGAACCACCCAATGCTACCTGTCAACGGGCATTTCCTTAAGAAATACTATGCTTGATGTAGCTCATTTTATCAATTAATAAAACTTCCTTTTCTTGATTTGCAACTTGATTCTATCGTTTTTTTTTAGCTCTTTTTTTTATCACTCTTAGCCTTCTCCTTAAGGTTAGGTCTTTCCTTCCCTTAGGATTAGACCCGCTAGTGGTGGAGTACGCCCTCCGTGGCACCACCCTGGCATTTCACCCGGGGATTAGTGGTGGACTACGCCCTCCGTGGCACCATCCTGATTCCCATTCGCTAGTGGTGGAGTACGCCCTTTGTGGCACCATCCTAGTTTGCCAGTTAATCTGCCTATTTGGAGTAAGTTTTCTATCAGCATCCTATAGGCCTAAGGTTGGGTGATGCCCTTCCTTAGACCCAAGGTTAGGTATTCCCTACCTTGGTTTCCAGTTGATCCGTCTACTAGGAGTAAGTCTTCTATCAGCATCCTGTAGACCTAAGGTTGGGTGCTGCCCTTCCTTAGACCCAAAGTTAGGTATTCCTTACTTTGGTTTCCAGTTAATCTGCCTATTTGGAGTAAGTCTTCTATCAGCATCCTATAGGCCTAAGGTTGGGTGATGCCCTTCCTTAGACCCAAGGTTAGGTATTCCCTACCTTAGTTTCTAGTTGATCCGTCTACTAGGAGTAAGTCTTCTATCAGCATCCTGTAGACCTAAGGTTGGGTGCTGCCCTTCCTTAGACCCAAAGTTAGGTATTCCCTACTTTGGTTTCCAGTTAATTTGCCTATTAGGAGTAAGTCTTTTATCAGCATCCTATAGGCCTAAGGTTGGGTGATGCCCTTCCTTAGACCCAAGGTTAGGTATTCCCTACCTTGGTTTCCAGTTGATCCGTCTACTAGGAGTAAGTCTTCTATCAGCATCCTGTAGACCTAAGGTTGGGTGATGCCCTCCCTTAGACCCAAAGTTAGGTATTCCCTACTTTGGTTTCCAGTTAATCTGCCTATTTGGAGTAAGTCTTCTATCAGCATCCTATAGGCCTAAGGTTGGGTGATGCCCTTCCTTAGACCCAAGGTTAGGTATTCCCTACCTTGGTTTCCAGTTGATCCGTCTACTAGGAGTAAGTCTTCTATCAGCATCCTGTAGACCTAAGGTTGGGTGATGCCCTTCCTTAGACCCAAGGTTAGGTATTCCCTACCTTGGTTTCACCAATTTTCCTTATCTAATAGGTGTAAGCCTTCCATTAGCATCCTATAGGCTTGAGGTTGGGAGATGATCTCCCTTTCATTCTCAAAATTCTACTTCCATTCGGTCAACGCCAATGTGTGCAGCAGAAGTTCCTTCTACCACACACATTGGGGGTCGATTTGTTGACCTCATTTTTGTATGAGGTCACTAAGACCCTTCCAGAATCCAGATTTAATCCTAGACCTTAGGATCCACTCTAGACCTTAGGATCCTTCTAGATCCAAGACCTTAGAGCCTACTCTAGAGCCTAGGATTCCCTTAAATCCTAGATCTTAGAATTCTTCTGATCTTAGGATCACTCCAACTTCAAATCAATCTCCACCCTTGATCAACCTCAACCTCAAATCAATTTCTATATTTGATCCACTCCAATTTCAATTTGATTTCTACCTGTGATCAATTTAAATCCCAAACTTCATCCAATTCAAATTCAAATTAATTCAAATTTCAAACATATCCAAACTTTGACTCAATCCACTTGAGAATCCAAATTTCAACCTAGACTTTGATCCTATCCTTAATCTTGCCTTGACCCTATCCATCCATTAACAATCACAACATGATTTTAAATGGTTTGGATATTTCAATTTTAATTATTCAAACCTGAAATTCATTTCAGAATCCAGAAATCCAGACTCAAATCCTGAGTCTCAAGGCCTTGTCCTAAAGACCCTTTTTAGAGATTTTTCAAACATTTCAAAACCCACTCAAATGGTCTCTGATTCAGGGTCTATCACTTGCAAAGTGATAAGACATGTCTCTAGAGGTTACCCTCCAACTTTGAGCTCATTCTGAGGTCTCTAACCCCAGAATCTGAGTTAAAATCCAAAGGCTGTAAAACCTTCAAATATTTACAGCCTATGCCACTGAACCTAACCCCTTTGAGATCTTGACCCTGGAATCCTCATCAAACCCTCCAATCACCTCCAGACCTTTGATTTTAACCCATTGAGCAATAAACTGCATTTTCCAGACCCATTTTTGACCATAGTTGATCAATAGGTCAAAATTGACCAAAATACCCCTATGGGGCTCAAATAGGGATTTCAAACCAAATGAGCTCCAAATTGAGTGCAACCACCTCCAACGAGTTTCAAATGTTATTTCAAATCTTTTGAACCTATTCCCAACCCCTGGATCAACCTGGTTGACCAAGTCAACAGGTTTGACCCAAGAGACCCTTTAAGGATTCAAATAGGTGTTTTGACCCAAATGACCTCTCTAGACCATGCAACCACTTCCATTAACCTTAAAATATTATTTTAAACCTGTTGAGCCCAAACCCAGACTCTGGGTCAATCTGGTTGACCAAGTCAACCCAGGTTGACCAAACAGGCCCTTAAGGGTTCAAATAGTGATTCTGATCAAATTGACCCCTCCAAACCCTGGGACCACATCCAGTAGACTCAGGATGACATTCTGAATTTGTTGAATCCATTTCTAGCCCCTGAACACAACTGGTTGACCAAGTCAACTAGTTTTAGCCTAAAATCCCATTAAGGGCCCATTAAGCTTTCTTAATTCAATTGACAAACATGACTCTTGGAATCACCCTCCAATCCACCTAATCAGCCCATTTGGATTACCTAGGTGCAAATTCCATAAACCCTTGATGGGGTTGACTGGTCAACCAGTCAACTCAAAGCTTAAAGAACCATTTGTGTGGTCAAACCCTTCAACCCATTGAACCCAGCTCAAGCCACACCCATCCAGCCATTTGGAAAGGCTCCATGACCTGCTTGGATGCCACATCAGCCCCCCTTGACCAGTTGACTGGTCAATTTAGTCAAACCAAAGGTTTAGACCTTTCCAAAAGGTCTTAATTAGCCTTTTACCCACTTTACCCTGATTTAACTGCCCAAGGCCGACCCATCAGTGCCTTAAAGCTCTCTAATAGGCCCCTTAACCAAGCTCTACCCCTGGTTTAGCCATAAATGGCAATCTCTCTCCTCCACTCATCCCAAGTCCACCCAATGGGAATGAGGCATGTCCAACCTTTGGGGCAGCCTTCCAGCTTTCCCAGGGACAGGTGGCATCATCTGGAGAGCCCAGGAGTCAATCCCAGCCATCCAAATTCACCCAGGCCATTTGAATAGGGAAAAAGTTGATTTTGAGAGCATTGGATCAAAGCACTTTCTCTCACTCATCCTAGCCTCCCAGATCGAGCTCTCTGTTCGTTTTGGATCTCCAGAGCCCTCTCTACCTCCCCACTACAAAACCCAAGTGGTTGCACGTTACCAGTGGCGAGTTCTCCGTCGAGCCCACCACCTAGACCGTCCCAAGCCTATAGCAGTCAATCCAGACGTGTTCGAGCTCGGGTTTGTGCTGGGGATCTTCACTTGGACAGTCTACAAGCTCATCCATCCAGAAATTTCAAAGATCTAACGGTATAACTCCTTAAAACCTTAGATCTAGTTCACATTAGTTAGATTTAAATAGCTTCATGTTCTTAGGGCTTTGGCTGAAACCAATCTGTCCCCATCGTTTCTGTTCATTCTTACTCTTTAAGTTTAAAATTTCAAGTGATTTGGTCCACCCGATCGGGAGAACGAACCAAAAAACGGATCCTAGGGCGTCATTCGCAGTTCACTGCAGATGTACGTTTTCTAGACCGTTGATCACGCGATCAATGGTCTAGATCTTGCCGTTCCGCGCTTTGGTCCGACCGTGTATTCGGTTTAGCGTTCGATCGATCGACCGGCGGGATCAGGGCCGTTTGTTTGGAACAGCGGGATCGAACCTCCGCCGTTTGATTTTCCCCCGTTGAGATCGAACACGGGATTCGATCCTGTCCGTTGGATCGAATCCGCGGAATATCCAACGGCGCCGGCTGATCGCTGACGTGGTTAAGTGAAACCGTGTGAGGCGTTTAGCTGCCGACGCGTGGCTGACCGCCGCCGCCAATCATTGGCGCCGTTGCGTATTGATCCCATGGTCCCTATTGTGCCACGTCGCCCCGCCGTTTCTGTGGTTCGATCGGACGAACCCGAGCGAGCCACGCGTCCCGCCGGCGCCGCCGTTTGACTAATAAATGGATTTAAATTCATTTTAATTAACATAACTTCAAAAAATCATAATAAATAAAATACAGAACCAAAAAATGAGTATAATATATCAAACTGTTCATAATCTTATCTAGTTTTTTTTTTTTTTTAAATGAGACTATTTTGATTATTATTTTATCAATAATTTAAGAAATACAGAAAATGACATTTTATTTTTAATTAAATATATATAAGGTATATTACTTTGAAATTTGGTATGATTATCATAGGATATATGATTGATTTCCAGAAAAATTTTCAGAGTTATTTAAGTAAATTTTAATATTAATTTGAGTTATATGATTATTTTGATAGTTTATTAATATTTAATTAAATATTATGATAATTATCTTATATTTTAAAAGTTATTTTCAAATGACTCCAAAGTCAGTGGGTCTCTCAATCCTTAAGATCTTTTTTTTTATAATATCTTCAATTATTTTATCTTAAAAAATATATATATTTACATGTATATTTGTATATATATATTTATATATATATATATTTAAAAATCTACTTTAAAATTATATTATATATATATTTAAATCCCTAAGAGTTTGAGAGAAGGGTTTGAAATTTTAAGCATAAGTTGGATATGTGAATGGAATACATGGGGGAAGGTGATTAATGGGTAATTATATCCTAATTATTCATTGATAACAATTTGGCTATATTAATAAAAAAGGGTCTAGTCTTTGCATGTTTAGGATGCACACACCACCTAGCCTAGGATCTCCTAGATCTAAGGACTTGTTTGCTTGCTATTTGTGTATGTATGCCATGCTTACTCAAAGGGTTAGAGGAACCTTGATTTGAACCTATTCAAAATTAGTGACACAATTAAGGACAATAATTAGGGACTTTGAGTAGAAAACTTAGAAAATTTATTGTGCTTAGAATTGATATCTTTTTGACTTGGAATTTGAACCATTTAAACTTAGTGACATTCTTAGCCTTAGACAATTTATTTTACTGATTTTTGAAATCATTGAGACCACTAATTAATTTTCTAAGTCTTAAACCCTTAATTGAGCCTCTAAACTTCCAGAAATTGTAATAAATCCAATTTAAATCCAAAAATTTCATATAAACCCTCAAACTGACCAGAATCCAGTCCTTAATTCATGATAATTGAAACCCACTTGATTTGACAGCAATTTAAACCCTAATTTAATTTTAAGTGAAAATCAATATTTAATTAAGATAATTAATTAATAATAATTAAAAAATCCCAAAATCTCCCAAACACTTGGGGATCCCTCCTTAGGTTATTTCTGACCTTTGGAGGTGTTTTCAAGAGATTGGGAACTTGTTTGAAGCAAAATCACAAAAGAGGCCTTCTAATTAAGAAATTCCCAAAATTCATTAAAATACCCAAACTTCAATAATTCATAACTAATTCTAGAAAAATCCAAATCACCCAAACTCACTTGCCTTCAACTCCTAATAAGCTCTAATATTTATTAAAAATATTAAATTCCAGAAATTTGTAATATTTTAAAAAGTCAACAAATCGGTCAGTTTCAAGTCAAAACTAGTTCAAAACTTCAAACCTTTGTAATAAAATATAGAAAAATCCGATTTCAACGTGCTTACCTTCTAACTAATCGTAGTAAGGTCTAGTATTTTAATAAAATACAAACATTCCAGAATTTGGGCTTAATCAAAAAGTCAATTTTCAACCCCTTAATTAAATGATTAAAATATTCTAAAATATTCTTAAAACTCATAATGATTCTAAAACTCAAAAAATATTGGCTTAATGTTTAAAAAACTTAACAAACCCTTTAAAACACAACAACCACCCCAAAGATGAAGTTTATTGGCTGGACTACTCCGGGCTGCGGGGCTAAGTGTTCTAAGGAGGCTGGTTCCTCGAGCCTGGTGGCACAACGCCACGAATGGATTCTAAGGGGCGTTAAATCTTAAAATAGATTAATCTTTAATTATTTAACATTTTAAAAATTTCTAATTCAATTACATTAATTTGGTTTATCGGCTGGACTACTTCGGGCTGTGGGGCTAAGTGTCCTAAGGAGGCTGGTTCCTCGAGCCTGGTGGCACAACGCCACTAATCAATTAATAGAAAACTTAAATTAATCAACTTTAAAAATCAGCAACCAACTCACTTTAATATTAATCTACTTTTTTTTAATTCCAACCAATTTAAATAACTTAATCAACCCCGATTGCTACTAGGTAACCCAGGCCTACGAGGCTATTAACTTAGCCCCAAGGAAGGTGAAATAAACTTCACGGCCTCGGTGTGAAACAAAGGTAGTAATCAATTAACTTCTAAAATATGTCTAATTAAAATTCTCTATTCATTAATATTAAAATTTTAATCTAAATCCTCTTCTAAGCCTTAACGAATCCAAACTTTTAGACAACTTTAACTAATCACCTACTTTAGGATCCATCCCAGTCACACGACCTTTCTCACACATTTTAGATGATGTGCTAGGACAACCAATTCTAGATCTAGGTTAGGCCGGTGTTTACTTTACTGCTGTGTGCCGGATTTTTCGTAGTTTTCACTGCATGTTGTGGATGAAGTTGCTTTGCTGTGTCTGCTTACTTTTTCTGTACTCTGTGGATGGATTGATGTGTTTGGCGACTAGATTACCCTTAGGTTAGGTACGATCTGGATGTTGACACAGTTTTCTGCAGGTGGCCACGCTCATGCAGGGCAATATAAAAAGGGGGCAAATAAAAAAAAATGCATAAATATTATAAACTCTTTGCACAGGTGCTTCAGCTGCTAAAGCCCCCAAATCATAAAAAGAGCGTGGCCAGTGTGTTTACTTTCTTTTTCTGCTCATATACAATTGCTTGGGAATAACTACTTTTTATATATTAATTGCTTAGGATAACCCTGCAGGTGAGTCTACATTTTTATTTTGATATTAATGTAATTTGTGCAAGTGTCAAATGTTGTGAAAGTTAATTTTGAGTTGGAATACATAGATCCAAAGCTTGGATTCCAAAGAGGAAAGGATACCCCTTTAGGGAATACTCCTTTTCCATTTGGAAATCCAAATTTGGATCATACCTCTTCCTTACCCAAAGAGGAAAGAGTGGCCTCCCCCTTAGAGGGAAGTGCCCTCTTGTCCATTTGGGTAATCCACTACGAAGATTCCAAGAAGATTGAAGAAAATGAATCCAAAGAAGAATGAGATTGAAGATTTGAAGATTTGAAGATTGAGAGTATCCCACTCAAAAGAACTTGCGTCATTACTAGGTTTAGAATCCGGGTTGTTGTCAGTGGTGCCCGGCCACTTTACTTTCTGTAATATTCTTGTTTGTAATAAGCAAGGCAATTCTGCCTATGGACATTTATTAATTAATTTATATTTGATGTGATGATTTGATTGCCTTTAGGATTACTTGTTTTTACTAGTTTTTTGGCGATTGCATGCCGCTCTTTGTTTTCGCCTGGATACGTGAGGCTCGTGAGGGTGTGAAAGTTTTCTACTCATAATTTTAAAAGTCTAAAATTTTAGTGAGTCTAAATAACATAGAAAGATAACAAATCTAGGGAATTAGCCGGGGATCGACCCCGGGGTCGCATGCATATTTCTGCATTACTCTTTCCTTGCTTTAGACCCTTCCCCGCCTGCGGGTAGAGTCCGGATAGTCTGACCTATGAGGACGAGGTGCCGGACCTGGGGAAGTCCAGTCTTCTAAAAAAATTATTTTATAAGCCTGTTTTAAAATTTCAAGCATACTTGATTAGGAAGTTGTCAACCAGCATGCATTGCATTAGATACAAATTAAAAGAGTCAAAATTTTAATATCATAGTCCTTAGCATTTTAGCACCCAACATAAGTCAAAGGGGTCAATTAGGAGAATCTCTAGATGTCGGCCCCAATTCTTCAAAACTTTAATTATAACGTCCCTACCACTCTTTCATAAAAGACCGGATTCATCTCTTTTAAATCGATTAGGTGGTTAGCTGGCTCCCCAATCCAGGCCGGGATAAGTCCAGATCTTGCACTGCATTAGTTAGGATCAGATGACTGTGGTCCAGTGTCCAAAATAGATTTAGGATCCGGGGCAGATCTTTGATTATAAGACCCCGAACTTCGGGAATCTAATCCCAAATTTCTAATAAAATGCTCAACTCTAATTAAATATCATTTCAATCCAAAACATAAAGCCCAACACTTAGATTAAGTTGGGACACTTCCGGATGGTTCTGGAATCTCAAGGTGTCCCCTACCTCTCCTCCTTTAACTCTGTTAATAACTGCTCAATTTTGATCCATTCCCTTTTGATTTTCCAATAACTCTATTCATACTTTGATATCACTCCTAGAAACTCTAACAAAATTCTGCCACCATTTTAATCGGGAGTTTTCGTAGGAGATTTTTGTCTCCCTACGATGTAATTAACTACGAGGGCTTGCGCTCGTAGGAGATTTGGAACCACACACACCTGATTTAAAAAAAAAAATTAATTTCCAAAATTTTATTAGATTACCTTGGGAAAAGTTAAGTAATGATCGTCATAGTTGCATTAGAAGGATTATCGTAGAATGGTCCCATTTCCCTTTGGGGAGATACACCCTTCTTCGATAAGGCTTTGGATGTGAATACGACGATCGTGTTTCTTGAATGTTATAATTGGGTATTTAGTTGAACTATATTTTGTCCCCTCGGGGTCATATAAAGTTCTCCTTAGAACCCGATCATGACATTCAAGATGCGTTTACATAATTCTAAGTCTGAACACCATTATGAAAGTTTATTTTCGTCCTTCAGGGTGATATACTCTTTCTAACGAGTCGATTCGACCTTAGAATTAGAACTTAACCTTAATCTTAAAATCATCAAAGAAAACTAATATTTTTCAAAACCTGTTTTTCCAAAATTCCACCAACAGTGTTATCTTGAAGTGTTGGGCAATCGACTCTCACATGTCCAGGTTTCCTGCATTCAAAACAAACAACATCAGAGGATCCTTTAACATGTTTATGTTCCTTACCTTTTCTCCAACTTTGATGATGCTTTTGTTTCTTCCTTATAAAGCTTTTGAAGTACCTTGTGATGAAGGCAACTTCATCGCTTTCAGACCCGAAAGATTCAGAATCAGATTTGTGCGCCTTCAGTGCAATTGTTTTCTCCTTTTTCTTCTCACCTGCATCAAGATTTCTTTGATTCACCCCTTGCTCGTAAGCAATGAGTGAGCTAAGTAAGTTATCAATAGAATAGGTGTTCAAATCCTTAGATTCAGGGATTGCAGTGATTTTAGCATCATAAGACGAAGGCAAGCATCTCAAAATCTTGTTAACTTTTTCATAGTTTGAAAGTTCTTTTCCTAGTGCATGCAGTAAAGTAACTATCTGAGTAAATCTAGTGTACATGTCAGAAATCGATTCATGAGGTTTCATACAAAAAAATTCGTAGTCATGCAAGAGAATGTTTAAACAGGATTGTTTAACTTCAATAGTACCTTCATAGGTTATGCACAATTTATCCCAAATCTCTTTACCAGTTTTGCAAGTTGAGACACGCATGTAATCCTCATATTTTAAAGCACAGAAAAAGCAGTTTAAGCATTTTGCAATCAATTGAGCTAAATCACGTTCATCGAAAGTCCATTCGGTAAAAGCAACTTCAGTTTTAACACCATTAATTTCACGAGAAGGTGAAGAATAACCTTCTTGAATAAGCATCCACATGCGATAATCAGTAGATTGTAAAAACGTTGATATGCTAGTTTTCCAAAAACCAAAAGGTAGGGTATCGAACAGGGGAGGTCGGGTAATAGAATACCCTTCCGTAGTGTTACGATTCCCAAGGTTAGCCATGGATCTAATTCAAAAAGTTTTCAAACTTAAATTTTCAAATCCCACTCTGATACCACTTGAAAGTTCACTAGGGATGTTAAGCCCTATAGAACTGGCCCAAACTAACCAAGAGGGGGGGTGAATTGGTAATTAAAATTTCTTTTCTCAAAGAATAAAAATTGCATAAACCAAAATCACGCCACAAAAATAAATGCAGAAATAAAAGTGCGGAAGCAAGAAATCAAGAACACAGGAATTTATAGTGGTTCGGTCAACTCGACCTACGTCCACTCCTTGGAGGCACCCTCCAAGTAATGCACTACAAAACGTGACTCTCCTTTAGCCCCCACGGCTAGGCGGAGAAAGCCCTCACAAGAACCTCCTTTTTGCCACCCCGGCAAGGAAGAGAACCTACCTCCTTTTGCTTCCTCCTGAAGCTGGCAGAGAACCACAACCAAAAGCTAACTCCTTACTTCTACCGACCCTTCCACGGATGAGAAACTCTGGACGAAGAACAAGCAGAGTGATCCTTGAAGCAACCCTTGTGAATCCCCTCACAAGCTCCCCCTCACAAGATCCTCTCTCTCTCCCTCTCTCTCTTTCTCTCCTCAAGGTCTTCTCAGGTCAAGGCAGCAGCAAAAGGTCTTGAAAAACGTTGAGAAAGAGTTCTTAAATAGAAGAGCTTCAAAGGAGCTCATTAATTGCAAGTTGCCGACTATATTGTCCAGGCCAATATGGACATCGGCCTGGCCGATCAATACAAATCAAAGAAGATCGGCAAGAGTATAGCCCTGGATGAAAAATAGGACGATTGAAAATTGGCTTGATCATCCAGGCCGATCTCACGATCGTCCTGGCCGATCAGTTCAAATCAGAGGAAAATCTTCCTTAGAATAGCCCTGGATACAAGCTGGCCGATTTTTATCGTCCTGAAGTAACTTAAGATTTTTGACTGGATCGTCCTGGCCGATCCTGAGATCGTCCTGGCCGATCCTGAGATCGTCCAGGATGATATGATCGTATCAATCATCCTTAATTACTCCCTTGATTTCCTGGTCAATTAAGACATATTTTATGAATATCGTCCAGGCCGATACAGGATCGTCCTGGCCGATAATTTAAAAATACAGTATACCTTAATTGTCTATGGTGGCAACTTCTTTCTGTTTTGAGCTTATCGTCCTGGCCGATACACGTATCATCCAGGCCGATATGTTAATGACGGCTGCCTTAATTAAGAATCCTTATTTAGACTTTCTATTTTAAGTCTGATCGTCCAGGCTGATATAAAAAATCATCCTGCCCGATATGAGTAAAAACAGAATTTCTAAGTCTTTCAAGTGTGTGTGTGAAGGGTTACTTAGCATCAGTCTCTTTGACCATTACAAGTAGACTCAAGAAGTGAAAAACAAAAGTACAGACTGACTCAACCCTAAACCTACGCAATCCTGAATTGGCTTCGTCTTGTTCGTCCGATCTTTGATTCCTGAAATGTTAGAAGCAACAAGCAGTCCAAGAAAAATAGTATTTGTCAATCATCAAAACATAAGCCATGAAAATAGATTTGCAACAAGTTGGAGAAGAATGCTCATATGATTGAGAATTATATGTTGGCTACTCATTAATAGGGGTATACTAGTTGGAAGAGGTTTAGAAGTGAGGCATTTGGTAGTAAATGTTTTGGGAAGAAGAGTAAGTTTGGACCTAGTAATTCCAGGAGAGGTGGATCATTAATTTCATTTTCTAGTTATGGCAGTATTGTTAGTTTTGGAGGTTTTTTTAGTGGGGTAGTTGTGTGCCAGAGTTATGGTAGGAGACTCTTTGGGCAGTATTATTAGATAAAGAGATAATTCTTTCAAAGTGGTTAGATTGGACACAAGGTAGCTGAGTGTCCACAGGGATGACCTGATTGACATTCTAAGCCCAAATTTGAGAGTTTTTTTAGACTAATTGGGATATCGATGATAGTTCCACCTTATGTATTTATTGAGGAGTTATGTAATAGAGGTAATGATTCTAATTTCATAATAAGGAGAGTATTTGGAAGTGATTAGAGAGAGAATGGTAGTTATGTAGCTTCAGCTCTGTATAAACACATGTATATAATTTCACTCAACATTAGGGTAGATTTGCTCCATATATGGTTATAAGTACAACTTATATTTCTAATATATCTTATTAAATTTTATTAGATTTTGGATCTTGTCACTCATTTATTTTTAAAAGATTCTATGATTTATTGCTCTTACCTTTCATATTGTTGCATTCTTCTTTATCTAATATTTTATCGATTTAGGATGGTATGTTATCTAGTAGAGATTATTTTGACATAAATATGTGTGGCAGAAAATGGAGGTCTGGTTTGATATTGTTTCCTATTTTTAAGTTTTATATTATTCTAGTTATGGACTGGTTTTGTTTATATGAAGCTTAGATTGATTATGTAAAGAAGAGAGTTTTCTATTCTAGCTAGAGTTATTTATTTTAGGGAGTTAGAGGAGTTCTCCCATGTCAGATATCTACTATTTAAGCAGGTTAGTTATGGAGGAATGGTTGCATGGTATTTCTAGCATTTGCTTGAGACATGGGCATGGAATCTAGATCTATACATGATTTTTTAGTAGTGCGAGAATTTCTTGATGTCTTTCCCAAGGATTTTATGAGTTTGCCACCTGATAGGTAGATTAAGTTATGTATTGATGAATTTTTAGATACCACTATGATATCTAAGGCTTATATATAATGGAAACTTAGGAGCTTTAGGAAATAAAGGTACAGTTTTAAGAGTTATCGATCTAGATTGTATTGATCATAGTGGATCTCTATGTGAAGCACATATTCTATTTTTAAAAAAGGAATGGTATTATACATATATGCATTAACTACATGGCACTGAATAAGGTAAAAATAAAGAATAAGTATCCTTTATCATGGAATGATGATCTATTTGAGAGCTCACATGATCTTCTACATTTTCTAAGATTGACCTGAGTTTTACATATTATAAGCTGGAGGAGAAAAAGGCAGATGTGGTGAAGACCACATTAAGTTCTATATACAAATATTATGAATTCTTAATCATAACATTTGGGGTTACTAATGCACCTATAATATTTATGGATATGATGAAAAAGATATTTATCAAAAATAGTAATCAGTTTGTGATTATCTTCATAAATGATATTTTGGTTTACTTAGCTTCTAAATAAAAATTTTCAACACATTTGAGGATTTTTCTAGAGACATTGAGGTATCATCTGTTGTATGCAAAAACTTTAAGTATGAATTATGGATGAAAAGTATTTTCTTTTTGACACATGTGAAGAGTAGTTGAGGCATCTCTATAGATCTCCAAAAAGTTTAGCTTATTGATGATTAGCTAAGACTTACTATTGCATTATAGGCACGTAGCTTTTCAAGTATGACCAGTTATTATAGAAAGTTTAAGAAAGAAATTTTTAATATTTTTTCACCACTGAGAGATTGTCTTAAAGTCAGTAGCCTTTATCTAAATGCCATTTATGAGAAAATGGGCATATGATTCTAAGAACTATGTATTTATAGATGAGATTAAGGTCTGATCGAATCATAGCAACAAAGAAGAACCAAAAAGGATTCTAACATTTGAGGTTAAAAGATTAAGGAATAAATAGATCCTCATGATCAAGGTGAAATGGAAGCATATGATAAAAATAGAAGCGACTTAGGAGGAGTTTGACATGAGACAATTGTATCCTGATTTATTTCCCTCTTCTAAAATATTAAAGTTGATATTTTTTTTTAAAGAAAGGAGGATTGTAATACTTAGTGAAGCAGTATATTGTTATACTTATTCTGACCCAATCTTTATTTGGCCAACCCACTAAAATTTTATGTATTCGTATCTTTGCATGTATTTATGAGTGTTCTATATATATGGGAGGACTGAATTTTTTTAGAGGTAGCTCCTGAGGGTCTATATGCATGAATGAAAAATGTAAAAAAAATCCCTTAAGAGTGCTACGATGTTAGGAAAGGTAGGATTGTGGCATTCAGTTCTCTTTCATTTTCTAAAATAATTTAAAGGTATGGTGTTGGGGTAGCACTCTAATATCATGCTCTCCACTGGACAGCGCTATGGTGCTATAGGGTCGAGTGCTGCGGTGCTAAATCCTTATTTTATAAAAATATAAAAATCTACTTCATTTTCATTTGATCAAAAAATCATTTCTCGCCTTAAGGTAGCTGACTAGAGCGAGAAAAAGAAGGATCTTTAGAAAGATAAAGCTAGATTTTGTAGACTTTGGTCTAATTTCTATTGTAGGTATAGTTTTAAAAGTTGTTTGAATTGAGGTAGGTTACAATCTATCTTAGTTTTCAATAATATAAAAAAAATTAGTATTTTTTATTTAATTTTTAATTTCATAACATAAAAATGAGGAGAATTTCATACTCGTAAAACTTTCACTATGTAATTTTATGTATGTTGTAGATATAACTATTTTGTATATTAAGTATTTTTAGGGGTAAATAAAAAAGATTGTTATTTTTATCCAATTAGAAAATTAATTATGAACCAAAAAAGTAGAATCATAGTAAATTAAAAGCTTTAAAGTGTTCTGAACAATCCTTAGTAATTTGATAAAATTCTAAAATTATAAAATTCTACTTAGGTAGTGAACTTGTTGCCTATCAATAAAGTATTATGTGAATTCCTAACATTTGTTTATTTGTGTCTCATTTACTATAATATAATGATCTATATACTTATATATTGGAAATGTGTGATTCTTTGAAGCTTTGATGTTGAAAGAAGTTTTGTTGTGTGGTATACACAGGGAGTCGTATATAATGACCTATAATTTGTGAATATAATTTTAAAAGAAAAATATAAAAATCTAGGCTGGAGTGTTACAGTGCTGGCGTTGGAGCTCTCACTTCTATAATAAATCTATGCATGAGAGTAGAGTAGGAAAGTTCTACTGTGGCCTTGAGCTCTTTATTCTATAATAACTATGGTTACGACATGCAGCACTATGGTGCTGGACTTGTAGCACTGTGACATCGGATTGGGAGCATTGTGGAGTTGGATTAGGAGTGCTGTGATACTAGATTTGTAACATTGTGGCACTAGATACTGAATCAATTTTTTTAATATCAACTTTCCACTCTCCCATTCCTCCCCCTCCATTTTTTCTTGGTTTGCCAGGTAAGTAAGAAGGAGAGGAGAGAGAATGTTGTTTGAGCTGTTTCCTTCTATCAATTTTATTTTTAGATTTCTTTTAATCATGTTAGGTATCCCAGATCCTACCTTTGTTTACAGTATTTTTGTGTTTGATGAATTTAACCTCCCTCAAATTAATAAAAATACTTTTTTCTCCTGATTTACAAAACTTTCAATATGAAATTTTTTGTATATAATAGCTATGACTTTTATGAGCATTTTAAGTGTAACAATTTTGAATTTTATAAGGGTGTTTGAAAGTTATGATTTTAAAATAAACAAATAGGGTATATATTTTCCTACATTTTATTAATTAATTGATTGATTTTCATGCATGACATTGAATTTGAATGCAAAATGATATTAATGATATAAGATAAACATGGCATTATAAGAAAGGTTCACTAGTTATAAAATAATTTTTTTTTGAAACCAAAAAGCAATAAAGCTTTATTAAGAAACTATAAATGAGAGTTACATCCTAAAAGTATCCGACTCCTTTAAGAAATTGATAAAGGAAGATACTGTAGAGCAGGGTGGCCTTACATGCTTTCCTTTAAATTTTATGTTGTGGTGTAATCATAATACTATAGTATAATCCAAATACAAGATAAAAGAGATGAATTCATAAGAAGATAAGGTAATGGTAAGAGTGATGACTTTTAAAAGATAGCCACCTAACACTTGATATTAATATAAGATATAGGAAAACACCACATAACTAGTTGCAGGTCATTCCTTACTATTCATAATTATATCCATATTTATATGCATTTACATGAAATTATAAAACTATATGAAATGATTGATAAACATAATTGATTTATAATAAATAAAAACATCATTTAGACTGATGCAATATGGCTTAACATATATTAGGTCAGAAGGATTACAGACGACGGGAGATAAATGTTATAATGATTATTAGCTGGTGATGAAGGTTGCAAGGACTATATTCAATGAGAAATAGAGATCAAAGGGATTGTTGTTTGGCAAAAGAGGTCAGAAGGACCATAGTTTACGGGTGACATAGGTTAAAAGGACCGTTGTTGATAGATGATGGAGGTTAAAAGATCATTTTCGAACGATGGAGGTTGGAATGATCATAGTTGGAGGGTGACGGATATCAAAACGATTGTTGTCATATGATTGAGGTCAAAAAGACTATAGTCGACGGGCGACAGATGTCAGAAAGACCATATTTAATGGGTGATAGAGGTTAAAATGACCACTATCTTGTGATGGTGGTAAAAAAGAGAGTAGTCGATGGGCGATGGAGGTTGGAAGGACTATAGTCAATAGGTTATAAAGGCCAGAAGGATCGTAGTTGGCAAAGGGGGTTGGAAAGACCATAACGGATGGGCAACAGATGTCGGAAAGACTATATTTAGGGGGTGATGGAGTTTGGAAGGATCATTTCCTACCTTTCTCAGTGGTGGAGGTTAGAAGGATTGTATTTAATAGGCGATGGAGGCCAGAAGGATCGTAGTAAGAAAAAGAGGTCAGAAGTATCATAGTTGATGGGCAACAGATGTTGGAAGGATCATAGTTGATGGGCAATGGAGGTTGGAAGAATCCAACCTCCATCAGTGAAGGAGGTTAGAAGGACCACACTCAGCGGGCAAGGTCGAAAAGACTGTTGTCTAGTGATGAAGGTCAAAAAGACCGTAGTCAGTGAAGGAGGTCAGAAGGACCGTAGTCGGTGGGTGTTAGAGGTTGGAAAGATCATTGTTGTCGGGCAACAGAGGTTGGAAATGTGAAACTTTTTATGTAAAAGAAGTTATACTCTTAAACATTAAGGCACCATTTGGTGTAATGGTTAGAATTTTATTAAGGAACTCCACAGTCTAGCATGGTCATCTTAGAGGAATCTTGGTATGAGTGACCTACTAGAAAGTTACACCAATAATAAAAAATCATTAGGCTCTTAGTCCAAAGTGAATAATATTTTGATAGTTATGAGTTAGGCTTGTTAA
Source organism: Dendrobium huoshanense (assembly GCA_016618105.1). NCBI lineage: Eukaryota > Viridiplantae > Streptophyta > Magnoliopsida > Asparagales > Orchidaceae > Dendrobium > Dendrobium huoshanense. The sequence goes on along the minus strand of CM028346.1, from coordinate 3,576,761 downwards.
AGGAAAAAATGTTGTCTAGCAACAGTGGTTGAAAGGACCGTTGTTAGGTGGAAGTCCAATAATAATTAGAACCCAAGTGGAAGTCCAACATTAGTTGTTGTGTAGAAGTCCAACATCAGTTGGTAGTCGAACATAATTTTGGTGATAATTGTGATCCAGGTGGAGCTCAAGCAACAAGTCTATGATAGTCGGTAGCTAGGAGAAAGTTGAATGGCGATCGATGGCCTAGTAGAAGTCTGGCATCCTTTAGTGGCTGGGTAGAAGTCTAATAGCTGGCAAAAGTCTGTCATTGGACAGAAGTCTAGCGTCGAGCAGAAGTTTAGCATTTTATAGTGGTCAGGTGGAAGTCCAGTGTGGGACAAAAGTTTGGAAAAAGGTGGTGGTTTGGCAGAAGTCCGAGTGGTGGTCGAGGAGGAGCTTGGTGGAAATAAAGATCTCAAAATTTTCTTCTTCTTCTTCTCATTCTCTTCCTTGCTTGGGTCCCATCTCTTTTTGCTCTGGTCCCCTTTAAATATAGAATGAGAGGTCTGATTATAGTTTTCTGCAAGAGGTATGGCTAGTAAATATGATGGAGATCAAGGGTAAGTTGGTAGTGGTTTGAATGAATGGTCGATGTTGACTCCTTGATCATAGACCATTTATTGGGATTTGAATAATATAATGATATATGAATTTGTTGATCTTGTGCTCATTGGATTATTCTCATCGATCAAATCGATTTGACTATAAACATGTCATATTTGGAAACCATTTGGTAATCCAAATTATGGTTTGAACCATCCAAATATTCTTCAGGTCTTTAATTTGGACCCATTTGAGCTCAGATTGAGTTGAATTTAGTTTCATTATGTTTAACCTTTTGAGATGTTTAATTTGATAGTAAGTTTAGTGAAATTAGAGTTCATATGGTCCCTAATTTAATTTTTATAATTTGCAACTTGATTTTGCATCGGAATTTATGCCTGATCAAGATAAAGTTTTAATAATATATCAATACTAATTATTATTGATTTTATATTGATGATGAAAAGCATGTTTATTGATTCTTGAGACCTTACATTGAAACCATTGGTAGTTTTTAATGCCCGTTGGGCTTGTTATGCTCATTATGTGATTTTGATTTTAGATCTGGGAAAGGGATAAGATCTTGTAAAGTGAGATTGATCAGGGTTTCCATGTTTCATTTTATTATGTATTTTCTTTTATTCTTTTATAGTCATGAACTGAAAGATAGATAAATATTTTGAAATATTTCTTGTCTATTAAAAATAACATTTTGAATGTATGAATATAGAATTATGCTTTGATGTATATAATATGTTGTGGATTTCATTGAAATTATTAAATTAGTGGATAATTAGTTGCTTGAGTAAGAATTAGGAAGATAGATCAAATACAATAAGGGACTAAATTCTTAAGTATTTGATTCGTGCTAAGCACTGAGGGTCATAAAAGGGTTTATTTTATGATATGCTAGTGCAGGGAGTCATAAGGACTTGAATTTTGATATCTATTTCTGAAAGGAGGTATGAGGGCATGATAAAAATCTATTATTTATGCTCTAATGTATATAATACTTATCTTTTTTGTTTCATTCTATTGCTATTTAAATTTCTAAATCTTGCAAGCATTATTTTGCTCAATAGAATGAATTATTAATAAGGACTATTGAAATTTAATAAAGTATAATGAATTATTATTGAAAATTAGATCCTTGGGTATGACATGCTGAGTTGTGTTAGCTCACAATAATTATGCATTTTGTTCCATTTCACAGAAAAGGAAAAGAGCTGATTGATTATTTATTATCCCAGGTTGTGATATGTCCTAAAATTTGTATGAATTTTTTTATAGATCGTACTGTATGATTTTAAATCATACTGTATGATATATTGTGGCTTAATGACTAACTTCTATGAAATAATCATACTTTATGATTATTATCATACTGTACGATTTATATTCAACCATAAACCCTAATTGCCATATTAATTTAAGCAAGTTTTTAAGAATTGAATTTTGAACATATTGTTCTGCATGATGAAATCATTATGTATGATCAAATAATATTACACGAATATTTAAAAACTTGTTAAAATTAACCTCCATGATTAGTTAATTAAATCAAGGCTGAATTAATGATTAATGATTGTACTGTATAACTTTCATTATACCGTATGATGAACCGAGACAAATTTTGGTCGTACCAAATATCATATCAAACAAACCTATAATTTTGTCTAATCATATTGTACGACCTTGATTATACCGTATGATGAATTGAGGTTATTTTTGGTCATACCAAAGATCATATTAGATAAAATCTTAATTTATATGCTTAGCACGAATCGTGTCCTAGAGAAACCTTGCCTCCTACCCTGGCCTCTAGCAAAATGAATTGGTTGGCATCTCCAGTTATGTGTCATGAGCATCCACTGTCCAGGTACCATATGCTCTCATGAGATCTTTTGTGATATCACATCTATATAATCATTAAATGTTAGATTTAGGAACCCAAACAATTTTGGGTCCCTTCTTATGGAAAGGAGAATATAATGCATGTGTGTTATGCTGTGAATCATGCAATTTGGGTCTCCACACCTAATGTGTACTATAGTGAATAGTGCAAGTGTGTAAAATGTGTCCTTTCATGCCACATAAAAACATTTAAAACCAGGAAAGGGGTTTACTAATCTATTCAAGTTATAGAGCCTCTTCTTAGGTTTCAAAACTTTTGGCTTTAGATCAGGATTAAAAAATTGTTCAGGTGTGGGTAGAGTCCTCTTTTTCACAATTGCTTTCAATTCAACTTTAAAAATTAAGTTATTACTTTCTAAAATTGTATTATCAACTTTCAAATAAAGCTCCCTACTCTCAGATTCCTTAATATATATTTTAAAATTATTTTCAAGTATAGTGTGGGATGCTTTCAATGTATCATGCTCAATGACCAACTCAGAATACTTTTTATTTAACTCATCAAGTAATGACATGTGATTGCTACCAAGTGTAGAGTGATCTTTAAGTAGAACTTCATGTTCTTTTTGCAAATTTAAAAATTCTAATTTCAAGCTAGCATACAATTTCTTAAGTTTCTTATATGATGCATGAATTTTCTAAAAACTTTAAGTAATTGATCATAGGTTAGTTCAGATGCCTCTTCTTTGTTAGACTAACCAAGATGATCATCCACTATCAAACAAAGGTTTGTTGTCTCCTCTTCAGCTTCAGTCTTAAAGGACTCAGATGTAAAATCTGTCTAGAATGCATTTTAGAACCGCTTCTTATCCTTCCTAAATTTGGGTTTCTCCTCATCCTTATCCTTGCTTAGGTGAGTCTTAAGTGTAAGACAATCCGCTTTAACATGTCCTGGATTCATGTATTCAAAACAAATCATATCAGTAGAACTTTAAAATTTTTGCTATGCTTTCCTTTATTCCACTTTTGATCATACTTTTGCTTCTTGCTTAGAAAACTTTTGAATTTCCTAGATGCGTGCTTTCCAAAAATAAAAAGTTATATTTTCAAATAAATGTGGTCAGGTAATAGAATACCCTTCCACAGTATTATGATTAATTAAATTAGATATGAATAAAAATTCAATTTTTTTTTGAAAACTAGATTTTATGAATCTCGCTCTGATACCACTTAAAAGTTTGTTAGGGATGTTAAGCTCTTATGAACTAGCTTGAGGCTAACCAAGAGGGGGGTGATTTAGTGTTTTAAAAATTCTCAAACATAAATTACAATTTAAAACAAACAACAATCACCCATAAAAAAAGTGTGGAAATTAAATGTGAAAAGAAATAAAAAAGAGCGCACCAGATTTTATTGTGATTTGATCAGCTTGACCTACATCCACTCCCTAGAGCCTCTCCTCTGGGTTTTGCATTAAACTCAGTTTCTCTCCTTTTTCCCCTATAGTAAGGTGGAGAAGCCTATACAAAACTGCTTTCCACTGACCCCCCGGTGAGGCAGAGAATCCAACTCCTTTTGCTTTCTCCTGAAGAAGGCAGAGAACTCGACTCCATTTGCTTCCTCCTGAAGTAGGCAGAGAACCTCAATCAATCACTAAAGTAGGCTTCTCTAGAACCTCCAAGGAACCAGGGATGATGACTTGTGAAGATGACTTGAATCCATGCTTGAAGCAACCTTTGAAACCCCTCACAAACTCTCCCTCACAAGATCCTCTCTTTCTCTCTCTCTCCCCCAAGCTCTCCCTCTCCTCTTGGATCTCTCAATTTATGGTAGTAGTAAAAAATCACTTCTTAAGAAAGCAAGATGTCTTATATAGAAGGGCTTCAAAATTGCCCTAGATTACAATAAATCGACAAAGATCGTCTAGAATGATCGATGGATTGCCCTATACGATCAGTTCAAATTCAGCTCAGCCAGCCATGAAAATTTGGGGGAGATTGGAAGATTAAAAGATTGGTTTGTTCTTATCATCGAGGATAATCAGATATCATCTTACAAGATTATTTCAAGACGTCAAATATCATCTAGACCATTGCTCTATTTAGCCAGAATTTACCTGTCTGGACGATGAAAAAGCAACTGATCATCTAGAATAATTTCACGATCGTCCTGAATAATTAGTTCAAGATGTTGAATATATTCCAGACCATTGCTTTGCTTGGTCAGACTTTACATGTTTGGATGATGAAAAATAACTGCTCGTCTTGGCCAATTTATCAATTATCCTATACGATTAGTTCAACTCAATACATATAATCCAAAATATCATTCTGGTCATCTAAGAAGAAACTAAGGTTTATTCAACTAATTGTCCTGGATGATCCTGCGATCATCCCAGATGATATGTTCGATCAACCAAATATTAATGGATTTCCTTAATCATCAGACTTATTTAGGTATAATTGTAATATGACATCCAGGATGATGTCCAAAAATAATAACATACCTAAAAGAATTGGCAACTGAATCTTGTTGATTTGAGTCTATAATCTAGGATGTTGCTAATATCATAAAAAATAATTTGTTTAATTTTGACTACCTTAACTAAAATGCCCTAATCAAGATTTCTATTTTTAACTGATCATCCAAGTTGATTTTGAATTATCCCATATGATATGATCAAAAATAGAAAACTCTAAAAATTATAAAAAATTTTCCCTTGAGTGTGTGTGTAAGGTTACTTAGCATCAGAACCCACTTTATTATATTTGACTCAAGAAATAGTAAAAACACTTAACGAATGCTTACAAACTGACTCAATCCTAATATACCTAATATTGAGTTGGCTTGATTTGTAATTATCCTTGTGGACTGAAATATTAGTAGGCAGGATAATCGTAAAAAAATAGAAGTGTAAGAAATGTTTGATATGATCAAAATTATAATCTCTAAATCTAGATTCTAATTAGTTGTATGAATACAAACTCTTTTACATAAAATGTAGAGAAAATTTATGTGACATATACACTAGGTTCACCCAGATAATGATATCCTTATATGCAATAGGTAGAGAGATATCTAATTATGAAAAAGTCAATAAAATTTTGAGATGCTTACTGAGTTCTTACAATATACAGATAATTGCATTCACTTAGTTCAAAGAATTAAACTTTTATTCAATTGATAATTTGCTTGGGTCACTCATTGATTACTAGCAAGGAGTGAGTCAAAGGTAAAATGATATAGAAGAAAAAAAAGAACGAATGGTGGCTCTAAAAGAAAATAATTCAAAAGATGATAGTTCAATGATGGTGGAAGATGATGATATAACCTTGATGACCCATGAATTCATGAATTTTCTGAAGAGAAAATAAAGACGTCATTAAATCAACTAGAACAAAGATAAAAGCTCAAAGAATACTAAAGTTACATCTGACATAATTTACTTTGAGTGCATAAAACCACATCACCTCTGAGCTGATTTCCCCAATATGAAGACCCATCCAACTAAAGAGAAGGATAAGGGGAAGACAAAGTATAAGAAGGGCAAGCTAAAGACACATAAGGCATTTTGGGCCGACTCTACCTCAAAATCTTTAGAAGAAGAAGAAGTGGAGGAGGTAACTAATTTGTATCTAATGGCTAACGATAATCTTGATCAATCAAATTAAGATGATGTATGTCAACTTTCTTATGATGAGATATTTCTAAAGAAATGCATTGCTCGTATAGAAAGTTAAAGAAAAGGCATTCTAGCCTTAACATTGAATTTAGTACTTTATAAAAGGAGGATGCTAATTTAGTTAAAGAACATTCTAACTTAGATAGAGATCACTTGTCCATGCTTAATGAATTAGATACATTAAATAAGAAGCATATTGAGTTATCTGATGCATATAATTCCTTAAAAATACCATATATTGAGTTAGAAAAAGAATGTAAGAAATTAGATAAACTTGCAGGTCAATTAGATAGTAGCGAGCTTGCATTAAAAGTGGAAGTGGAAGCCTATGAATATTCAAATAAAGCTCTGTAAGAAAAAATTAGAGCACTTGAAATTAATAAATCTTCACCTTCATTAGCTCAAATGATAACCCCACTGCATTGCATGCATCACACAACTTTAGGAAGAGGCACCACAACTCATATGGGTTAGCGAACACATTTTTGGTGTTAGGTGCTTCTCTTATGGCATACTAGGTCATAATGCCCATACTTGAATGATTAAATATATGATACACCACATGTGAAGGACAAAATTACATTTATTAGAGCATAACATACATACATCTAATTCATTTAAGCATTAGGAGGAACACAAACTCACTTGGATTCCCAAATTTAATATTTGAATGAAATTGTAGGGATGCTCTCACAAAAGACCTAGTGAGAACATGTGGTACCTGTTTAGTGCCTGCTTACGACATATGACTAGAGACATGAAGCACTTCATTACACTAGAAACTAGGACAGAAGATAAGGTAACTTTAGGAGATAACACCACTAGGAAAGTGGTGGGCTCAAATATAATTGGAACTTCTAAAAAAAATTAATTGAAAATATTTTATTAGTTGATGGTTTAAAGCATAACTTATTGAGTATTAGTCAATTATGTGATAAATAATTTGACATAAAGTTTTATTCAAACAAATGCTTGATTAGATTAAATGATAAATTGTTGTTAGAAGAAGAATGGATAAATAATATCTATATATTAGATGTTAACTGCATCAAAAATTTAAGTGTTTTTGTTAAAAACAATAATGGATGACTCTTGGATATGACATATTAGTCTATGTCATGCTAGTATGAAAACACTTAAAAATATCACTTAGAAAAACTTGGTTAGAGGCGTACCAAAGTTAGACTTCACTAAAGTCCATCTATGTGATGCATTCTAATTAGAAAAATAAGTAAAATTATCATTTCATTTAATCATGGATGTGAACACATCTAGGCCACTAGAAATCCTTCGCATGGACCTATTTGGACCTATTATAGCTAGCCTAGTTGGAAAAAATTATGGATTTATGATTATAGATGACTTCTCTAGATTCACTTGGATAAGACTCCTAGCACAAAAGAGTGTGTCATTTAAGAAATTTAGAACTTTCTTCACTTGGATTCAAAGAAAATTAGGATGTGAAATCTCAATAATCCATAGTGATCATAGTGGAGAGTTTCAAAATAAAAAAGTTTGAATCTTTTAGTCAAGAAATAGGAATAGAAATAACTTCTCTGCCCCTATGTCTCCTCAGTAAAATGGGATAGATGAGAGAAAGAATAGAACCTTAGTATAAGCTGCTAGGGTAATATTAGATGTGTACACTCATTTTAGATACTTTTGGGTAGAAGCAGTGAATACTGCTTATTATATTTTAAATAGGGTGAATATTAGATCTAAGTTGGATAGAACTCCCTATGATCTCCTTAAGGTTATACACTTAATCTTTATCACTTACATGTTTTTGGTTGTAAAATTTTTATCTTAATCAATAGGAAATCTACCTAAGGTGTCTTCCTAGGTTATTCATCTATAGGAAAAGCCTATATAATCTTTAATAAGAGGACCCTAGTTGTAGAATAATCTACCCATATAGTATTTTGATGAATCAGATATGACCTTTGAACCTAAATTTTAAGAAGAGGAGGTAGAGGCCATTCAGGGGGTAGAAACTATTACAATAAGAGATAAAGTAGAACCTCATGAACCTTTGCTTAGAGATTAGAAATATTCTTCTAGTCATCCTAAAGAATTAATCTTAGGAGACCCAACTGAAGGTGTGAGTGTTGCAAATCTATTTTTCATGTCTTATGTTTTGATGATTGACAAACACTGCTTTTCTTGGACAGCTTGTTGCTTCTAACTTTTCAGGAATCGACGATCGGACAATCAAAAAGGAGTCAAGTTCAGGAATGCGTAGGTCTAGGGTTGAGTCAGTCTGTACTTTTATTTTTACCTTTTGAGTCCACTTGTAATAGTCAAAAAGACTGATACTTTGTAACCCTTCACACACACACTTGAGAGAATTAGAAATTCTGTTTTTACTCATATCGGCCAGGACGATATCTTTGATCGGCCTGGACGATCAGCTTAAAAACAGAAAGTCTAATTAAGGATTCTTGATTAAGGCAGCCAACGTTAACCGATCGTCCTGGACGATACGTGTATCGGCCAGGACGATAAGCTCAAAACAGAAAGAAGTAGCCGCCATAGACAAGTATGGTATAGCATATCTTTAAATTATCGGCCAGGACGATCCTCGGATCGGCCTGGACGATATTAACAGATTATGCCATAATTGTTCAGGAAATCAAGGAAGTAATTAAGGATGATTGATACGATCATATCGTCCTGGACGATCGCAAGATCGGCCAGGCCGATCTAGTCAAAACCTTAAGTTACTTCAGGACGATCAATATCGGCCAGCCCATATTCAGGGCTATTGTCAGGACGATTTTCGTCTGATTTGAACTGATCGGCCAGGACGATCGTAAGATCGGCCTGGACGATCAAGCTAATTTTCAATCGTCCAATCTGGCATCCAGGGCTATGCTCTGGCCGATCTTCATTGATTTATACTGATCGGCCAGGCCGATGTCCAGATCGGCCTGGACGATAAAGTCGGCAACTTGCAATTAATGAGCTCTTTTGAAGCTCTTCTATTTAAAGAGCTCTTGTTCAACGTTTTTAAAGACCTTTGGCTGCTGCCTTGACCTGAGAAGACCTTGAGGAGAGAAAGAGAGAGAGAAGAGAGAGAGAGGATCTTGTGAGGGGGAGCTTGTGAGGGGTTTCACAAGGGTTGCTTCAAGGATCTCTCTGCGTCGTCTTCGTCTAGAGTTTCTCGTCCGTGGAAGGGTCGGTAGAGGTAAGGAGTTGTGCCGTTGGTTCTGGTTCTCTGCCGGCTTCAGGAGGAAGCAAAAGGAGATAGGTTCTCTGCCTTGCCGGGGTGGCAAAAAGGAGGTTCTTGTGAGGGTTTCTCCACCTAGCCGTGGGGGGCTAAAGGAGAGTCACTTTTTGTGTAGTGCAATACTTGGAGGGTGCCTCCAAGGAGTGGACGTAGGTCGAGTCGACCGAACCACTATAAATCTCTGTGTTTCTTTTCTTGCTTCCGCACGTTTAATTCCGCATTATTTTCGTGGTGTGATTTGGTTTTATGTTACTTTATTTCTTTGTTTAAAAACGAAGTTTTTAAAATACCAATTCACCCCCCCTCTTGGTTAGTTTGGGACTAAGTTCATAGGGCTTAACATCCCCATCGAACTTTCAAGTGGTATCAGAGCCTGTTTCGAAAATTAAAGTTTAAAAACTTTTTGAATTTGATCCATGTCTAACTTTGGGAATCGCAACACTCCGGAAGGGTATTCTATTACCCGACCTCCTCTGTTCGATAACCTACCTTTTGATTTCTGGAAAACTCGCATGTCAACTTTTTTACAATCTACTGATTATCGCATGTGGATGCTTATTCAAGAAGGTTATTCTCCACCTTCTCGTGAAATTAACAGTTTTAAAACGGAAGTTGCTTTTACCGAATGGACTTTTGATGAACGAGATTTAGCTCAACTAAATGCTAAATGTTTGAATTGTTTTTTCTGTGCATTAAAATCTGAGGATTACATGCGTGTTTCAACTTGCAAAACTGGTAAAGAAATTTGGGATAAACTATGCATTACTTATGAAGGCACTAATGAAGTTAAACAATCCCGTTTAAACATTCTCTTGCATGACTACGAACTTTTTCGTATGAAACCTCATGAATCAATTTCTGACATGTACACTAGGTTTACTCAGATTGCTACCTCATTGCATGCACTAGGAAAAGAACTTTCAAACTATGAAAAAGTTAACAAGATTTTGAGATGCTTGCCTTCATCCTATGATGCAAAAATTACTGCAATTACTGAATCTAAAGATTTAAACACCTATTCTATTGATAACTTGCTTGGCTCACTCATTGCTTACGAGCAAGGGGTGAATCAAAGAAATCTTGATGTAGGTGAAAAGAAAAAGGAGAAAACCATTGCATTGAAGGCACACAAATCGGATTCTGAATCTTCCGGGTCTGAAAGCGATGGAGTTGCCTTCATCACAAGGCAATTCAAAAGCTTTCTAAGGAAGAAACAAAAGCATCATCAAAGTTGGAGAAAAGGTAAGGATCATAAACATAGTAAAGGATCTTCTGATGTTATTTGTTTTGAATGCAGGAAACCTGGACATGTAAGATCTGATTGTCCTACACTTCAAGAACATTCAAGCAAAGAAAAGGAAAAAGGTGAGGAAAAAGCTAAGTCTAGGAAGGACAAGAAGAAAATCCAAAGAGGCTTCTGGGCAGAATCTGGCACTGATTCCTCTGAGACTGAACCAGAGGAAGAAACAACAAACTTGTGTTTCATGGGAGAAAACCAAAGTGATGAGGAAGAGGTATGTAGACCAACCTATGATGAATTATTTGAAATTTGTGAAAAAATCCATGCATCATATAGGAAATTAAAGAAAACTCATGCTAGCCTAAAATTAGAACATTCAAATCTACAAAAAGAGCATGAAGTTTTTCTCAAAGATCATGCAACGATTGATTCAAATCACATGGCTCTCCTTGATGAATTTGATGAATTAAACAAGAAGCATTTGGAATTAGTTGATAAAAGCAATGCATTAAAAGCTTCACACACCTCACTTAATGATGATCTTAAGAAATCTAAAGAGATTGAGAAAAATTTGAGGATTGAGAATGATGCATTGAAAAGAACTAACTTGAGAATTCAAAATGATTTGGATACATGTAAGAGAGCTAGGATGACACCAACTTTTAATCAAAGGCCAGAACCTAGGAAGAGGCATTTTTACTCAAACCATTTAAGAAAACCTTTTCCTGGAGTTCAATGTTTTACTTGTGGCATGTTAGGACACATCTCACACACTTGCACAGTTCACCGTAGTACACATTGGGTGTGGAGACCTAAGATGCATGATTCAATACATACCACATCTGCATTGCACTCTATATTTCCTAAGAAGGAGCCCAAATCTGTTTGGGTTCCTAAAACTGACTGTTGTTGAGTCTTGCAGGAGTGCTCTCACCAAAGACCTCGTGGGAGCATAGGATAACTAAACATAAGGAGGCTTGCAGCTCAATTGCTAAAATCCGTTGTTTTATCACTTGCTTGAAATCGTTAGTTTTTGTGTGACTTTTATTTTTAGTTTTTGTGTTGACTTTGTTGTTGTCTTTAGTTTGCTTATTGTTTGTTTTTGTTTTTATTTTTGGTCCTTATTTTTGGCTTCCGTATGATAAAAACTTTTCAAGCTTTTAAAAATTGGAGTTTTTTTTTGGGAGATAGGGTTTAGCTTTTTTAAATTAGCTAAAGAGAGTAAACTATTGATGTTTTCCCTTCTTCTGACCTTGTTTAGTGGCATGATTTTTTCTTTTATAAAACAAAAAGTCTAAACTCAGTTTAACCAATGGTTTTTTTAAGATATCGTTCTAATCTTGCTACATTAAATCATCTTATGCATAATAGTCAAAATTCTTTGATATCATTCAAGCTTTTGAAATCTTACCATTGCAGTCATCACGTGATTTTGATTTTGTGTTGTGAATTGTTCTTCCCTATGTTAGAGAGAGAGCCCCTATTCTCTAATATTTGGAGGATATACTCACAACTAAGTATTTTTCTTTAAGGGTATATTAAAGAGTTATTAGTGTTGCAACCCATGACCCCGAGTTTGAGATTTTGATGATGCCAAATAATGACTGTTTTGGAACTGCTTTTCATTGATTATTATTTTATCTGTTATTTTTCTTGAGCACTAACATTTCAGGAAGATCACAAGTGACTCAGGAAGAAAGGAAGACTCAAGACCGGGTAGATTAGGAGTATGAGTCAAATATTGTATTTTTCATTTATTGCACTTTTTACTTTATTGAGTCTGGCCACAAAATGCGTAAGAGTAAGAGCAACCATGCACACACACAGGGGGAGAGTTTTTTTTTAACTGCAAATTATAACTAAAATTCTTCTCTGTAGATCGTACTGTACGATTTTCTTTCGTACTGTACGATCTAAGCTATGTGGACAATTCTGTGAATAGATCGTACTGTACGAAGTCTTTCGTACTGTACGATATGTTCAGATCCAAAACCCTAGCCGTGATATAGTTTAAGTAAGTGATTTTGCGCCGTTCGTACTGTACGAACAAGTTCGTACTGTACGATCTGTTTTTAATACTTACTTAAAATTAACCCGTGATTAGTGCATGTAATCCAGGGCTAATGAAAATTTGAACATCGTACTGTACGATAGTAATCGTACCATACGATGAACAGAGACGACATCCGATCGTCCAGACCATCGTCCTGTACGAGTAGTATCTTGTTGGATCGTACCGTACGATATTATATCGTACAGTACGATTTATTTTTATACTGATCGTACATCTTCGTACCAGGACGACGGCTGTTTTTGAAGATCGTACTGTACGATGTGTAATCGTACTGTACGAACAGTAACGGCTAATTTTGAAATCAGAGGTTTTTGGAGCCCGTTTTTAGGTGTCAATCAACTCTTTTTGGGTAACAATTACAGAGGGGGTGAACGTGGTTAGAGAGGGATTCCAAGGGAGAAAATTCTAGAGAAATTCAAGAGGGTTGAGAGGAAGGAGGAGGTGAGCGTTGTGAGGGAGAAGAGGTGTGAGGGAGATCACACGGTTGCTCCAAGCTTGCTGCATCTTGCTCCTCCTGTGGCCCGAGAAGGATTTGAGGAAGGATCTCCAAGGGAAAGGCTCGTCTACATCCGTTACCTCGAGGTTCTCTGCCTTCTCCAGGAGGGAGAAAAACGAGAAGGTTCTCTGCCGTCGCCAAGAGGGTGAAAATAGAGTTTGGTATTCCGCCACGCCGGTTGGTGAAAGGGAGGTTTGTACAGGCTTCTCCGCCTTGCCAAGGGGGGCAAAAGGAGAACTATTTTGATAGTGAAAATCCCGGAGTGGAGGACTCCGGGGAGTGGACGTAGGTCATATTTTGACCGAACCACTATAAAATTCTTGGTGTGTTCTTTCTTTATCATTGCTTACTTTTTGCTTGCACTTTAATCTTGTCATATCTATTGCATGTGATTTTTTTTGTGAAAGCAAATTTGCATAAATCTTTGTTTTAATATTTCAAAAACAACAAAAAAATTAGAACTCTTGTGTAGGGTTAATTTTATTAATCGAAAGACTTTTACAATTCACCCCCCCTCTTGTCGTTTAGTAATTTCAATTAGCTTGCAAAAGACAAAAAGGAAAGAGGCCAATGAAGCCAAATTGAAAAGAAAAATACACAAAAGTGTATCAAAAATCAAAAGATGCTCAAAGAGCCAATAAAAGTAAAAAGAGGCATAAAATTAGCCCACTAATTGCAAGCTATGATCTCTTTGGTAAAACTCTTAAAACTTAGAAAACTCATTGATTATGTGATACATTCAAAGATTTGATTTCAAATTCCATGATTGAGAAAAACTATTTTGGTTTATTATTTATAAGATACTTTAGTTGTTAACAAGTCTTGATTGATCTCTTAAAACCTCTTGTGTTATTCCAAGTTAGGACTCTGTTGTTTTTAAGAGATTTTTTGTACCCTGAAGAATGTCCAATCTAGGGTTAATAGAATCAGTTTTTCAATCTTCTTCTAATTTGGATTTTGTTAAACCTCTTGATCTCCTAGAAACTTCAAAAAATTTAAATTCAAGAAAAGAATTCTCATATGATGCCTTCATAAAACAAAAAAAAAATAGAAAAATTAAAATCCAAAAATATTCGGTGTTTGTTTTATTTTTATTTTTTGTGTGTCTTTTACTGTTTTTTCTTTTGTTTTATTTTTGAGGGTCTTGATCATCACCATTCCTTTCTTAATTTCAATTTCAAGTCACATCGGCCTGGCCGATATTTTTATCGTCCTGGCCGATAGGACAAATTCTTTCCAAAATCCATCTGCTGACCTTTTTCTGTGCTTACTGAAATTCATCGTCCTGGCCGATACATCATCGTCCTGGACGATTTGATCAAACTCTTGGTGATAGTCCTGGCCGATAGTTTATTTGTCTGGCCGATGCATTCTATGTGCATCTTCCTGGCCGATACACTGGACCGTCCCGGACGATCCACGTGTCAGTACGTTTTTATCTTTAAATTCGCCCCGGACGATCCATTATTGGACCATCGGCCGGGCCGATCCACTGTTCGTCCTGGACGATACACGTGGCAAGCATTTAAAACGTTTTAACTTCGGCCGGTACGATCAATTATTGTGCATCGTCCTGGACGATACATCTAATCGGCCCGGACGATCTGCTTTTTCAACGGTCGTCCGGACTGACTCCTCGGGCCGATAGCCTGTGTCTAATCGGCCTGGCCGATATCTGATCGGCCCGGACGATTGGACCGCCTTTTTGACCAATCGGCCTGTACGTAATAATTGACACATATCGGCCTGGACGATTCCGCTATCGGCCAGGACGATATGGACGATTCTTTAAATATAGGCCGATCCAGCCATGTTTTCTCACAACTCATCCTTTCTCCTTTGATTTTCTGCTTAAAGTTCTCTCATATGGCTGGTGGGAAGCGCGTCCGGCAGACCTCTGGAAGTTCCTCGAGGGCAAGGGTTGACCCTCGGTTCCGTGAAGCAGAAGATGAAGCCGCTTATCATCGCTATAAGGAATGTGGAATTACTGTTTCAAGAATTATCAATCCGACCCACATTTCCTACCCGGTAATGGATCTCTTTGCCCACACTTCTCTTTGCTTCATCCTATCTCTTATTTTTCCTTTCAATTCTGAGTTCCTGTTAGAATTCTTTGCAAACCTCCGCATAAACTCTACCTTCACAGCCCTGTCCTCCTATGTGAATCGACGCCCTGTCGAAATCACATATCAGGACTGTGTTGAACTTTTACAGCTATCCACCACCGGAGATAAGCTGCACCTTATTGCCCCTGACCCTGATTTTGACTGGTCCACGGCAAACCACTTTCTTCGCCAGACCAATGCCCGTTACCATGTTGGAGAGACTAGCTCTCTAGTCAGAGATGCTAGGACAATCCAACATGTCCTTCGCACCTCTGTCATTCCAAAAGCCGGCGACCGTGTCCACATTACCCCTCTACTTTCCCTCACTACCTTCTACATCATGGCACATAGGGAATTTAACACTGCAGATCTATTCTTTCGTTACATTGATCATCTCACAACAATTCGCGACCCAGGCCACAGAAGAAAACCAAATCTAGCCTTAGGACATATCATAGCCTATGTTCTTGAGACCAAATACCAAATTCAATATCCCAATCCACCAAATTTCCCAACTCTCTTCTACTCGAACAATTCTTTCAGCAACCTTCACAGTACTCGTCTCCACCCGGATGAACCACGGGAGGCTAGAGAGGAGGAGGCTCCCGCTCCAGCTCCCTTTCCTGACCCTGCCCCTCTCCACCAACATTCACCGGTAGATCAGTTGATAGCGAGATTTGATCGTTGGGAGACCAGATTTGATGCATATGTTGCTGCCCAAGAGCAGCAACACTCTGAGGACATCGCCCGCTACGAGCATCATCGCGCCGAAGACTTAGCTCGTTTTGACAGTTTTCTCACTCACCAGCAGCAGCAGCATGACCAGGACATCGCCTGGTTCAATGCTCAGTTTACTACCCTTGCCAGCTACTTTCAGCAGCCACCTCCACCTCCTCCATCTGATGATCAGGATCCCTCGTTCTTTTAGTTTGTGCTTTATTGTTTCTTGTCTTTTTGTAGTAGTCTCTCGTAATGTTTGTTGTTCTTTTTTACTGTTTTTTGGACTCTCTTTTTGTGATGACAAAAAGGGGGAGTAGGATAGGATGTGTGGTTTGTAACCTTTGTTTTTTTTTAATGAATCTTTAAGTTTCCTACTTGTGTTTTGTCATCATCAAAAAGGGGGAGATTGTTGCAAATCTATTTTTCATGTCTTATGTTTTGATGATTGACAAACACTGCTTTTCTTGGACAGCTTGTTGCTTCTAACTTTTCAGGAATCGACGATCGGACAATCAAAAAGGAGTCAAGTTCAGGAATGCGTAGGTCTAGGGTTGAGTCAGTCTGTACTTTTATTTTTACCTTTTGAGTCCACTTGTAATAGTCAAAAAGACTGATACTTTGTAACCCTTCACACACACACTTGAGAGAATTAGAAATTCTGTTTTTACTCATATCGGCCAGGACGATATCTTTGATCGGCCTGGACGATCAGCTTAAAAACAAAAAGTCTAATTAAGGATTCTTGATTAAGGCAGCCAACGTTAACCGATCGTCCTGGACGATACGTGTATCGGCCAGGACGATAAGCTCAAAACAGAAAGAAGTAGCCGCCATAGACAAGTATGGTATAGCATATCTTTAAATTATCGGCCAGGACGATCCTCGGATCGGCCTGGACGATATTAACAGATTATGCCATAATTGTTCAGGAAATCAAGGAAGTAATTAAGGATGATTGATACGATCATATCGTCCTGGACGATCGCAAGATCGGCCAGGCCGATCTAGTCAAAACCTTAAGTTACTTCAGGACGATCAATATCGGCCAGCCCATATTCAGGGCTATTGTCAGGACGATTTTCGTCTGATTTGAACTGATCGGCCAGGACGATCGTAAGATCGGCCTGGACGATCAAGCTAATTTTCAATCGTCCAATCTGGCATCCAGGGCTATGCTCTGGCCGATCTTCATTGATTTATACTGATCGGCCAGGCCGATGTCCAGATCGGCCTGGACGATAAAGTCGGCAACTTGCAATTAATGAGCTCTTTTGAAGCTCTTCTATTTAAAGAGCTCTTGTTCAACGTTTTTAAAGACCTTTGGCTGCTGCCTTGACCTGAGAAGACCTTGAGGAGAGAAAGAGAGAGAGAAGAGAGAGAGAGGATCTTGTGAGGGGGAGCTTGTGAGGGGTTTCACAAGGGTTGCTTCAAGGATCTCTCTGCGTCGTCTTCGTCTAGAGTTTCTCGTCCGTGGAAGGGTCGGTAGAGGTAAGGAGTTGTGCCGTTGGTTCTGGTTCTCTGCCGGCTTCAGGAGGAAGCAAAAGGAGATAGGTTCTCTGCCTTGCCGGGGTGGCAAAAAGGAGGTTCTTGTGAGGGTTTCTCCACCTAGCCGTGGGGGGCTAAAGGAGAGTCACTTTTTGTGTAGTGCAATACTTGGAGGGTGCCTCCAAGGAGTGGACGTAGGTCGAGTCGACCGAACCACTATAAATCTCTGTGTTTCTTTTCTTGCTTCCGCACGTTTAATTCCGCATTATTTTCGTGGTGTGATTTGGTTTTATGTTACTTTATTTCTTTGTTTAAAAACGAAGTTTTTAAAATACCAATTCACCCCCCCTCTTGGTTAGTTTGGGACTAAGTTCATAGGGCTTAACATCCCCATCGAACTTTCAGTGAGAACTAGGCACAAACTTAGGAAAGAGGTTACTCATTCAACATTTATTTCTATGATATAACCCACTAATATAGATCAAGCTTTAGGGGATGAAATCTGGATTATAATGATGCAAGAAGAGTTGAACTAATTTATTAAGAATGACATAGGGAATTATTCAAGAGACCTAAAGAGAAGAGTGTAGTGAGAATAAAGTGGGCCTTTAAAAATAAGTTGAATGACTCAAGAATCATAGTAAGAAATAAGGCCAGACTAGTAGCTAAGAGGTATTACCAAATTGAGGGCATAGACTTTGAGGAAACCTTTTCCCCAATAGCTAAACTAGAAGCTATAAGGATGCTCTTAGCATTTGCTTACGTCAAGGGTTTTAAATTGTATCAAATGGATGTTAAGAGTGCTTTTCTAAATGGGGTAATCAAAGAGGATGTTTATGTTGAGCCACCCCAAAATTTGAAAACTCATAATTCGCAAATGATGTATTCAAATTAAAAAAGGTATTGTATGGGTTAAAGCAAGCACTTATAGCCTGATATGATAAACTTAGCTCATTCTTACAAAACAGAGAATTTGTTAAGGTTAGTATAGACACCACCCTCTCCATATAAAGGGAAGAAGATGAAATTCTCATTATTTTGATTTATATAGATGACATCTTATTTGGATATTCAGATAAAAACTTATGTGATGAACTCTCAAAAATGATGAAAGAGCTAAATTATTTTTTGGTTTTAGTATAAAATAAATAAAAATTGGAATAATCCTTAGTCAAACTAAATACATTAAGGATATTCTAAAAAAATATGAAATGGATAGTGCTAAGGTTTTGAACACTCCCATAAGTTCTACCATCCATCTAGATAAAGATATGAATGAAAAGTTAGTTGACCATAAAAAAATATAAAGGAATAATTAGATCTCTCCTCTATTTGACAGCAAGTAGATTGGATATAATATTTAGTATGTACCTCTATGCCTGATTCCAAGCTGACCCAAAAGAGTCTTACTTGACTGTGGTCTAGAGAATCCTTAGATATCTACTAGGCACCCCAAGCTTAGGAATTTGGTATCATAGACACAACACCTCCTTTGAAATCTTAGGGTATTCAGATTTTGATTTTGTATGGTGTAGGATGGATAGCAAAAACACCTTTGGAACCTATTAATTCATAAGAATATCTTTAGTTTCCTCGTTCGATATAAAGAAAAATTTAGTAGCCCTTTCCATGGCCAAGGCATAATATATAGTAGCAAGAAGTTATGTTGCATAAATTTTATGGTTGAAATATTAACTTTTAGATCTTGGATTACCCATAATAATCATCCCAATTATGTGTGATAACACTAGTATAATTTGTACATCTAAAAATCCAATTCAACACTCTCAAACAAAACATATAGACATTAGAAATCACTTCATAAGAGATCATATAGCCAAATGAGATATAAAATTGCACCATATAGCTACAGAAGATCAATTGGTAGATATATTCATGAAACTACTAGCCTATGACACCTTTAGCACCTTGAGGACAAAATTAGGTGTTATATACATTCATGTTTATAAAAAAATCCTAGTCTAAGATATTTCCTGATCTTCATACACTCATCTCACTGAATTCCCAAAATGTTCAAATTTCTGTCCATATTATATTATATGATCCTAATTCGTACTATACGATCATCACAAATACACAGATCAAAACCCTCTATTTAATCAATGATCCAGATAAGATCACTATTATATATATCATACTATATGATCCACATGTCACTAATCATCCATGCATTCAAGTCATTTAGCATGATATTATTAACATTCGTAATGTATAATATCTTCCTTTGTACTATGCGATCCACTTGGTCAAATCAATTGAGATGGATTTAACTTAGTTAGTACAATATCATGGTTGTTAGTACTGTATGAACACCAATTTGTAGTGTATGATACTTTTCATCAAAGGTCATACTGCTGACCCCTCAGGACAAACATATTTCCTTTATATCATCCAATACGATCTTGATCATATAGTACAATTTGACTAACTTTTCCTGACAGGTCATCCAGAAAAAGTAATTCTTTAATCGTACTGTACGATCTTTGATTATACTTTATGAATAGTAAAAAATCTTTAAATAGAAAGGGAAACCTGCTCGATTCTCTTAACCAATTTTTACTACACTTTTCTTTACTCTTTTCTATTTAATAACTAGTTCAAGCAAACGTGGTTGAATCGTTCCAGGAAGCTCCTCTTCCTCTCATCTCCATGATGATCATTTCCTTTATGCTAAAGATGAGGATGCTTACCACAAATTTAAAGCATGTAAGATCACTCCTCGCATGCTAAATTAAGTTGCCCTTAACTTTAAAGAGATGAGCCTCTTCTGTTCCACTTCCCTTTAATTTCTTCTTACCCCAGCCTTTTAATTTAACTCTGAGCTCCTCTATGAGTTCTTTGCTAACCTTAGGATCAATCTTGACAACTTGACCCTAACTTCATATTTCTGCCATCAAAATGTCAAAATCACTAAAGCAGAGCTCACTAAATATATCGATCTTTCTTCTGAAGGACCTCAATCTCACTCTTTCATAACCAACGAGTTTGATTGGATTTCCTTCAAGTAAGTTCTCAGAAATATTTTTTTAAACCAGCACCAACCTCTTGTCCAGTCCTTAAGATAGAATGCCAACATCGTCCAACACATTCTTAGGACATCCATAATACCCAGAGCTAGAGATTAGATATGCATGACCCCGATTCTGTCTATTGTGACTTATCTAATTATGTCTAATACCAAATTTGATGAAGCTGACATGATTATAGATTATATTCAAAACATGACCCAAATTTGCCATCTTAGCACCAGCAAGAAATAAATCTAGCCTTAGGGCATCTCATAGGATACATTCTTCACCATAAATACCAATTGGCCTATCCTGGTGAGCCTGATATGTCCCTATTTTCTATACAACTGCCTCTTTCTGTATCTTGTTTCATCAGAGGAAAGAGCATTCTGAGCCAAATTTGTATGAAGAAGGGGAGGCTACTCCAGCAGGAGGGCTTGCTCAACTAAGAGGACCTGCACCTGCCTATTATCAAGATAATATTATTCATTGTCTCAACTGACTTGAAACCAAAATTGACTCTTATATCCATGAACAATAATAGCTGTGCGAGGATGACATGCGATGTTTTGGTGAGAGATTTGCTTCGACCAATCATCACGTTACCTCTATCCATCAGTTCTTTCAACCATCACCACCACCACCTGATCAGGATCCATCATTTGAGTAGTCTCTGTTTAATGTGTTTTATGTGTTTTTTTTTGCTACTCCCCTTTTTGGTGATGTCAAAAGGGATAGAAGTTATATATCTTTAGTTAACATCTTTTCAGTTGTATATCATATTTCTTGAATTCTATTTTAGTTTCTATCTTAAAATAAAATGCATGTTTCTATTCATGTTTTTATGTTCTTCTATTTATTTTAATATAAAAAATTCAAAAAAAAATATTACTTTGCCTATCGGCTAATATTATTTGACATCATCAAAAAGGGGGAGATTGTTGCAATCCAGGATCCCTAATCTATGATTTTGAAGATTAAAAACAATATTTTTTTGAATTATTTTATTCTTCATCAAATATTTTGAAGTTACTCATGTCTGTGAGTACTAACATTTTAGGGAGATTACACACTGCTCAAGAAAATGGAAGACTCAAGACAGGGTAAAATAAGATGTGAAGGAGTCCAAAATTTTTATTTTCTTTATTTTTTTTCTTGAGTCTGGCCATAGAATAGTGTATGCAGATTGAGTGGTCATACGCACACACAAGGGGAGAGTTTTTTTAAAGAATTTTTTTATGTAGATTGTGCTGTACAATTTTAAATCATATTATGTGACATACTATGGCTTAATGGCTAACTTTTATGAACTATTTATACTGTTTGATTATGATTGTACTATATGATTTATTTTTAACCCTAAACCCTAGCCGTTAGATTAATTTAAGGAAGTTTTAAGATTTGAATTTTGAACACATCGTATTGTATGATGAAATCATACTGTATGAATATTTAAAAACTTGTTAAAATTAACACCCATGATTTGTCAATTAAATCAAGGCGTAATTAATGATTGATGATCTTACTATATTACTTTAATCATGTCGTACGATGAATCGAGGAGAATTTTGGTCATACCAAAGGGCGTACCAAACAAACCTTTAATCTTTTTTCTATTTGTACTGTATGACCTTGATCATACTGTATGATCAACTGATGCTATTTTTGGTCGTACCAAATATTATATCGGATAATATCTTGATTTTTATACTAATCAAACTATACAACTTATACATCGTATATGATGACCTGAATAATTTTAACATATCATACTATATGAATGGGATCATATCGTACAATGAATAGAGACAAATTTTGATCATCCCAACATTCCTCATGTACTAGTAAAAGAAATATACTATATCATACTAGATGATATATGTATCATACTATATGATGTATTGATTAATTGTTACCTATTTGTACTCCTTTATACAATGATGAAAACTATTTTTAACCAATCACACTATATTATATGTGATCATACTATATGAACATAAATGACTAAATTGAATTTTTAAGGTTTCTTGAAGCCTGTTATATAAACAATGCTTCTATTTGTTAAAAAGTGAGAGAGAAACGTGCAAACTGAAGGAACTCTTTAGAGCTTTTTAAAAAGATTCAGGGTTTGTGAGAGGAAGGAGAAGGTAAGTTTGTGCATGAGGGAGAAGTAGTGTGAGGGGATCACACGGTTGCTCTGAGCTAGCTGCACGCTTGCTCCTCTTGTGGCCTAGGTGAGTCATATGGGAGCTTTCTAGGGGGAGAGGCTTCAAGGTCAAAGTCCTCGATGGTTCTCTGCCTTCTCTAGGAGGGAGAAAAATGAGAAGGTCCGATGCCATCACCGGAAGGGTGACATAGTGTCCGACACTTTGCCAAATTAGGGAAGATAAAAGTGAGTTTTTAAAGGCTTATCTACCTTACTGTGGGAGCATAAGGAGAGTTGCTTTCGAGTAGGACAAATCTCAGAGTAGAGGACTCCAGGGAGTGAACGTAGGTCAGGGTTGACCAAACCACTATAAAATTTTTTGGTGTGTTTTTTCCATTTTCCACATTTTACTTTTCTTGCATTAAACTTTGTTATAACTTCTTGGTGAAAATTTTAATTTTAAAATTTTATTGTGTGATTTAAAAATTCACAACAATTGCTATAATCATTACCAAATTATTAGTTTACACATTTGATTTGTTAATTCATTCTTTGAAATAAACAAAAGTAAAAAAAAGAACTCCTATTTAGGATTTATTTTTTAAAATATGAATTCATCCCCTCTCTTGGCGCATCTGATGCTTTCAAGATAATTAGAAGTTATGTGGTTTATTTTGTTGTGGTCCATGACCCCTAGCCTGAGATTTTGATAATGACAAATAATGTCGATTGAATTATCTCCTTATTCATTTAATATTTTGAATTTTACCATTATCTGTGAGTGCTAACATTACAGGGAAATAACATATTACTCATGATAACAAGAAGACTCATGGCTGGGTAGACTAGAATGTAAAGTTTGTAACTTTATAATTTTTACTTAATTTTTTTGTTTTTTTTATTTTCTTGAGTTTGGCCATAAATTGTATGCAAACTGAGCAACCATGTACACACACAGGGGGAGAGTTTTCTTTTAAAGGAAAAATTTTTATTCTTTGTAGATCATACAGTATAAATTTAGATTGTATTGTACAACCTGTTGTGGATCAATGCCTATCTGTGAACTTATTATACTGTGTGATAATTATCGTACTGTACGATGTGTTTTTAATTTGAAACCCTAGCCGCCAGATAAATTTAAGTAAGTTCTTAAATTTTAAATTTTGAATTGATTGTACTATACGATCTAATTATACAGTATGAATATTTAAATTCTTACTTAAGTTAACCCCGTGGTTAGTTAATTAAATCAAGGATTGATTACTAATTGGTGATTATACTATACCACATGGTTTGTACCATATTATGAACCAAGGCTATTTTTGATCGTTTCAAACATCATATCGGATGATCCCTTGATTTTTTAACTAATCATATGAGATGATGTAAACATCATACCAGATGACCTGAAGCATTTAACTGATCGTACTCTACAAAGTGGTTCATACCAGATGATGAACAGAGATGAATTTTGGTCATCCCAGTATTCATCTTATACAAACAGAACAAATATAACATATTATACTGGACGATATTTATATTGTACTTTATGATAGTGTTCAAAACGACTGCCTATTCATACTCCTTTGTACCAAGATGAAGGCTATTTTGAACTGATCATACTATACAATCTTGGATCATATTGTACGAATAGAAATGACTAAATTGAAAATCTAGGATTTCATGGAGCCTGATTGATATATGATACTTTGGTCTTTTAAAATAATAAGTGAGAGGAACGTGACAAGACAGGGACTTCTTGAGTGGGAGCTACTTGATGAGATTTCGGGTTTGAGAGAGGAAGGAGAAGGTTAGTTTATGAGGGAAATGGAGTGTGAGGGAGATCACATAGTTGCTCCAAGCTTGCTACACACTTGCTCTTCCTATGGCCTAAGAAAATCTTGTTGGAGCTTTCTAAGGGGGAGATCCTTCAAGGTCCGTATCCTCAAAGGTACTCTGCCTTCTCTAGGAGGGAGAAAAATGAGAAGGCTCACTATCATCACCGGGAGGGTGACATAGTGTTTGGTACTCCGCCACACCGGGGAAGGTGAAAGTGAGGTTTGTAAAGGCTTCTCCGCCTTGTTGTAGGGGGCAAAAGGATAATTACTTTTGAGTAGTGAATTTGCCATAGTGGAGGACTCAGGGGAGTGGATGGAGGTCAAGTGACTAAACCACTTTAAATCTTCCGGTGTAATTTTTTTCATTTACTGCACTTTACTTACATTTTGCATCTTACATTTTCTACAACTACTTGGTGAAAATTCTAATCTAGATCTATGATTATGTAATTTAAAATTTCCCTACCTGTTGTTGTAATCATGTTCTAATTATTCGCTTCAACATCAAGTTAATTTTTATTTTAAATAATTAAACAAAAAAATTAGAATTCTTGTTTTGGATTATTTCTTTATTATAAAAAAATTTCAATTCACCCCCCCCTGTCGTCTTGGCACACCGCATACGTTCATATTTAATTTAAAGAAATATGAAAACTTCCCAAAACTTCAATCTTGGGCTTGGTTAATCACCATTCAACATGATATGATGTGTCATGTTTGTTAAGTTGATATTGGGTTGAGTTGTGATGCTTTTTGCCCATTCTTCAAAATCTTTGTAATTTTGGTTCCTATAAGTTAAAGGTCGAGCCAATCTTTATAATTCATGCATACATAGTGGAATCATTTTAACTGGGTAAGGGCTTGTAATTTTTTTCTTTTTTGAGTTTTTTGCATAAAAAGTCTCTAGTTTTATCCATGCACTTTCATTTATCTATTTTCTGTTAAATACTCATGCAAAGCTAGGATATTAAATTTTCTTCTTATCGTTGAAAATTTTCTAGTAGGCAACAAGGTCTAATTTTTATTTCGATCAAATTTTTTTTTTATAAAATATTATAGCTCAAAAATGGTTTATTTATTTTTTAAAATTACATATTAAAAAATATTATAAGATGCCCCTTCCTGATAATTATTATAAATAAAACAACTAAATTTATACCTCTATGAAATAAGAACAAATGAGGGAACCTTATCTATTGGGGTGATAAAGCGACTCCATAA
The DNA here is from genome assembly GCA_016618105.1 of Dendrobium huoshanense. NCBI lineage: Eukaryota > Viridiplantae > Streptophyta > Magnoliopsida > Asparagales > Orchidaceae > Dendrobium > Dendrobium huoshanense. The sequence goes on along the minus strand of CM028346.1, from coordinate 3,551,078 downwards.
TAATATTTATAAATAAAGAAAATTATCATTTATTTTTCATACGACATTTATATTATAGACCATAGGTGCAATTATGCAATTCGAATTGAAATGTATATATATATATATATATATATATATATATATATATATATATATATATATATATATATATATATATATATATATATATATATATATATATAAGAATGTAGAAAAATTGAATTTATAATATTTAATTATACATTTTCAAAATTTTGAGTTTATATAATTAATGTAGAAAAATTAGTTTAATCGGCATGAATCTCGAGGATAAATTTGAATTGTAAATTTCCAAAAATTAAATTCAGGGTCATAAGAACATAGTCTAACTAAATGTCTTAGTGAGGCAAATCCAAGCCTAAAGGAGCTTAAATCAAACACTTGAAGGATAATTGAAGACATCAAACATTAATTAGATGGTCAAATCATCTTTATATTTGACATACTTATAATTGAATGGAGCGAATCAATAAGAAGATTCCAACAAGCCTAAGCTAACTCAATTTTGACATCATTAATGCACTTAAATGTTGAATAAATGATAAACGATAAAAAGAATCGATATGGACCATACAAATAGTACAATATTTGGAATTCTAGCTCAAATTACTAAATTCCCATCCCAAAAAGCTTATAAATAAATTCACAATCCACATAAGGGGAAGGAAGGAAGATAACTATAGAGCTTTATTACATTTTCCACCTATCATTGTCGATGACCACAACCTATATCCACCGTCGCTAATGCTCACCATCATTTAATTGCCGCCATATCCGGAGTCCTATTAAGATTTAACCATGTCGTTGGGTTTGAACTGCCTACTTGTAAACACATACATCTATAATCTTACAAAAGAGAAATTAGACATTTTATTCTCAAATAGTCATCTTCTTCTTCAACTATAATGAATAAAGGATTGTTTTAACTTTTAATATATATTATATTTTTTATATGGGCCATGCCCCATTAATTATTCTTTTTCTAGGTTTTCCACGTTCAAAAATTCTGATCTAACTACTTTTATTTGTGCGTGCTAACATTATATAAATTGCTGAGACGCAGAATGCTTGCTCTACTAACTCAAAATTTTTAGCATGTAACAACGATAATCAAATAATTTTTTTATTTTATTTGAATTAAAATTAATTCAACATAAAAATTTCCAGCACGGTGGTGAACAATTGTTGTTGATGGTGAGTGATAGTAACTTGTACTTTTGGTCGCATGTAACAATTATTGCGGTTGATAGTGGTTGATGGTAAGGTGTAGGGGCATAAGTGAGTCGTGTCTGCTTGAGATTGACTCATTAACGAGCTCATGAGTCAAGCTTATTGAGCCACCTGTTTGACCTCGAGCCTATACTAAAGCTCATTTTTTAAATAAGGTCCAGCTTAGACTGGCTCAGCTCAAAAGAAACTTTAAATATTCCCAATAGTGGGTGTCAATATATGACTATACCGGAAAACCTGACCCATACTTGACCAAAAAATTTTAGATGTTGGTTGACTCATTTAACAAACGAGTTGAATTCGGATTGAATTTTTGTTTCCATTGATATATCAGGCCGGTTTTGGGTTAATCGACAAACCCAAAATAACCTATTTTACTTAAAATTGTGCTTTTAACATGTGCTCACCCCCACACCTTGTAGCCTCACCCCCTCACCTATGATCCTTGCCCCCACACCCTCACAGCCTCGCCTACCTACTCTCAGCCTCACCCTCATGTGCTTACTCTCTTGCTCGACTCGTGCTGTACTTGCAAGTTAGCGTGTTGGCTCAGGTTAACCAAAATTTTAAACCATTTAACACATTTAATATAAACAATTACATTATAATTTGATTAATAAAAAAGGATTATAATTTATAACATCTCCGCACAGTTTTAATAATCACTCGTTGATTCAAACCAACTGATTTGGTTAACTTAATTTTATTATTTATGTAACATTATATTCCTTTGGTCATTTATTATATAAATTATTTTTTTGGTGTGTTCATAGGTCAAATTAAGAAGAACCATTCATTTTGAATTGAGTTCGAGTATAATAATATTTTATATAATCAAATAGGTTGAAAATTTTGGGAAATGACTTGTTAGGAGTATTAATGACATTGGATTCCTAACACAATAATTTAGGTTAAAAAAATGAGGTACTTGTTTGTTTTTATAGGTAGCAACAACTTATCACATATGCTTTAAAATAGTAATATCTTTTCAACTGTTCACCTTGTTGCATAGGATACTAATCGTATGGCTATTTTTAGATATTATTTTTTATAGCAACCTGCTAAATTAGTTAAGCTGTAAAGAAGTAATGTACATTATACTTCTTTTTAATATATAAATAATATGCTAGAAAATTTATAATTCTAAGTGTTGTGTGAAGTTGAGATATATTAAACCTCTTTAATGTAAGGGGTGCATCTATATATGAAATTGAGATGTGAAGTTCTTAGTTGTTTCCTTTAAAATGTACTGGCATATTTCAAGATGATTGGAGATATCCCAAATAAAAAAAGGTTTAATAGTGCAAATAGAAGAATGCATGCATGTATGCCATAGAATGTCTATATTTCATTGGAGCGAAAGTAGAACGCAAATGAAATTTTTAGGAGTTACATCCATGAATGGTCATGATACGAGGATTATGTACTTTGACATTTTCATGTTGAAGTAATAAAGATAAAAATCTATAAGACAAGAGATTTTTTAAATGCTTCTAGTTAGAAAAATCTTGAAATGAGGTTTTTGAAAGTTCGTTAAGGTTTTTAAACCCTTAAGAACTTGCCCGTGGCTAACCAAGAGGGGTGGGGTGGGGTGGGAGTGAATTAGTAATTTTAAAAATTCTTAAACAAAAAGCATGATCTTTTTGAAATATTTTAAAGCATTAAAACAAATGATAATTCACATGAAAATAAAGTGCGAAAATTAAAATGCAAAAACATAATAAGAAAGAGCAAACCAAATTTTATAGTGGTTTAGTCAACTTGAACTACATTTACTCCATGGAGCCTCTCCTCCAAGTATTGCACTAAAACTTAGTGACTCTACTTTTGCTCCCATAGCAAGGCGGAGAAGCCTTTACAAAACTCCTTTCCCAAAGTCTTGATGAGGCAGAGAACATGACCTCCTTTTGCTTCCTTCTGAAGCAGGCAGAGAATCTTGATCGATTGCTAAAGAAAACCTCCCTAGAGCATCCAAAGAATTAAGGACAATGTCTAGAGAAGACGACTTGAATTCTTACTTAGAGAAACCTTTATAAACCACTCATAAACTCCCCTTAACAAGATCCCATCTCTGTCTTTCCCAAACTATCCTTCTCCTTCTCTTGGCTCTCTCAAGTTAGGATAGCAGCAAAAGATCTCACATTGAATAAACAAGAGATCTTATAAAGAAGGGCTTAAAATTTTCACTAATTTGTAACTTGCCATCAAAGATCGTACAAGACTATCGATATCTGATCGTCCAGGATGATGTGGACATCATGCTGTATGATTAGTTCAAATCCATACATATCATCCAACACATCATTTTGGTCGTCTAGAAGATATATGTTGGACTATGAAAAATATAACATATCGTTCATGATGATTCTTGAATTGTCTTCTACAATTAGTTAAAAAATAGGGATTATCATCCAACACATTATTCTGGTCATCCAAGTGATACAACTGGACGATGGAAAATTTAAACTGATCTTCAATATATCGTTCGGGTCGTCCAGGTGACTTAGGAGAAAATTTAGGTTTTTTTTAACTAATCATCCAAGACGATCCTGCGATCATCTAGGACGATATGATCGATCAATCAAACCTTAATAACTTTCCTTAATTACCTGACTAATTTAGGCATGATTGTAATGAATCATCTAGGATGATATAGGATTATCTTGAATAATTTTTAAAAATAATATCTCACCTAAAAGATTTTGGCGACTAATTCTTTCTGATTTGAGCCTATCATCCAGGATGATGTAAATATCGTCCAAGACGATATGCTTAATTCGGTTTCCTTAATACAGGAGCCCTAATAAGAGTTTTTATTTTTAACTGATCATCCTATACGATGCAATTTAAAATATAAAACCATTAAACTTATAGAATTTCTCTTCCTGAGTGTGAGTGTGCAAGGTTACTTAGCTTTAGGATCCACTTATCACATTTGACTCAAAAAAGGAAAAACCCTTGGAATTACACTTACAGACTGACTCAATACTAGTCTACATAATCTTGAGATGGCTTGATTTGCATTTGACCTTGTGGACCTAAAAGGTTAGCAGTAGGGTAACCAAAATAGATGTGCAGTAGTAACAATAGTAAGAAAATAGGAATGTCAAGAATGTTTGCTATTATAAAAATTATAATTCTTGAATCTTGGTTTGCAACATGCACATCCTATTCATGATAGGATTTTTTTATCCAAACACGTCAAAGTATCAAGTGTCATTATAGTGGATTTCACAACTTATGAACTTTTTTTTAGGGGAAACCCACAAAGATGACTATGTGTTGATTTAAAAAAAATTACAAGGTCCTTAAAGGGACCTTGAGCTCACTACTACTCGAAAGAGCTATAAGGAAAAAAGCAAAAAAACATATGAGCTCAAGATCCCTACTACTTAGAAGTACAAAACAACCAAAGTAAAATCTACGGTGCACAAGCAAGGGCACCCAAAAAAGGAGAGCCACAAAGAAATGACGATCTGAATGAGCTCCCTACCAAAAAATATTAGAAGCGCATAGACCTGAACAAAAAAGAAACCTGTAAAAGAGAAAGAAAAGCACAAGATATATCCAAACCACTAATAAGCCCAAAAAGAGGTAAGAGAACCACCAGTATATCATATACCAACCAAAGGACTCCAAACAAATAGGAACCACCAAAGTCCACCCATAACTACAGGCCATAGTACAAAAAACCAAATGGAAACAGTCAATGCCAACACAATAGAAAATAGAATAGCCTAAGAAACTAGAAACAACCCAATAGATAGTATTCAGGAAGAAGCAGCTCCCGAGCAAAGAAACAACATTAAAATAAAGCCAAAAACCTAGCATAGAAGTAACAAAGGAGGTGGAGGACCAAACATCAATCCACAAGCCAGAGGAGAAGCAGCTTAGGAAAAGAGGGGATGGGCAAATAGAGCTCAGGTTATAGAGAATATCACAAGAATCAAAAGGCAGAACCAAATGCCGCTCCATCCCACCAAAGAGCCCCAGCTAGCACTACCTCCCCTCAACACACCTGACAAAGCCAAACCGAAACTTGCCAAGGAAAGAACACCCAAAAGCTAGCACAAACTCCAACCCATCAAGAAGAACAACACAACTAGCATAGACAATCAAGCACAACAAGCCTAGATGGCCAGCAACTAGGTCGAACTGGGACAACAACCTCATCTAGAACACCACCAATCCAATAACCTCACAACAAAAAAACCTAAGCACAAACCCACCAATCAAATGGCCAAACACTGACCCCATCTAGAAATTCAACAACCCAAAAGCCCCACAATCATCAGAAACCAACACAACCCAGTTTTGAGGAAGGAGAGCAATAAAAATGCTAAGCCTTAAAATAAAAATACAATCATTGCTCTGCCCAGAACACACAATAAGGCCCTAGCACAAGCACTCCCAACCATTAAAAACCAGGTCAAAAACCATGTAAGAAAGGATCACAGCAAATAAGGGAACCACAGCCAAGACAATAGCCAGGAAACACAGAAAAACTTGCACCTCAACAAATGGCCAGACAGTAACCCATAAGGAATAAGAGCACCCTGCCACAGTTGACAGGCAAAACCAAGCCCCCAGGATACTGAATAGGAAGCAGCAAAACAAAAAACTCACAACAACATAAATTCCAATAAACATAGAAAACAAATCAAGGGCTGAGAAGCAAATGAAACACAGTAGCCCCACGACACCCATCCAGAAAAATTGGACAACAACAAAGCAGCAGTAAAAATAGCAATAAGGGAACAAAATAGAAGGTAGCAACCAAAAACACCACCAGCAGAACATAAAGCAGCTAATTCTTAACATAAGATAAACCAATTTGGTCAAGTCTAAGAAGGCCTTCAACACAAAAATTGTTACAAATCTATTTTTCATGGCTTATGTTTTGATGATTGACAAACACTGTTTCTCTTGGACTGCTTGTTGCTTCTAACTTTTCAGGAATCGAAGATCGGACGATCAAGAAGAAGCCAGTTCGGGATTGCGTAGGTTTAGGGTTGAGTCAGTCTGTACATTTGATTTTCACCTCTTGAGTCTACTTGTAATGGTCAAAGAGACTGATGCTATGTAACCCTTCACACACACACTTGAGAGACTTAGATTTTCTATTTTTACTCATATCGGCCAGGACGATTTTTAGATCGGCCTGGATGATCAGCTTAAAACAGAAAGTCTAATTAAGGATTCATAATTAAGGCAACCGACATTAACAGATCATCCTGGAAGATACGTGTATCGGCCAGGACGATAAGCTCAAAACAGAAAGAAGTAGCCGCCATAGTCAATTATGGTATACTGTATTTTTAAATTATCGGCTTGGACGATCCTAGGATCGGCCGGGACGATATTCACAAATTATGCCATAATTATTCAGGAAATCAATGGAGTAATTAAGGATGATTCATACGATCATATCGTCACGGACTATCGCAGGATCGGCCAGGACAATCCAGTCAAAAACCTTAAGTTACTTTAGGACGATCAATATCGGCCAGCCCGTATCTAGGGCTATTGTCAGGACAATTTTCCTCTGATTTGAACTGATCGGCCAGGACAATTGTGAGATCGGCCTGGATGATCAAGCCAATTTTCAATCATCCAGCTTTGCATCCAGGGCTATGCTCTGGCCGATCTTCATTGATTTGTACTGATCAGCCAGGCCGATGTCCATATCGGCCTGGACGATATAGTCGGCAACTTGCAATTAATGAGCTCCTTTGAAGCTCTTCTATTTAAGAGCTCTTGTTCAACGTTTTTAGAAACCTTTGGCTGCTACCTTAACCTGAGAAGACCTTGAGGAGAGAAAGAGAGAGAGGAGAGAGAAAGGATCTTGTGAGGGGGAGCTTGTGAGGGGATTCACAAGGGTTGCTTCAAGGATCGCTCTGCTTCGTCTTCATCTAGAGTTTCTCGTCCGTGGAAGGGTCGGTAGAGGTAAGGAGTTTGCTTTTGGTTTTGGTTCTCTGCCAGCTTTAGGAGGAAGAAAAAGGAGGAAGGTTCTCTACCTTGCCGGGGTGGCAAAAAGGAGGTTCTTGTGAGGGCTTCTCCGCCTAGCCGTGGGGGCTAAAGGAGAGTCATGTTTTGTAGTGCAATACTTGGAGGGTGCCTCCAAGGAGTGGACGTAGGTCGAGTTAACCGAACCACTATAAATTTCTGTGTTCCTTTTCTTGCTTCCGCGCTTTTAAATTCCGCATTTACTTTTTGTGGTGATTTTGGTTTGTGATTTTTATTCTTTGTGAAAAGAGTTTTTAAAATACCAATTCACCCCCCCTCTTGGTTAGCTTGGGACTAAGTTCATAGGGCTTAACATCCCTAACGAACTTTCAAGAGGTATTAGAGCGGGATTTAAAAATTAAAGTTTTAAAACTTTTTGAATTTGATTCATGGCTAACTTTGGGAATCGCAACACTACGGAAGGGTATTTCATTACCCGACTTCCCCTGTTCAATAACCTACCTTTTGATTTTTGGAAAACTCGCATGTCAACTTTTTTACAATCTACTGATTATCGCATGTGGATTCTTATTCAAGAAGGTTATTCTCCACCTTCTCGTGAAATTAATGGTGTTAAAACTGAAGTTGCCTTCACTGAATGGACTTTTGATGAACGTGATTTAGCTCAACTAAATGCGAAATGTTTGAACTGTTTTTTCTATGCTTTGAAATCTGAAGATTACATGCGTGTTTCAACTTGCAAAACTGGTAAAGAAATTTGGGATAAATTGTGCATCACTTATGAAGGTACTAATGAAGTTAAACAATCCCGTTTAAACATTGTCTTGCATGACTACGAACTTTTTCATATGAAATCTTATGAATCGATTTCAGACATGTACACTAGGTTTACTCAGATTGCTACTTCATTGCATGCACTAGGAAAAGAAATTTCGAATTATGAAAAAGTTAACAAGATCTTGAGATGCTTGCCTTCGTCTTATGATGCAAAAATTACTGCCATCACTGAATCTAAAGATTTGAACACCTATTCTATTGATAACTTACTTAGCTCACTCATTGCTTACGAGTAAGGGGTGAATCAAAGAAATGTTGATGCAGGTGAGAAGAAAAAGGAAAAAACAATTGCACTGAAGGCGCACAAATCGGATTCTGAATCTTCCGGGTCTGAAAGCGATGAAATTGCCTTCATCACAAGGCAATTCAAAAGCTTTCTAAGGAAGAAACAAAAGCATCATCAAAGTTGGAGAAAAGGTAAAGATCACAAACATGTTAAAGGATCTTCTGATGTTGTTTGTTTTGAATGTAGGAAGCCTGGACATGTGAGAGTCGATTGCCCCACACTTCAAGATCATTCAAGCAAAGAAAAGGAAAAAGGTGAGGAGAAAGCCAAGTCAAGGAAGGACAAGAAGAAAATCCAAAGAAGTTTTTGGGCAGAATCTGGTACTGATTCCTCTGAAACTGAACCAGAGGAAGAGACTACAAACTTGGGTTTCATGGGAGAAAATCAAAGTGATGAGGAAGAGGTATATAAACCAACCTATGATGAATTGTTTGAAATTTGTGAAAAAAATCCATGCATCATACAAAAAACTTAAGAAAACTCATGCTAGCCTAAAATTAGAACATTCAAATCTACAAAAAGAGCATGAAGTTTTTCTCAAAGATCATGCAACAATTGATTCAAAACACATGGCTCTTCTTGATGAATTTGATGAGTTGAACAAAAAGTATTTGGAATTAGTTGATGAAAGTAATGCATTAAAAACTTCACACACCACACTTAAGAATGATCTTAAGAAATCTAAAGAGATTGAGAAAAATTTGAGGTTTGACAATGATGCCTTAAAAAGAACCAACTTGAGGATTCAAAATGATTTGGAAACATGTAAGAAAGCTAGGATGACACCAACTACTAATCAAAAGCTAGAACCTAGGAAGAGGCATTTTTACCCAAACCATTTAAGAAAACCTTTTCCTGGAGTTCAATGTTTTTCTTGTGGCATGCTAGGACACATCTCACACACTTGCACAGTTCACCGTAGTACACATTGGGTGTGGAGACCTAAGATGCATGATTCAAAGCATACCACATCTGCATTGCACTCTACGTTTCCTAAGAAGGAGCCCAAACCTGTTTGGGTTCCTAAATCTGACTGTTGTTGAGTTTTACAGGTGTGCTCTCACCAAAGACCTCGTGGGAGTATAAGATAACTGAACATAAGGAGGCTCGCAGCTCAAAATTGCTTAAACTCGCTGCTTTATCACTTGCTTAAAATCTTTAGTTTTTGTGTCTTTTATTTTATTTTTGTGCTAGTTTTTGTGCTCACTTTGTGTTGTTTTTAGTTTGCTTTATTATTTTATTTTATGTGTTTTGTTTTTCACATTGTTCTTTAATTTTGGCCTTCCATATGATGAAACTTTTCAAGCTTTTAAATATTGGAGTTTTGGAGATAGTGTTTAGCTTTGCTAAATTGGTTAAAGGGAGTAAACTGTTGATGTTTTCCCTTATTCTGACTTTGTTTAGTGGCATGATTTTCTTCTCTAAAACAAAAGTCTAAACTCAGTTTAACCAATGGATTTTCATCTAAGATCTTTTTCTTATCTTGCAACATTAAATTATCTTATGCATAATAGCCAAAATTCTTAGATATCATTCAAGCTTTTGAAATCTTGCCATTGTATTTATCACGTGATTTTGATTTTGTGTTGTGGATTGTTATTCCCTATGTTAGAGAGAGAGCTTCTATTCTCTAATATTTGGAGGATATACTCACAACTAAGTCTTTTTCTTTAAGGGTATATTAAAGAGTTTTTAGATTGCAAAAGTTAAAAAGGAAAGAGGCCAATGAAGCCAAATTGAAAAGAAAGCTATATACACAAAAGTGTATCAAAAATCAAAAGATGCTCAAAGAGCCAATTAAAGTGACAAGAGGCATAAAATGAGCCCACTAAATGCAAGCTATCCTCTCTTTGATAAAACTCTTAAAACTTAGAAAACTCATTGATTATGTGATACTTTCAAAGACTTGATTTCAATTTCCATGATTGAGAAAAATTACTTTGGTTTATTATTTATGAGATATTTTAGTTGTAAACAAATCTTGAATGGATCTTCTTATCCTATTTTGTTATTCCGAGTTAGACCTCTATTTTCCAAAAGAATTTTGTACCCTGAAGGATGTCCGATCTAGGGTTAACGGAATCAGTTTTTCTACCTTCTTCTAATTGGGATGTGTTAAACTTCTTGATCTCTTGGAACTGTAAAAGTTTAATTTTTGAAAAGAATTCTCATATGATGCCTCCATAAAACAAAAAAAAAATTAGAAAAATTAAAATCCAAAAATATTCGTTGTTTGGCTTTCGTTGTGTTTTATTTTTCTGTGTTTTGACTGTTTCTCTTTTGTTTTATTTTTTTTGGTCTTGATCATCACCATTCTTCTCTTGATTTCAATTTCAAGTTACATCGGCCTGGCTGATCATTTTTATTGTCCTGAACGTTGTGATAAATATTCTTCAAAAATCCATCTGCTGAACTTTTCTGTGCTTAATATTACTCATCGTCCTGGACGATACTATATCGTCCTGGACGATTTGATCGAACTCATGGTGATAGTCCTGGCCGATAGTATATTTGTCTGGCCGATGCATTTTATGTGCATCGTCCTGGCCGATACACTGGATCATCCTGGACGATCCACGTGTCAGCACGTTTGATCTTTAAATTCGGCCCCGGACGATCCATTATTGGACCATCGGCCGGGCCGATCCACTGTTCGTCCTGGACGATACACGTGGAAAGCATTTCAAACGTTTTAACTTCGGCCAGTACAATCAATTATTATGCATCGTCCTGGACGATACACCTAATCGGCCCGGACGATCTGCTTTTTCAACGGTCGTCCAGATTGACTCCTCGGGCCGATCGCCTGTGTCTAATCGGCCGGGCCAAACTCTGATCAGCCCGGACGATCGGACCGCATTTTTGACCAATTGGCCTGTACGTAATTTTTGAACCATATTGGCCTGGACGATTCTGCGATCGGCCAGGACGATATGGTCATTTCTTTAAATTCAGGCCGTTCTAGCCATGGTTTTTCACTTCCAACCCTTTCTCCTCTTGTGTTCTTTGCTTAGTGCTCTCAATGGCTGGTGGGAAATGCGCCTGACAGACTTCTGGGAGTTCCTCGAGGGCAAGGATTGACCCTCATTTCTGGGAGGTAGAAGATGAAGCCGCCTATCATCGTTACAAAGAGTGTGGAATTACTGTCTCCAAAATCATCAATCCTGTCCACATCTCTTACCTGGTAATGGATCTTTTTGCTCACACCTCCCTTTGCTTCATTTTTTCACTTGCCGGTTACTTTCAGCAGCCACCTCCACAACCTCCATTTGATGATCAAGATCCCTCATTCTTTTAGTCTGTGCTTTGTGTTGTTTGTTTCTTGTCTTTTTGTAGTTTGCTTGTTAGTCTTTTGTGATGTTTTTCTGTTGTTTATGGACCCCCTTTTTGTGATGACAAAAGGGGGAGTAGGATAGGGTGTGGTAGGAAAAAACTGTTGTAACTTTGATTGTCTAATGAACCTGTGTTTTTATTTAATTTTTTCCTACTTGTGTTTGCCATCATCAAAAAGGGGGAGATTGTTACAAATCTTTTTTTCATGGCTTATGTTTTGATAATTGACAAATATTATTTCTCTTGGACTGCTTGTTGCTTCTAACTTTTCAGGAATCGAAGATTGGACGATTAAGAAGAAGCCAGTTCAGGATTGCGTAGGTTTAGGGTTGAGTCAGTCTGTACATTTAATTTTCACCTCTTGAGTCTACTTGTAATGGTCAAAGAGACTGATGCTATGTAACCCTTCACACACACACTTGAGAGACTTAGATTTTCTGTTTTTACTCATATCGGCCAGGATGATTTTTGGATCGGCCTGGATGATCAACTTAAAATTGAAAGTCTAATTAAGGATTCTTAACTAAGGCAGCTGACATTAACAGATTGTTCTGGATGATACGTGTATCGGTCAGGACGATAAGCTCAAAACAGAAAGAAGTAGCCGCCATAGTCAATTATGGTATACTGTATTTTTAAATTATTGGCCTTGACGATCCTAGGATCGGCCGGGACGATATTCACAAATTATGCCATAATTGTTTAGGAAATCAAGGGAGTAATTAAGGATGATTGATACGATCATATCGTCCTGGACGATCGCAGGATCGGCCAGGACGATCCAGTCAAAAATCTTAAGTTACTTCAGGACGATCAATATCGGCCAGCCCGTATCCAGGGCTATTGTCAGGACGATTTTCCTCTGATTTGAACTGATCGGCCAGGACGATCGTGAGATCGGCCTGGACGATCAAGCCAATTTTCAATCGTCCAGCTTTGCATTTAGGGCTATGCTCTGGCCGATCTTCATTGATTTGTACTGATCGGCCAGGCCGATGTCCATATTGGCCTGGACGATATAGTCGGCAACTTGCAATTAATGAGCTCCTTTGAAGCTCTTCTATTTAAGAGCTCTTGTTCAACGTTTTTAAAAATCTTTGGCTGCTGCCTTGACCTGAGAAGACCTTGAGGAGATAAAGAGAGAGAGGAGAGAGAGAGGATCTTGTGAGGGGGAGCTTGTGAGGGGATTCACAAGGGTTGCTTCAAGGATTGCTCTGCTTCATCTTCGTCTAGAGTTTCTCATCCGTGAAAGGGTCGGTAGAGGTAAGGAGTTTACTTTTGGTTTTGGTTCTCTGCCAGCTTCAGGAGGAAAGTTCTCTACCTTGCCGGGGTGGCAAAAAGGAGGTTATTGTGAGGACTTCTCCGCCTAGCCGTGGGGGCTAAAGGAGAGTCACGTTTTGTAGTGCAATACTTGGAGGGTGCCTCCAAGGAGTGGACGTAGGTCGAGTCGACCAAACCACTATAAATTTCTGTGTTCCTTTTCTTGCTTCCGCGCTTTTAAATTCCGCATTTACTTTTTGTGGTGTTTTTGGTTTGTGATTTTTATTCTTTATGAAAAGAGTTTTTAAAATACCAATTCACCCCCCCCCCCTCTTGGTTAGCTTGGGACTAAGTTCATAGGGCTTAACCTCCCTAACAAACTTTCAAAAACAAAATTGAGAAAAAGCCAGCTCAGTCATACCATTTAAATCACAAGCTAAAGTGTCAATAGACAGAGCACATGCATTCTCATCCTCCAAAATGACAGAAAAAGAGCTATTTTGGTTGTTCAAGGTATCCCTAATGTCCCTCTGAATTTAAAACAAAGCAGAAGGTCAAATCCTATGCTCATTATGATTAATAAAATTTTAATCAAAATAAGAGCCCACCTTCAACACCACATTACTGATATGAAGGTTAGGAAAGAGGTTTAAGCCATGAAGCATGGCATAGGAAATAACATAATTAATATCACCATTAGCAACCGGCACAACAAAACTTAATAACCAGATGCCATTATGATCTCTAATGAGACCACCACAACCAATAATAGTGCCCAAACTAGTACAAGCCACATTTAACTTAAAATAATTAGTGTTAGGCTTCACCCAATTAATGCTCCTAGAAACCCTTAGACAAAAATTCACCTCCAAGTTAATGCCAAAGCTGGAGGAAGTAAAAAAGAAATTCTTAAAATTCTTAACATAGAGTAAATTAGCAGAGAAAAGGGTAACCACGTTATCCTTAATTTTCTAGATAATTCTTTGATAATTCATATTAACCCCATTGAAACAAGAATCATTTCTCTCCAACCAAAGAAACCAAAGGATAAGGGCAAGAATAACATTTCTGACATGGCCTTTAGACTTGATAAACCAACAATCAAGCAAATTGTAAATAGAAATCCTAATCGAAAAGAAATTGAGAAGAAAATTATCCTCAAAATAAGTGCAAACTTTAACAACAATGGGATTAGAGATGAAAACATGATGCATATTGTCAACATGGTAACAACATTGGCACTTAGAGGGAAGATGAAACCTCAACACCTCAAGTTCTCATCCATAGGAATAAATTTATGTAAAATTCTCTAAATAAAAATAGAAAACATAGAGGAGAAGCATTTATGCCAAATCATTTTCAAAAGCTTAGAAGACATATTTTTATCTCTAAATGAATGCCAAGCATCTTTAACACCAAATAAACCATCTTTAGTGAAAGTATAATGAAACAAATCCATGGAAGTAATGTTTAGAGGAATCCTTAAATTGAGCTGAATAATAAAGTCAGCGATAATAACATAAAGTTTTTTTAAGTCCTAGAGGATCAAATACATGGGATCCCAATGATACAATGAAAGATGAAAACTAATACATATATTTACTATTTTCTTAGTTGCATATGCAAAAGAGCCTAAAGTTGGCTTTGAGTTAGGCAGCAATTAAATTAAAATTCAAATTTATATAGAAGGTTGCCAGTTTTCTTGATTGAAACACTTCCTTAGCCTTTTATGGTAATAACTCCTTCATCTATTTGTGTATAACTCCAAAATGAAATTGACCAAACTAGAATACCAAGGATGATATAAAATCACATTATTATGGTCTAGGGGTGTGTTCAAAATATCACCCAAATGGCTACCTTATTTCTCACATTGTGTCTCGTGATGTCGCATATGCAAAAATTAAAAACCATCGAGATGATGATCATATTCTTGAAACTGATGCAAACTTGGATTCAAGGATTATAATTTTGATGATATCAAATATTTTTGGTATTTCTATTTCTTTAATATTACCCTGCCTACTAATGTTTCAGGTCCATAAGGTTAATTATAAATCAAGCCAATGTAAGATTGGGTAGATTAGAACTGAGTCAGTCTATTAGTGTAATTTCAGTGTTTTTACCTTTTCTTAAGTCAAATATAATAATTTGTTTCATGATGCTAAGTAACCTTGCACACACACATAGGGGAAGAAATTATGTATGTTTTAGATTTTTTTTTTTTTTGCTTTTTATCATATTATGTGGGTAGATCTAAAATTGTCTTGAATGATCCAGTAAAAAAATCCTAATTAGGACTCCTTTGTTAAGATAGCCAAATTAAGCAAATCATCCTAGTCAATATTTACATCATCATGGATGATAGGCTCAAATAAAAAAATTCAGCTACCAAACTCTTTTAGGTATGAAATTATTTTGGTAATTATATTGGATGATCACATATCATTTGGATGATTCATTACAATCATGCCTAAATTAGTCAGATGATTAAAAAAAAGTAATTAAGATTTGATTAATTGATCATATCATCCTTGACGATCACAGGATCATCTTAGATGATCTGTTAGAAAAACCTTAACCTTATACTTGATCACCTAGATGACTTGAATGATATGCTAGATGATCAGTTGAAATTTTCCATCATTCAGGTGTATCACCTGGACAACCAGAATGATGTGCTAGATGATAATCCCAATTTTTGAACTAATCATATAGGATGATTCAAGAATCAACCTGGATGATACGTTATATTTTTTTCATCATGCAACATATATCTTCTGGACAATTAGAACAATGTGTTGGATGATATATATGATTTTAAACTAATCATACAAGACAATATCCACATCATCTAGGATGATCAAAATAATTTAAGGCTTCTAATTCTCTAGCCCTCCTAGATCATCCTAGCTGAATGGGCTGAAAATACACTGATCATAAAAGGAGATTTGTCGATCATCCTGGATGATCTTTGATGACAAGTTGCTAATTAGAGCAAATTTGAAGCTCTTCTTTGTAAGATCTCTTATTTATTCAAGGTGAGATCTTTTACTATTATACTAACTTGAGAGAGATAAGAGAAGGAGAGGGAGAGCTTGTGAGAGAGAGGGGATCTTGTGACGGGGAGTTCGTGAGGGGTTTACAAAGGTTACTACAAGAAAGGATTTGAGTTATCTTCTCCAATCATCATCCCTGATTCTTTGGAGGATTTATGGAGGTCTTCCTCAACAATCGATCAAAGTTTTATGCCTAATTTGAGAGAAAGTAAAAGAAGGTCAGGTTCTCTGCTTTAATGGGGTCGGTGGAAAGGAGTTTTATAAAGGCATCTCCACCTTAATGTGGGAGCAAAAGAAGAGTAACTAAGTTTTAGTGCAATACCTGGAGGAGAGGCTCTGAGGAGTGGACGTAGGCTAAGTTGACTGAACCATTATAAAATCTGGTGTGATCTTTATTATTACAATTATGTATTTAAATTTTTGCACTTTAGTTTCAAGTAAATGATCGTATGTTTTAACATTTTAAAATATTTAAAAAAGATTATGCTTTTTGTTTACGAATTTTTAAAACTACCAATTCAGCCCACCTTTTGGTTAGTCTTAGGCTAGTTCATGAGTGCTTAATAAGCCTAATGAACTTTCAAGTGGTATTAGAGCGGGATTCATAAAATCTAGGTTTTAAAAACTTTTGAATTTTAATACATGCCTAACTTTGGTAATCAAAATACTATGAAAGGATATTCCATTACCCGACCACCATCGTTTGATAATATACTTTTTGATTTCTGGAAAACTCACGTGTTTATATTTTTACAATCTATGGATTATCGCATGTGGATTTTTTTTAAAGAAGGATATTCTGCACCAACATGTGAATTCAATGGCATCAAAACTAAACTTCCTTTTACTGAATGGACTTTTAATGATGGGGATTTTGCACAACTTAATGCTAAATGTTTAAATTATTTTTTCTGTGAACTAAAATCAAAAGATTACATGCGTGTCTCAACTTGTACTATTTGTAAAAAATATGAGATAGATTGTGTATTACTTATGAAGACACAAGTGAAGTTACGTAATTTAGGTTCAATATCTCGCTTCATGAGTATGAAGTCTTTCGTATGAAACCTAGTGAGTCAATATCTGAAATATATACTAGGTTTACACAAATTGTTACCTCCCTCATTACCCTAGGAAGAGAGCTCTCTAACTGTAAGAAAGTTAATAAAATTTGAGATGTTTACCTTCTTATTTTCATGCTAAGATAACTGGTATCACTAAATTCAAGTATTTGAATACTTATTCTATTGATAACTTACTTGGATCACTCATTGCTTATGAGCAAGGAGTGAACCAAAGATAACTTGATACAAGTGAGAAAAAGAAGGAGAAAATTTTGGTGCTGAAGGATAATGATATTGATTCTAACTCATCTGGTTTTGAAAGTGATGCTGTTGCCTTAATTATGAGATAATTCAAGAGCTTCTTAAGGAAGAAACAAAAGAACCATCAGATGACGAGTAAAGGTAAGAGTACCAAGAATTCAAAAGGTTCTTCTGATGATATTTGTTTTGAATGTAGGAAGCTGGGTTATGTAAAAGATGATTGTCCTACACATAAGGCTAACACAAGAATGGAGAAGGGAAAGGAGAAACCTAAGTTCAGGAAGGACAAGAAACAAATCCAAAAGGCATTTTGGGCGGATTTTACATCTAAGTCCTTTGAGACTGAAGTTGAGGATGAGACAATAAACTTGTGTTGGATTGGGGATGATCATCCTTGTCATTCTGACCAATAAGAGGTATACAAATAATTATATATTTAATTGCTTGAAGTTTATGAGAAAATTCATTCATCTTATAGGAAGCTTAAAAAATTGCATGCTAGCTTAAAACTTAAATTTTTGAACTTCCAAAAAGAGCATGAATTTTTTATTAACGATTATACACTTGATAGCAATCACATGAAACTATTTGATGAGTTTAACGAATTGAATAAATAATATGAATTGTTGAAAGCATCCCATAGTAAACTTGAAAATGATTTTAAAATATTTATGGATGAATTTGAAAGTAGGAAGAATTGTTTAAAAGTTAACATTACTGCTTCAAAAAGTGATAACTCATTTTTTAAAGTTGAATTGAAAGCACTTGAAGGAAAAAAGGATTTTGCCCACACCTAAATAATTTTTCAATCTTGATTAAGGGTGTAAGTGACCTGAGCCGATTCATGAGCTTGCTTGAACTTGACTCATTAATGAGCTCGTGAGCTGAGCTTATTGAGCTTCGACCTCAAGTTTGAGCTTATAATCGAGCTCGTATAATAAACGAGCTCGAGTTCAAGATCAATCCAACTCGAATTGAAAGCTTGATAAGCTACTTTATATATATATATATATATATATATATATATATATATATATATATATATATATATATATATATATATATATATATATATATATATATATATATATATATATATATATATATATATATATATATATATATATATATATATATATATATATATATATATATATATATATATATATATATATATAGTTGGATGGTTGAAGTGGAGGAATGCATCGAGCTTGTTGTGTGATAGAAAATTACCCCTCAAACTTAAGGGAAAATTCTATAAGATGGTAGTGAGGCCTGCAATGCTTTATAGTGCTGAATGTTGGCCATTAAAAGAGAAGTACAATACTAAGTTAAGTGTGGCAGAGATGAGGATGCTCAGCTGGATGAGTGGCTTTAACCTTAGAGATAGGATACGAAATGAGCATATGCATGAAAAGGTTGGAGTAGCTCCAGTAGAAGATAAGATTAGAGAGAGTCACCTTAGATGGTTTGGTCACATAAAACGGCAGCCTTCTAATGACCCAGTTAGGAGAGTAGAGTTATTAGATTTGAGCTATGTTAAGAGAGGTAGAGGCAGACCTAAAAAGACTTGATGAGAAAATATTAGAAATGACCTTTTTTATTAGATTTAAACAAGAATTTGATCTTTAATATGGAATAATGGAGAAAAAGGATTCATGTAGCCGACCCCATGTAGTGGAATAAAGGCTTAATGTTGTTGTTGTTGTTGTTGTGTGTATATATATATATATATATATATATATATATATATATATATATATATATATATATATATATATATATATATATATATATATATATATATATATATATATATATATATATATATAATTAAAATATTTGAAAGTTTTGTTAAAAAAAACCTTACCTGACCTGCCGCATACCCTAAATCTTTTAGCCCTACGCTGCCTCCAGACTCCAGATGGCTTTGGCTTCTTGAGTTCGGAGTTTGGGCCTTCTTATTTCATGTCCATTTGGCATCTTGGCTTAGAGATCTTGCTCAGTTTGTCAATTCACGATCCGCCTTCATCGTCCACTATGACTTCGAACCTCCGACTCCATTTTGTGTATAAGTTTTCCACGCCTTCACACCTATGTTCATACAAGTGAGAACTAAAGATTGCGGTTTTGAGCTACCATTCTTATTTGATGGCATTCTCTGGTAGTTTCTAGTTAACTTTAAGGTAATCTTTATATCTCATATTTTGAAAAAAAAATTGGGGGTTTATTGTTATTGTAGATGGATTTGTTTTTTTTTTTTTCAATCATC
Source organism: Dendrobium huoshanense (assembly GCA_016618105.1). Classification (NCBI taxonomy): domain Eukaryota; kingdom Viridiplantae; phylum Streptophyta; class Magnoliopsida; order Asparagales; family Orchidaceae; genus Dendrobium; species Dendrobium huoshanense. The sequence goes on along the minus strand of CM028346.1, from coordinate 3,531,488 downwards.
CTATGTTATTATTTAATGATGATTTCTTGATGAAGTTTTTGGTTCATTGTTGGAAACTTCCAACCTCTTTAATGTTTTACTAGACAAAGCTAACCCGATGTATTAGTAAACTAGAAAATGTTGTTTGATAGCTCTTTAATGGGGAAGGCTGATAGCTATCATTTTTTTACCTTAAAAAATAGCAGCTTGAAGATGGCTTAGAACTTGATCTAAGTGTGCTCCTTATGTCTTGTTTAAGCAAAGTATTTAAAAGATTGTTGTTTTTTCTACCATGTAATTTTTTGTTACATAACTAAGGATATTAAAACATTAAATACATATTATACAGTAACTTACATTATGCTACATTTAATGAAAATTCATCAGAACAACCATTCTGTCTTACGGAGCAATCATAAAATTCCATAACTTACATTCATGTTTTTAAAAAATCGTCAATGGAAATTTGTTGTTTTAATTTTTATATAGCTTTGGCATAATTTTGTTAGTATGGATTTTTTTGTAAACAAATCATCCTTTAGCCTATGATGGAATTCTAGCTAAAAAGATATTTGGATGTATATTAATTCTTTGATTATCTTGGTTCTTTGATTAATTATTTGTTTTTTGGATGTACATTTGGATGTATATTAATTCTTTGATTCTCTTACTTGCATTTAAAAAAAATGAGAATTAGTTTTTAGATGAAAAATATATTTTTAATTCTCATGCTATTATCATTTTTTTTAGAATGTCAACACAAGTAATTATGGAAGGGAAGCCTTTTTTTCATATAACAAAAGAGAAGTGGCATATGTTGCATGTCCAATATAGGATGAGTGGGATAAAATTAAAAAGGTTTGTGATATTTTAGGATTCTTCAATGAAGCAACTAATATCATTTCAGGAATAGATTACCCTATAACAAATTTATTTCTTTCACAAACCTATACTATAAAGAAGGTGTTGGATGAGGGGGCAATTTTAATTGATTATTTTTTTATGGAGATGACAAAGAAGATGAAAGATAAATTCGATAAATATTGGGGCGAATGTAATCTCCTCATGGCTTTTGGTGTAGTGATGGATCCAAAATTGAAGTTTATTGTAATTGAGTTTGTCTATCCTAAGATATATCTTGGAGATGAAAGCATGAGGAATGTGCAGCATGTAAGATGTCTACTCTACAAAATGTTTGAGGAATATGTTAGAAGTTCAAAAGCAGAAATAGATGGTGATGGTGGTATTGTAGGAGGGAGTTCAAGGAGCACAAACAATTCATTGCAAAGTGTAGACCATCTATCTAACTCTAAAAAATATAGTGGTTGGCATGATTTCAGCTCATTTCTCATCCAAAACAAGCACCAAACCTATAAAATCAGATTTAAACAACTACTTCGAAGATGGCTTAGAACTTTGTAGTGAAGGGCAAAAGTTTGATTTGATAGCATGGTGGAAAAATTATTAAGCCAAAATACTGCATACTTTCAAGAATGGCAGTGGATATTTTATCCATTCCTATTAGTACATTTTCTTCAGAGTCTACTTTTGGTGTTGCAGAAAGAGTAGTTGATACATATCGATCAAAATTAGGGGTTGACACTATGCAAGCTCTTCTATTTGGCTCCAACTAGGTTTGCTACCACTATGGCCTGAAGGGAAGGGTTAAGGTAATGATGGTACATACAAGATATTACACATTTGTTTGGTATCCCAAATACTTACGTATGAATATTCAATTATATTTTCTTTTGTAGGAGGAAGAGGATGAAGAGGTGGAGATTGTCCTACCGATTACATGAGAAAATTTGAGGTTAGAAATATATTCTCCTTTGTTGTAATTACATTCCCAATATGGTTCTACTTTGTATCCAATTTTTTATAAATTTATTTCCTGTTGCTTTGAAAAATATGATATTGTTACAATCTCTTTGTTGTAAGATTTCATTTTAACATGACGGTGTACAATTGGTTATATATTGTTGCAGGATTTGTGTCATCAGAACTGGGAACTAATGTTATTATTATTGTTGTCGAAGTAAAGTTCTATTTACACATGGTTAGTTCCGTAGTTCTCATGTTGTAAGCTGAGTAACCCTTACTACTTCTCTACGAAAGTATAAATATCTATTACTTTTATACCATTTAAAGTTCTATTATTTTATTTTCCACCACTTTAATTTTACCAAGTCTTGAAAAATTGGATGCAACGTATTTCAAGATTTCACATTTGCGAGTGAAAGATATCCTTAAATACATCAATTCTTGTGAATGAAGTTTATCTCAATTTACTCTTTCAATTTTATTCTTTTAAAAAACTTCATGTTGGTCTTGCTATTCATAATATTGTAGTTGTTAAAATGCATTTTCCGCTTTGATTATTATTTAGCTTTCCTCTTAATTTTTCAGGTTTTCAGCATATTAATTTGTACTAGAGAGTAGAGATGGAAGAGTTTGAAGAATTTTGATTATCAGATAGAAAAAATAAAAATAGTTCTACCTTTTGTTAAGCTTTTATTTTTCATTATATCTTGAAACTTCTTAATGGGTTGCATAATTCCAATTACTTTTTTTGTAATGATGTAATGATACGCAATTTGGTATAACTTTGATATGAATTCTCTTTTCCATATTTAACAAGTTTTAAATGTATTTAATTGCATAAAATTGCACTTTATATTAATCATTTTTTAAATAATTTTTTTAAGAAAGATGATTACTGATTATATATTGATTTCTTTAAGAGTTAAATTTTTTTAAAGAAATTAAAAGTTAAAGTTGTGTACATTTCATGAGTAGTTAAGCTATTTTTCATAATTTAAAATAAATTTTAATTAAGAGTTAGAAAAAAATTCCTAAAATACTAAAATGTTTTGTTTACAATTATAGAATCAAGCCAATCAAATGAGCTTGAGCTCGAGCTTTTCAAACAAGCTCAAGATTGTGAGTCGAGCTCAAGCTTTCGAGTCAATCTCGAGCTTGGCATTTTCTAAATGAGTTAAGCTTGAGCTTAATAATGGAGCTCAAACTAGTGCTCGAGCTTGAGTTTGAGCTAATTGAGGGTTAAAAGTGCCAGGCTTGATAAGGCAGATACTTGACTCGTTTAGACCCCTAATCGTGATAAATTTTTTATTTTTTTTGAAACCTAGGAAGAGGCACTATAATCCAAATAGATTAGTAACCCTTTCCGTGGTATTAGATGTTTTTCATGTAGCATGCTAGGGCATATTTCCCACACATGCTTCGTACAATATAGAAGATATTTGGTGTAGAGACCCAAATTGCATAATTCATAGCATAACACACATTCATTGCATTCTTATTTTCATAAGAAGGGACCCAAACTTGTTTGGGTCCCTAAATATAATGTTTGATAATTTTGTAGGTGTGCAATCAAACAAGACCTCATGAGAGTATATAGTACCTGGATAGCGGATGCTCATGACACATGACTAGAGATGCCAATCAATTCATTTCACTAGAGGCCAGGGCTGGAGGCAAGGTCACTCTTAAAGGCAACACCACCAGGAAAGTAGTGGGTGCAGTTATATTTGGAAACTCCAAAAACCTTTTGATTGAAAATATTTTAGTTGTTGATCGGTTGAAATATAACTTGCTCAGCATCAATCAGCTTTGCGATAAGGGCTTTATCATAAATTTTTTTTCAAACACATGTATCATTAGCTTGAATAATAATACTATTTTGCAGGGAAAAAGGTTCAACAATACTTACAAACTATTGAATGTGATATATCTTTTTGTTTAAAAATTGTTGCTAATGAGTCTTGGTTGTGGCATAGGCAGTTATGTCATGCTAGCATGAAAACACTTAGAAATGTAACCCAAAAAGACTTAGTTAGAGGAATCCCCAAGCTAAAGTTCACTAAGGACCACCTGTCTTATGCCTATCAACAAGGGAAACAAGTCAAATTCTCTTTCTATTCCATTAAGGATATTAGCACCTCTAAACCTTTAGAAGTACTTCACATGAATTTATTTGGACTCATTAGCACTACCAGCTTAGGGGAAAAAGCCTTTGGATTTGTTATAGTCGATGACTACTCGAGGTTCACTTGGATTAGATTTTTATCACATAAAAGTGAGTCATTCGATGAATTTAAATATTTCTCCACTTGGATTAAAAAAATGCTAGGTTGTGAGATCGTCTCCATCCATAGTGACCATGGTAGAGAGTTTGAAAATGAGAGATTTAGAACCTTCTATAAAGATCATGGGATTAGTCACAACTTCTCAGCTCCTAGGACTCCTTAGCAAAATGAGATAGCTAAAAGGAAAAATAGGACCTTAGTAGAAGCCGCTAGAGCCATGCTTATTGAGTACTCACTTCCAAAATACTTTTGGGCTAAAGTGGTAAACACAACTTGCTATGTGTTGAATAGGGTGAATGTTAGATCCAAACTAAATAAGACTCCTTATGAAATCACTAAGGGTAGGATACCCAACCTTTCTCACCGCCTCATCTTTGGTTATAAGATTTTCATTCTAAATAATGAGTAATCACTCATAGGAATGTTTGACCCAAAATCGGATGGAGTGTTCTTAGGCTATTCAAGTATATGGAAATCCTTTAGAGTGTTCAATAAGAAGACTTTAGTGGTGGAGGAGACTACTTATTTAGTGTTTGATGAATCTAATTATGAGAAGTCTAGAGTTAAGGAAGAGGATGAAGAAGGTGACATTACCTAAGAAATATAAACTACAAATCTGGAGGAAAGGGTAGAACCTCAAAACTCTATTGAAGTATGTGAGATTACACAAGGAGTAGAATCTACAAATCTAGAGGAAAGGGAATAACCTAAAAATAATTTTCCTAGAGATTGGAGATATTCTTCGAGTCATCCTAAAGAACTAATCTTAGGAGACCCTTATGAAAGTGTTAGAACTAGATGTAGACTTATAAAAAAGAAGTTAACCATGTAGCATTCATCTTAATGACTAAACCCACCAACATCAATCAAGCCCTTCATAATGAATTATGGATCTTAGCCATGAAAGAGGAATTAAACCAATTTGTTAGGAATGATGTTTGGGAGCTTGTAGAAAGAGCAAAGGGCCAAAGTGTAGTAGGAAACAAATGGATCTTTAAGAATAAAATGAGTGATTTTGGTATGGTGGTTTGGAATAAGGTGAGAATGGTTGCTAAGAGGTATAATCTAATAGAAGAAATTGATTTTGAGGAGACTTTTACCCCTATAGCTAGATTGGAAGCAATTAAAGTGCTACCAGTCTTTACGTGTTATAAAGGATTTAAGCTTTTCCAAATGAACGTCAAGAGTGCCATTTTAATTGGGATAGTAAAAGAAGATGTGTTTTTAGAGAAATCCCCATATTTTTAAGAGTTTCCAATTTTTAAATCATATATACAAATTAAAAAAAGCCTAATATGGTACATAGAGCTTAGAATGAGAGGCTTAGCACATTCCTACTGGAAAGAGAGTTTGTTAAGGGGAACGTAGACACCACCCTTTTTTTAAGAAAACTAGGAGATGATTTACTCATTGTCTAGATCTATGTTGATGATATACTTTTTGGATATTTTGATAAAAAATTATGTGAAGATTTTTCTGAAATAATGAGTAAAGAATATGAGATGAGTATGATGGAGAATTGTCCAACTTTTTGGGGATTAGCATAAGGCAAATGGATGATGGAACATTTCTTAATCAATCAAAATACATTAAGGACATCTTGAAGAAATATGAAACAGATAAAGACAAGCTAATGAACCCTCCTATGAGCTCCAATGTCCAGTTAGATAGGGATTCAAATAAAAAAATTATTGATCAAAAGAAGTACAGAGGAATAATTGGTTCACTACTTTACTTAACTACTAACCAACCTGTTATAATGTTTAGTGTTTGTCATTGTGCTAGATTTCAAACTGATCCTAAAGAATCCCACCTAATTGCAGTTAAGAGAATCCTTAGATATCTCTTAAGGATCCAAAACTTAAGAATATGATATCTTAGGCACAACACTTTTTTAAAAATTATTAGATATTTTGATTATAATTTTATAAGATGTATGGTAGATAGAAAGAGCACATATGGATCTTGCCAATTTATAGGACAATTTTTAGTCTTCTGGTCTAGTTGAAAATAAAACTCTAGTGCACTTTCAATTGCTGAAGTTGAGTATATTATCTTAGGAAGTTATGTGGCCCATCCTTTGTTTGAAGTAATAAATTCTTGATTTAGGATTATCTATAAGCCTAAGTTTAATTATATGTGATAACACTAGTGCCATCTGCATTTCTAAAAATCATATCTAATATTCAAGGACCAAACACATTAATATAAGGCATCACTTTATTAGAGAACATGTTACCAAAGGAGACAATGAGGTACACCATGTAGCAACTGAAAACTAAATGGTTGACATCTTTACTAAACCACTGGCCTTTGATACATTCAATATCTTAAGGACCAGATTGAGTGGTATTGACATAATTGCATGAACCTAATGATTTTTGAACTCTAAATTTTTTGTTTTTTGTTCTTTTTTTTTTGTTTTTGTTTTGATCGTTGGTTTTTGTTTATTTGCTGTTATCTTTCCATACTTTCATTATTTATGTTAATTTTTTTTTCAAATTTTTTTGGTCACTACTGAAATGATATTTTTTACCTTATTTGTATTTTTAAAAATTTAAAAACAATGATTGACATCTCTAAAAAAGTTAAAGGGAGAAATACTATTGATTGTTTTCCTTCCTCTAACTCCTTTTAGCAGTGTAATTTTCTTTTACAAAAAATAGTCTATCTCAAATTAATATCTAACTTTATAATTGAGATTTTTTTTATCTTCTTATAGTAACCTATCATATATAAATAATATTCAAAGTCATTAATTCACTTTAAAGCTTTGTTAATCTTATTATTGTATTTATCATATGAATTTGATTCTGCTTTGTTGTTTATTCCTTATATTAGAGAGTGAGTTTTTTTCTATAATATATGGAAGATATTCTCATAATTGAGAGTATTTAAAAGTTTCAAAAGGGAGTTAGCTTGCAAAAATAACAAGAGGCATAAAATGAGCCTAATAAAGAAAAAATTTAAAAGATGCATAATGATCGCCCAAAAAAAAAAGATACATAGAGTGTTTCAAAAATCAAAAGATGCATAAAGTGCACCATCCAATTAATAAGATGCATAAAATCAGCCCACAAGAAAGAAAGCTTCCTTCTCTTTCAAACCTTGAAATCTTATAAGAATTCATGCATTACTTGATATTTTCAAAGACTTGATTTCAAAAATCATGATTGTGATTAATTATTTTGTTATATTATTCTAGAAGATATTTTTCTGAAATAAAGTTTTGAGCAAATCACTTTTTCTTATCACATTACTTTTTGTGAATTAAAACTTTGTTTTCAAACGATGGTTTAACATGTAATAAGTCTAAGCTGGGATTAATAGGATTAGTTATTCTACAATCTTTCATATTTCGATGATGTAAACTTATTTTTTTAGAAATTTTTAATTCAGTCACATAGAAATTTTCTCATATTCTTTCTTTGATAAAAAAAAACTTTATTTTTTTCATTTTTTGTTCCTTTTTACTATCTTTTTGTTATTTTATATTTAATTTTTACTTATTTTTTATGTTTTGGGGCCTCTTCTAATCAACTCCCTCCACCATCAAAAATTTCATTTTTTTTCACATCATCCTGGATGATATTCTAATTGTCCTCATTGATATTATCAAATCACCCTTCATCATTTATTTGACGGCTGATCTGACTTAATTATTTGAGATCATCCTGAATGATCCACATCATCTTGGATGATCTGATCAAATTTTGCTCAATTATTTGTGATTGTCCTGCATAATACATCTGTTCATCCTAGACGATCCACATGAACAAAATGGTTACACGTTAAAACAATTGGTAGGTATGATTCATTTTTGCTAATCAACCTGGACGATGAACCTAATCATCCTAGGATGATACTTTTCATTAACGGTCATCTAGCCTGACTCATCGAGATGATTTCCTAAGTCTAATCATCCTGGATGATAGGATTTCCTTTTTAACTAATGATCCCAAATGTCATAAATTCTCCTGATTGTCTTGGACGATCATGCGATCATCTTGGATGATGTTCCCAATTCTTAATGAAAAGTTGATTTAAAACATTTTTTTAATCCTCAAATCCTCCATTTTTTCCCTTCTCACTCATACTTTCAATCCTTATCATTGGCTGGTGGGAAAAGTTTGAGGATGGTGACCAGAAGTTCCTCAAGGGTGACTGTCAACCCTCGATTCACTAAGTTAGCCAACCAAGCTGCCTATCTTCGATATAAAATTACTGGGATCACACCATCGAGGATTGTCAATCCTCGAATGCTCACTTGCCCGATACTGAATATGTCCACTCACACCTCTCTCACTTTCATTCTAGCACTAGCTTGCCCATTCAATTTTAAACTCCTCTATAAGTTCTTCATTAGTTTCAAGATTAATGCTGCTTACACCACCCTACAGTCCTATGTTCATAGACGCCCAATAGAGATCACCTACTAGGATTGCCATAAACTCCTCCAACTTTCTACTACTCGAGACAAGCTTCATTTCTTATCTTTAGATCCTAATTATAACTAGGGTCCTATCAACCAACTACTAAGGAACACAAATGTCACCTACCATGATGGTGCCTCAAACACTTTAAGGAAAAATGCTAGAATAATTTAACATATCATTAGAATCTCAATGATCCCAAAGGCTGGTGATCGTATCCACATCACTCCCTTTCTCTCAATCACTACCTTCTACATAAGGAGTTGAATACCACTGATCTTCTCTTTCACTACATTGAGCACCTAACCAGTATTAGGAATTCAGGGAATAAAAGAAAACCTAATATTTCCTTAGGACACATCATAGCTTTTATGTTGGAAACCACATACAAACATTAATATCTTACCCCATAAAACTATCAACCAGTCTACTACACAAACAGCTCCTTCCATGTTCTTCATAGCACTCATCTCTATCCAGGGCATAAGGAGGCTAAGGGAGCCAAGGATGAAGCTATTCTTGCATCTATTCTGATCAGCCAGCAGTCACAGTTGGATCAGTTGGTGGAGAGGTTTGACTAGTGGGAGGCCATGTTTGACTCCTACATTGCTACACATGGTAGTGGCATGAGGAGTATGTTGCTCGATTTGATGTATATGTGGCAAACCAATAGCAAAAGCACGATTAGGATATGGCCTGGTTTGGGGAGCAGTTTCTTCCATCTCCAATTTCTTTCAGCCACCACCACCACCTCCTTCACCTAATCATGGCCCTCCATACTTAAAGACTATTTTTTATGATGTTTTTATGTGATGCTTTTATACTGCTGTTAGTTTCTATTTTGTATTTTCTACTTTGTATTTCTTTTCTATTTCCTCCTTAATGTGTGTCAAAATGGGGGGTAGTGTTAGTGTTAATGTTATTATTATTTTCATTGTATCATTTAGTATTATACTATTTTTTTTATATCACTTATTTATTTAGTAAAATTTGCACTCCTTGGTTCATATTATTCTCCTTAACTTTATGTTTCAGTCTTATTAATCTACTTGAGTTGAATTTTCTAACAAATATTTGCCATTATAAAAAAGGAAGAGATTGTTGCAAACTTGGATTCAAGGATTATAATTTTGATGATAGCAAACATTTCTAACATTCATGTTTTATTATTACTATTACTACTACATATCTATTTTGATTACCCTGCTACTAACTTTTCAGGTCCACAAGATTAATTATAAATCAAGCCAACTCAAGATTGAGTAGACTAGGATTGAGTCAGTTTATAAGCATATTTCCAGTGGTTTTTACCTTTCTTGAGTCAAATGTAATAAGGTTGATCCGGATGCTAAGTAACCTTATACACACACACTCAGGGGGAGAAATTTTGTAAGTTTAAGGGTTTTTCTATTTTTAATCACATCATACAAGATGATCCAAAATTGTATTAAGTAATCTTCTTGGACAATATTTATATCATCCTAGATGATAGGCTCAAATAAAAAAGAATCAACTGCCAAACTCTTATAGGTATTATATTATTTTTAAAATTTATACATAATGATCCCATATCATCTTGGATGATTCATTAAAATCATGGTTAAATTAATCAGATGATTAAGGAAAGTAATTAAGATTTGATTGATTGATCATATTGTCATGGATGATTGCAGGATCATTCTGGACGATCAGTTAGAAAAATCTTAGTTTTTTTTTTAATAACTTGGATGACCAGAACGATTTGTTGGATGATAAGTTAAAATTATTCATCATCCAGGTGTATCTCCTAAATGACTAGAATAATTTGTTGGATGATAATCCCTAATTTTGAACTAATCATATAGGATGATCCAAGAATCATCTTAGATGATACATTATATTTCTTCATTGACTAACATATATCTTCTAGATGACAAGAATGATATGCTAGATGATATATATAGTTTTGTACTAATTATACAAGAAAATGTTCACATCATCTTGCATGATCAGAAAAAATAGTGAGTTCTAGTTGTCCAGCTCACATAGATCGTCTAGGGTGAAATGGCTGAAATACACTGATTATATAGGACAATCAGTCTGGACGATCTTTGTTTGAAAGTTGCAAATTAGGGCAAATTTTAAATCCTTTTTATAAGATCTCTTATTTATTCAAGTAGAGATCTTTTGCTACTTTTATGAACTGAGAGAGCTTAGAAAAGGAGAGGGAGAGCTTGGGAGAGAGAGAAAGAGAATCTTGTGAAGGGGAGTTTGTGAGAATCGATCGCAGTTTCTAGTGAGAGAAGCTTCAAGATTCTAGAGAGAGAAAGTCATCTTTTTCAAACTTTGTTTCCCGATTCTCTTTTCCATTCTTAGTGGAATTGGCGGGGGAGGAGTTTATGGATGGCCGCCGGCCTTCTTCGACGGCGGTAGGGAGTGGAATGCCAAAGGAATTGGTAAGTAACAAATCTTGCTAGAGAAAGGAGTTCAGGATGGAGTTTATAGTTTTAAGAAACTGGAAGGTTTGATGAGTAATTGATTGAAAGGTCAGTTGATTATCAGGGAATCTATTGAAGATAACTCCGAGAAGGTTATTGATGTTGAAGGCAAAGGTAAGGAGGTTACGATTAATGGAGTGATTGGTTCTCCAGAAATTGCTCAGGTTTTTTGAAATCTTGATTCTAATGTTCTTTCGACATCTTCCTCTGATATGAAAATTTTTGTTAATAGGTTTGGGATGTCAAATACAATCCCTGGTCACAAAGGGATAAATGCGACTACCCGTAATTCTATTGTTGAAAATTCTCCTATTAATGGTTGTTTGGGTTCATAAGGCAATAATGATGGAGGTAAGGTGAATGATGTAATGACTGATAGCAATGGGGTGAGGATTGATGAGAACCCCTGGAAGAAGAAACCATATATTAAGCTGGATTTTAAAGAAGAGGATTTGGAGATGTTCGATGACGTGTGTCTGTTAAACTAAGGGAGGATATGGAGATTTTGAATTCAAATAAACTTAGGAATTCATTGGTTATTAAGGTGTTTGGGAAGGAGATCCCCTCACATCTGGTTGCTTGGGATGTGAGGAGGCAGTGGAAGATGTTTGGCAACTTCCATTTTACGACTCTTGGGAGAGGGTGGTTTTTGTGTTCTTTTGGATCAGCTGAGATGATGGATGGAGTTTTGATGGTAGGACCATGGTTTTTGAATGGTCACATAATAGGAATGGAACGATGGACAGCTGAATTCTCTACCTTGTCTTTGAAAGGGTTGACCTCTCCGATATGGATTAGATTACCTCATTTACCCTTGCAATGTTAGGATGAGGTCAACATGGCAAGGATAGCTGAAATGGTTGGAAGACCCCTTATGTTGGATGGGAACTTATTCCAATGGGGTAAGAGGGAATTCTCTAGAGTTTGCGTAAGGGTCAAGCTTGATCAAAGCCTCCCTATTGGAGTTTGGGTGGAAAGCATTTAATGGAGATTTTTTCAAAGAGTTGAATATGAGAGAATTTCATCTTTTTGCTATGATTGTGGGATGGTGGGACATTAAAAATAGATTGTAAAAGAAGGAGTTCAGTGGATCTGGACAGAAATGTTGGAAATGGAAATGTAAAGGCTGTACAAGGAGTGGAAATGCAGCTTGAAGAACATAACTGCCAAACTCTTATAGGTATTATCTTATTTTTAAAATTTATACATAATGATCCCATATCATCCTGGATGATTCATTAAAATCATGGTTAAATTAATCAGAAGATTAAGGAAAGTAATTAAGATTTGATTGATTGATCATATTGTCATGGATGATTGCAGGATCATTCTGGACGATCAGTTAGGAAAATCTTAGTTTTTTTTGAATAACTTGGATGACCAGAACGATTTGTTGGATGATAAGTTAAAATTCTTCATCATCCAGGTGTATCTCCTAAATAACCAGAATAATTTGTTGGATGATAATCCCTAATTTTGAACTAATCATATAGGATGATCCAAGAATCATCTTAGATGATACATTATATTTCTTTATTGACTAACATATATCTTCTAGATGACCAGAATGATATGATAGATGATATGTATAGTTTTGTACTAATTATACAAGAAAATGTTCACATCATCTTGCATGATCAGAAAAAATAATGAGTTCTAGTTGTTCAGCTCACCTAGATCGTCTAGGGTGAAATGGCTGAAATACACTGATTATATAGGACAATCTGTCTGGACGATCTTTTTTTGAAAGTTGCAAATTAAGGCAAATTTTAAACCCTTCTTTATAAGATCTCTTGTTAATTCATGTAGAGATCTTTTGCTACTTTTATGAACTTAGAGAGCTTAGAAAAGGAGAGGGAGAGCTTGGGAGAGAGAGAAAGATAATCTTGTGAAGGGGAGTTTGTGAGAATCGATCGCAGTTTCTAGTGAGAGAAGCTTCAAGATTCTAGAGAGAGAAAGTCATCTTTTTCAAACTTTGTTTCCCGGTTCTCTTTTTCATTCTTAGTGGAATTGGCAGGGGAGGAGTTTATGGATGGCTGCCGGCCTTCTTCGACGGCGATAGGGAGTGGAATGCCAAAGGAATTGGTAAGTTACAAATCTTGGCAGAGAAAGGAGTTCAGGATTGAGTTTCTAGTTTTAAGAAATTGGAAGGTTTGATGAGTAATTGATCGAAAGGTCAGTTGATTATCAGGGAATCTATTGAAGATAACTCCAAGAAGGTTCTTGATGTTGAAGGCAAAGGTAAGGAGGTTGCGATTGATGGAGTGATTGGTTCTCCGGAAGTTGCTCAGGTTTTTTGAAATCTTGATTCTAATGTTCTTTTGGTATCTTCCTCTGATATGAAAATTTTTGTTAAAAGGTTTGGGATGTCAAATGCAATCCCTGGTCACAAAGGGATAAATGCGACTACCCGTAATTCTATTGTTGAAAATTCTCATATTAATGGTTGTTTGGGTTCGGAAGGCAATAATGATGGAGGTAAGGTGAATGATGTAATGACTAATAGCAATGGGGTGAGGATTGATGAGAACCCCTGGAAGAAGAAACCGTATATTAAGCTAGATTTTAAAGAAGAGGATTTGGAGATGTCCGAAGACGGTGTGGCTGTTAAGCTAAGGGAGGATATGGAGATTTTGAATTCAAATAAACTTAGGAATTCATTGGTTATTAAGGTGTTTGGGAAGGAGATCCCCTCACATCTGGTTGCTTGGGATGTGAGGAGGTAGTGGAAGATGTTTGACAACTTCCATTTTTCTACTCTTGGGAGAGGGTGGTTTTTGGTTTCTTTTGGATCGGCTGAGATGATGGATGGAGTTTTGAAGGGAGGACCGTGGTTTTTGAATGGTCACATTATAGGAATGGAACGGTTAACAGCTGAATTCTCTACCTTGTCTTTGAAAGGGTTGACCTCTCCGATATGGATTAGATTACCTCATTTACCCTTGCAATGTTGGGATGAGGTCAACATGGCAAGGATAGCTGCAATGGTTGGAAGACCCCTTATGTTGGATGGGAACTTATTCCAATGGGGTAAGAGGGAATTCGCTAGAGTTTGCGTAAGGGTCAAGCTTGATCAAAGCCTCCCTATTGGAGTTTGGGTGGAAAGCATTTAATGGATATTTTTTTAAATAGTTGAATATGAGAGAATTTCATCTTTTTGCTATGATTGTGGGATGGTGGGACATTTAAAAATAGATTGTAAAAGAAGGAGTTAAGTGGATCTGGACAGAAATGTTGGAAATGGAAATGTAAAGGCTATACAAGGAGTGGAAATGCAGCTTGAAGAAAATAACTGTTTTAATTATGGTCCCTAGATTATGGTAAACAAAAAAAACTTTAAAAAACAGCCTTTGGCGAAGAGAATTTGGAAGAAGACAGATACTAATCAGGTGTTTAAAAAGAAGGAAGTGGAGAGAGAAATTTCTAAAGTAGTTGCTGAAGACCAGGATGATAATGTTCTCGATAAGAAGCAGTTAAAGGAGAAGATAAATCAACATGAAGAAGGTGAGATTGATACAGCATTGGAAAAAACAAAGGACACTAAGGGGCTGGAGGATTTAGATCTTAATCTGGATTTAATTGACAATGAATTTGGCAAGGACGTCTTGATTAAGGGTATGGTTTCTTCACTCAACTCTAATCCTTGTCAAATTAGTGAAAATAGATTTTAGATTTTGTCAAGGGAATATATGGATGAAAAGGTCTTATTTATTAAATCTGGGAAGCCTGCTACTGATGGAATTATATGCGAAGATGGGGTAAATGTCAGGAAGGGTGTTTTTGTATCTGAAGGAATTTTGGATAATTCTGCTAGTGATGGTAGTCGTAGTCGGGGTGAGAAGACTACTAGTGGTAATGGGGATGTCGCTAAGAGTAAACTGGCTAAAGAGGTTAGATCTTTAGGGCCCATTTTGGTGAATAAAAGAGGGAGGATTGGTGATGGAGGCAGTAGGAAGAAGGTTGGGGGCTCTACCCCCAAAAAGGTTTGATAGGATCTTTAGCCTTTTGGAATTGTAGGGGGGATAAGAAGAGGGAAGCCTCTCTCTATTTGAAGGAGTTTATTAAAATTATAAGGTGTTTTTTGTTGGGTTGGTGGAGACTAAAATCAGTTCTTTTGATAAAGCTGATTTTGTGAAGCTTATGGGTCCTGCTTGGGACTTCTTTTTAGTTCCTTCTGAAGGTCTGTCTGGAGGTATAATGATTTTTTGGAGGAGTGATGTGGCCTCTTTTTCAGTTAAAGGCATTAGATCAATGTGTTATTGGTGATCTCAACGTCTTTAATAAGGGTGTTTGGATGATTACTAATGTGTATGGTAGTAAGGATGTTCAGAAAAGAAGGAAGCTGTGGGATTGTATCGAGGAACAGTCGCATAGAGATCCTCCTTCGGTTATTGGGGGAGATTTTAATTGCATTCTATCACAAGAAGATAAGAAGGGTGGTAGGAAGTTTGCTTTTTCTCAAGGTCCCTTGGACATGTCTACCTTTATGTATGAGAATGATTACCATGATGTTAGGGTGGTTGGCCCAAGATATACTTGGCGTAATAATAAGGTTGGTGGGGGGGAGAATCCTTAAAAGGTTGGATAGGTGTTTGTTGAACTCTTTGGGTTCAAATCTTGTTCATTTTGTAGTGGAGAGACATTTAGCAAGAGTGCCTTCTGATCATTGTCCGATTGTGCTGGATTTTTTTGCAGTTGAGGCTAAAAGGAAGAGTAGTATTAAATTTGAGGATGTTTGGCTTTATTTCAAGACAGATGCTGTTATTGTGAATAAAGGATGGCAAAAATATTATGTGGGAAATGACATGGAGGTGCTCAACAAGAAGTGTAAAAGAGCTTTGATTAACTTGTATTATTGGAGTAAATTCAAGGTGAAAGACTTTTCAACCGAGAAGGAGAAATTAAAAAATGAAATTTTGCAAAGTTGGATAATGACAAGGCTTGGTTGTTGAGATCTAAAGTTAAAGAGTTAAATGTAATTCTTAATTGCTTAAATACTTGGTGTAAACAAAGAGCAATGGTAAAATGGGTTGAAGAAGGGGATGCTAATACAAAATTCTTTCATGCTTTTGACAATGGAAGAAGAAATGCTAAGTGGATCTACCAGGTGAAGAATGCTAGTGGTGAGATTTTCGAAGACCCTAGGGAAGTGGAAGAAATTTTTCTCAGATTTTTCCAAAGCCAAGTGGAGAAATAGAAGCTGCAGTTTGGTTAGCTGGCCGAAACCGTGGGCTATTCTGGATAATGAAGAGACGGTATTGCTGGAAAAAGAACTTTCGATGGAAGAGATTAAGGTGGCTGTTATGAGGTTGGGAAATAACGAAGCTCCTAGATGTGATAGGTTGACTCGTTCCTTTTTCAAAGGATATTGGGAGATTGTTGAGAAGGATGTTTGCAAGGAGTTTAGTTTGTTCTTCTCTTCGGGAAAGATGTGCAAAGAGTGGAAAGACACTTCAGTAGTGTTGATTCCCAAGTATTCTAATCCTCTTTCTCCTTCTGGATTTAGACCCATTAGTTTAAGCAATTCTATTTATAAAATTATTGCTTAAGTGATTTTAAATAGAATGTTAATGGTGATTCCTAAGATTATCTCAGAAGAACAGGTTGCTTTTGTGAAGGGGAGATCCATCTCTGATCATCTATTTATTATGTGCTCACAATTACTGGATGTGATGGGTTGTCCCCTTTCCCCAATCTTGTTTATTATGTGCTCACAATTACTTTCTAATGCTGTTTTTGTGAGTGAACCGAATTTGGGAATCAGGATTTGTGCTAAAGCTCCCAATATCACCCATATGTTGTGTGCAGATGATGTGCTGTTGTTTTTAAACGCAAAACTAAAGAATGTTAGGAAGATGTGGAACATTGTGGGTGAATATTGTATGCGGACAGGGCAGTCTATCAATCAGCAAAAATCTATTTTGATTTATGGGAAGGCTGTAAGTAGAAGGAGGAGGAGGAAAATTTCAAAGCTGTTGGGGATCAAATTGAAAGAAGAATCGGAGTATCTAGGGGTTAAAATGGCTTAAAGGAGGTTAAGGATGGCTGACTTCCAAATGCTTATGGATAAATCTTTGAAACGGCTCAATGCTTGGGGGAATAGGTTTATTTCTCTTGCTGGTAAGCTTGTGCTGGTGAAATATGTTCTTCTTGCACTCCCGATTTTCTTGATTGCTCATTCAGTAGTTCCCAAGAGGATCTTGTATGAGCTAGAAAGACATTTTAGAGATTTTATTTGGCATAAGATAGATGGAGGCCGTGGCTTGCAATATGTGAGCTGGGAAGTGTTATGTTGACCCAAGCAATGTGGTGGTTGGGGTGTTCAATCTGTATTGGATAGAATGGGACCGCTTTGAGCTAAATTTTCTTGGAATTCAATTGAGAATCCTAATTCACTGTATAACAGAAACTTTATAGCCAAATATGGTAAGAGCTGGTGGAAAAGGGAGGGAACTAGAAATGGTTCTAATTCTTGGAAGATTATGATGAGTGGGTGGGAAGTTCTTAAAAATTTCCTAAGGTGGAAGGTGGCTAATGGTGATAACATTGATGTCTTAAAGGACGCTTGGATTATGGAGAAAAGCTTATTGAAATGGCCCATATTTGTGGGTAATTTAGAAGACGAAGACATGAAGCTGAACTTTTTCATTGAGAATGGTAACT
Organism: Dendrobium huoshanense; assembly: GCA_016618105.1. Taxonomy (NCBI): domain Eukaryota; kingdom Viridiplantae; phylum Streptophyta; class Magnoliopsida; order Asparagales; family Orchidaceae; genus Dendrobium; species Dendrobium huoshanense. The sequence goes on along the minus strand of CM028346.1, from coordinate 3,513,827 downwards.
GGGTTTGTTCCAAACTCAAAAATTGCTTTGGGGAGGACCTGGTAAGGATGATTGAAGATGTACAGATTTTTTATTCTCTATATGAAGATTAAATGGAGCTAAGGCTGCACTTAACGGGTAAATCCTTATCTGCTTTATTAATAGAAAGTAGATACAAAGATGTTTTGGCAAGTGCTGATATAACCTGGATGCATAAATTGAAGATTAATGCCAAAGTTAAAATGTTTCTTTGGTGTATCTGTAATGATGCAGTTCCAACTGAATTTTTTTTTATTTAAGAGAAGGATTTCGGGGAGCATCCTCTGTCCAATGGGGTGTGATGAAACCGAAAATCTAGATCTTACAACTTCTTGTTTAACTCTGGTAAATGTAAATAATGAGCTAATGAACTGGGGACTTAAGATCCCTAATTTCAACAGCTTTGTTGAATGGATGCAGGGTATGCAAAATCTGATTCTGAAGAATGGTTTAACAGCACAAGTTTATGCCTTGAGTGTTTGGTTTGTTTGGAATAACATATGCAAGGTGAAACATGGGAGTTCTAGTTGTAGTGCTGAGGTGATTGCAGCTTCTGTTATTAGCTTTTTCAGTTCTTCTAATCAAGGTGTGTATCGCTCAGATCACTGGGGTGCTTATCGGTCCGATGAGCTGCTCTCATATTATTGGCATCTAAAAGTTCGATGGGATGTTAAGCCCTATGAACTTAGTCCCAAAGCTAACAAAGAGAGGTGAATTGGATAATAAAAAGGATTCTTTAAACAAAGAAATAAAATCACAAACCAAATCACCACAAGGAAAACCAAGTGCGGAAATTAAAATGCGGAAGCAATAATAATAAAAGAACACACCGGATTTATAGTGGTTCGGTCAAACCTTGACCTACGTCCACTCCTTGGAGGCACCCTCCAAGTATTGCACTAACACAAAGTGACTCTCCTTTAGCCCCCACAGCTAGGCGGAGAAGCCCTTACAAAATCACTTCAACCTCTCCCGGTGCGGCGGAGTTGCCGGGTCCTTTGACACCAAAGAGACTTCTTCTTTGGTGAACTTACCTCGAGACAAGCCTTGAATCCGATGGTACTAAGGTGCGAGTTCGCCGGAGCAACCGTGTGGAACCCCCTCCACACTCCCTTGAGTCCCCCCTCACAGGATCTTCTCCCTCTCTCAAACTCCACCCTTTCCTCTCTCCCTTTCAAGCTCTCTCTTCAAGTTTCCCCCACAAGAACGAATCTCTAATGGCTGCCAAAGACACTTCCAAAGTGTCATGCCAAAGCTTAAATAGAAGCTCTCAAAACGAGCTCATTAATGCAAGTTGCCGACATTATCGTCCAGGACGATAGACATATCGTCCTGGCCGATCAGTACAAATTAAGCTCATTAGCCCGGGACGACTTGAGACGATCAGAAGAAAATTGGTTACATCGTCCAGGCCGATCTCACGATCGTCCTGGCCGATTAGTTTAAAACCGATTTCAATCGTCCTGATCATAGCCCTGAATACAAGCTGTCCGATGAAGATCGTCAAGGACATCGTCCTGGCCGATCATTCAATCGTCCCGGACGATGTGATCGTATCAATCAACCATTAATGCTTTCCAAAGATACCAGATCAATTTAGGTATGATTGAGTTAGATCGTCCTGGACGATAATAATATCGTCCGGGCCGATTTCCTAAAACAAAGAATTCCTAAACTGATTATGGCGGCTGATTCTTTCTGAATTGAGATTATCGTCCTGGCCGATACAGGTATCGTCCAGGCCGATCTGTTGACGGCTGCCTTAATGAGGATGCCCTAAATAGGGTTTCTGATTTTGGACAGATCGTCCAGGACGATATAAATATCGTCCTGGCCGATATTACCAAAAATAGAAAACTTATAGGGAACAATAGGAGATCTTCTAAATTACAATCCATCTGGTCCCACACCCAATACAACAGACTCAAGAAAGGAAAAAGATTACAAACTGATTCAGACCTAGTCTACCCAATCTTGAGCTGATTCCAAATTGCAGTCCGATCGTGGGAACCTGAAACGTTAGCACATAAGGCAATCGTAGAGAAATAAGAATTGTTTGCTATCATCAAAATCATAAACCATAGATCCGCAACAATCTCCCCCTTTTTGATGATGGCAAAACATTTCAAATTGAATTTTCAAAAAGAGCAATTTTCTCCTAATCTCCCCCTCACTAGAATAACACTTTTTTTAAAAAAATAGGGGAGATGAAAATTTTTGTTGTTTTTAATTTTTTGAAAACAAGATACAAATATGATAACAGTACAAAAATTCAACAATACGTTCTCCCCCTTTGACATTATCAAAAAGAGAGGAGGCACAAACAAGAACAAAATGACCAAAAAAAAATTCCTGATCTAGTGAAAAACAAATATTCTTAAAATGAGAAAGTTACCTCTTGGTTTTAATCAAAAAACTTAGTAGAATTGGATTGACAACACATAGCCCAGTAAATGTTAGAAAATCAAGAATTGATAATCCAAACTCAAGTTCTTTAAAAAGGCTCAAAAACTTTTTAATTCAATATCTAAATCAAGGAATAAATTAGAGAAAGAAACAGTAATTTTTCAAAACTCCTTTCATAAAATATATCTAATAGAAGATTAATGCACGATTTGTTGAATCATGAATCAAGATTTTCAAACTCAAGCATCGAAAAATCAAGGGTTTTCTTAAGCTTTAAGAAGTATAAGAATGGTAAGCATTAAAATTTAGTGGGCTCATTTTATGCCTCTTGACATTGGTTGGCGCACTGCACATCTTTTGATACACTTTGTGTATTCTATATTTTTTAATTTTGGCGCTTTGCGCTTCTTTTATTTTTGGCATCTTTGGCCAATTTTTTTTTATTATGCTACCTTTCTGAAATCTTAAATACCAAAAGTAAACCCATACTATTGATAAAGCAAATTTCTTGATTAAGAAAATTTTGAATTAGATTCAATAACTTGCAAAAGATTCCTATGCGATAAATAAAATATAGGGAGATAAAAAATTTAGTTTCAAAAACCAATTTAAAAGATGAAAAAGATTTTAAATCAAAAGTAGAAAAATCTTTTTTAGGAAACAGAGATTGAAAGTAAAAAACATGAGTTTCCTTCCTTTGATTGTTTTTAGAGAAGTCAATCACAACTTACTAAAGATTTCAAGAAAAATTAGGAAGTAAATTTTTCATTTATAAAAAAGTGGATGTGTGTGTTGATCAGAAAAAAAATACGAAACAAAATAAGTAAAATTAAAAATCTAAAAAACAATAAAAATAAAAAATAAAAACAAAATAAAAAAAAATAACAAAGAAAAACTCAAATAAGGCTTTTATCCATTATCTCTTTCCTGGTCCGATGCTTCAGAGACCAGATCTGCCCATGAGATTTTTTGCTTTTCATTATTTCCCCAGTTTAAATTTAAATTCGCCTTACCCTTTTCTTTTGTAGGGAGAAATCTTAAATTAGGGCACTCATTCTTTATATGTCCAGGTTTCCTACATCGAAAGCAAACAATGTCAGAGGAAATATGGACATCCTTACCAATTTTACCTTTCTTCCTCTTTTGCTTATGCATTGATGAGCTTTTTGATTTGCTTGACAATTCATTGCTATCGTCACCATCTAAGCTTCCTCTTTCCATATCTTCGGCTTTTAGAACGATCGTTTCAACTGCATCCAAAAGTCTTTTACTCAACCCTTGCTCGTAGGCAATGAGTGAGCCAATAAAATTATCAATAGAATAATCATTCAAATCTTTTGATTCACAAATAGCAACAACTTTAGCATCGAATTTTTCAAGTAAACAACGAAGAATTTTGTTAACTTTTTCAAAATTTGAAAAATCTTTTCCTAAAGCATGCAATGATGTAGTAATTTGAATGAACCTTGTATACATGTCTAAAATCGTTTCAAAAGGTTTCATAGAAAACATTTCAAAATCATGCATTAAAATATTCAACTTGGATTGTTTGATTTCACTAGTGCCTTCGTATATGGTGTGCAATTTATCCCAAACTTCCTTGCCGGTAGTGCACGTGGAGATTAACATAAAATCATCAGAACTTAAAGCACAGAAAAAACAGTTTGAAGACTTTGCATTTAATTGAGCATCCATTCGTTCATCCCTATTCCATTGATTAAAAGGAATATCAGTTTTAATTCCATTAACAATACGTGAAAGTGATGAATAACCAGTTAAAATCATATGCCACATACGAAAATCAATCGATTGCAAAAAAGTAGACATGCAAATTTTCCAAAAATCAAATGTAATATTTTCAAACAATGGTGGTCTAGTGATTGAATATCCTTCCGCAAAAATACGATTAGAAATATTAGCCATGGATCGAAATTCAAAAGCTTTTAAAAACTTATTTTATGAAAACCGCTCTGATACCACTAGAAAGTTCGATGGGGATGTTAAGCCCCTATGAACTTAGTCCCAAAGCTAACAAAGAGAGGTGAATTGGATAATAAAAAGGATTCTTTAAACAAAGGAATAAAATCACAAACCAAATCACCACAAGGAAAACCAAGTGCGGAAATTAAAATTCGGAAGCAATAATAAGAAAAGAACACACCGGATTTATAGTGGTTCGGTCAAACCTTGACCTACGTCCACTCCTTGGAGGCACCCTCCAAGTATTGCACTAACACAAGTGTCTCTCCTTTAGCCCCCAAAGCTAGGCAGAGAAGCCCTTACAAAATCACTTCCACCTCTCCCGGTGCGGCGGAGTTGCCGGGTCCTTTGACACCAAAGAGACTTCTTCTTTGGTGAACTTACCTCGAGACAAGCCTTGAATCCGATGGTACTAAGGTGCGAGTTCGCCGGAGCAACCGTGTGGAACCCCCTCCACACTCCCTTGAGTCCCCCCTCACAGGATCTTCTCCCTCTCTCAAACTCCACCCTTTCCTCTCTCCCTTTCAAGCTCTCTCTTCAAGTTTTCCCCACAAGAACGAAGCTCTAATGGCTGCCAAAGTCACTTCCAAAGTGTCATGCCAAAGCTTAAATAGAAGCTCTCAAAACGAGCTCATTAATGCAAGTTGCCGACATTATCGTCCAGGACGATAGGCATATCGTCCTGGCCGATCAGTACAAATTAAGCTCATTAGCCCGGGACGACTTGAGACGATCAGAAGAAAATTGGTTACATCGTCCAGGCCGATCTCACGATCGTCCTGGCCGATTAGTTTAAAACTGATTTCAATCGTCCTGATCATAGCCCTGAATACAAGCTGTCCGATGAAGATCATCCAGGACATCGTCTTGGCCGATCATTCAATCGTCCCGGACGATGTGATCGTATCAATCAACCATTAATGCTTTCCAAAGATACCAGATCAATTTAGGTATGATTGAGTTAGATCGTCCTGGACGATAATAATATCGTCCGGGCCAATTTCCTAAAACAAAGAATTCCTAAACTGATTATGGCGGCTGATTCTTTCTGAATTGAGATTATCGTCCTGGCCGATACAGGTATCGTCCAGGCCGATCTGTTGACGGCTGCCTTAATGAGGATGCCCTAAATAGGGTTTCTGATTTTGGACAGATCGTCCAGGACGATATAAATATCGTCCTGGCCGATATTACCAAAAATAGAAAACTTATAGGGAACAATAGGAGATCTTCTAAATTACAATCCAACTGGTCCCACACCCAATACAACAGACTCAAGAAAGGAAAAAGATTACAAACTGATTCAGACCTAGTCTACCCAATCTTGAGCTGATTCCATATTGCAGTCCGATCGTGGGAACCTAAAACGTTAGCACATAAGGCAATCGTAGAGAAATAAGAAATGTTTGCTATCATCAAAATCATAAACCATAGATCCGCAACAGCATCCCCCTCCACCTGAGTGGTTAAAGCTGAATTTAGATGCTTCTCTTAAAGAGAACTATGATGCAGGGTTAGGCAGAGTCTTAAGGATGACAAAGGGAGATTTATTTTTGCTTTTGGAAGGAAAAGAAGACATTGGGACATTACCCGTATGAAGTTAGCAGCTTTCAATTCTGTTAAAGATATGTTACAATAGTGGATTTATATAGCTAAAGGGATTATAATAGAGGGAGACAATCATAATGTTCTCAAGTTTCTTCATCAACTATAAAGTAAACAGAGGAAACACAACGGGAACAGTGAAGAGGATGGTCGTTTATCCTTGAACAAATTTAATAATGTAGTTTTCAATTGTGTTGGGCATAATTGTAATAAGTTAGCGGATTATTGCGCTAACTTGGCTTTGTATTTTGAATTTGTGTGGGACACTTTTTTGTAGAGCAACCTTTCCTCTACCTTTAATCATATTGTAAAGGAAGAGTGTGATAGGTGGTTAGTCTCTTCCTAGTTTGTGTATAGGTTGTTTTTTTTTTCCATTAACTACTTAGCATTTCTCAAAAAAAAAAAAAAAAAGTAAGGATTCAAGTCGTCTTCTCCATTCATCATCCTTATCTCCTTGGTTTCTCTAGGAAGGTCATCTTAAATAATCAATCAAGTTTCTCTGCCTGCTTCAGGAGGAAGCCAAAGGAGGTCAGGTTCTTTGCCTCACCAAGGTCAGTGAAAAGGAGTTTGTAAAAGCTTCTCTAATTTGTTGGGGGAGCAAAAGGAGAGTCACTGTATTTTAGTGCAATACCCATAGAAGAGGCTCTGGGGAGTGGACATAGGTTAAGTTGACCAAACCACTATAAAATCTGGTGAGTTATTTCTATGTTACTTCCACCTTTACTTTTTTGCATGTTAAATTTTTATTGTTAATTGCATTTTTTTTAAATATTCAAAAAGATTTTAAAAAGTTTTTACTTTCAATTTAAGAATTTTTAAAACAAACAATTAACTCCCTGTCTTGGTTAGCCTCAGGCTAGTTCATAAGGGTTTAACAACCCTAACGAACATTCAGTACACATGAACATGCTACATGAATGTGTTGTTGACTTCCTTTTTGGTATCAGTCACTTACACAATCTTATCACTTACATTTTATAAGTTGATATACTTGTTTGCATGTTGTAACACTTTGTGTCCGGTGAAGGATCAAATTATGCATTTTACCTCAATCCGTCATCGGCCTTAGGATTACTCCTTTTTTATCACATTCCTCTATTTTATACTAAAATACATGTAATCGTGTTAATGCTGATTTGATGTAATTTCATGTGTTTGAGCCTTTATTGCGTATATTTGTTACATGCTTAATATCTTTTGATTGGGACCCCATTTTGCAAGATTGATGTCGCAAGTGTGCTTGGACCACCGAGATCTTCTAATCGAGTCAATTCACACTTAAATCAGACACCATTTATTGCATGTTAAGGAGAGAGCAAGTGAGACTATTATTATTAATTTATCATCTTTATTAGTATTAAAATATATGAAAAAATAAAATTTAAAAAAATACATATTTTCTAGTTAATTTAATATTAAATAAATATGATAAATTAAGTTTAATTTAAAATATAAAAATTAAAAATTAAATATATCTCATTAATTATGTTAAAATTAAATAAATTAAATTTTGATTGAGATTTAAAATATATATAGAATTAATTTTTTATTACTTTTAATTTATATAAATATGATAAATCAAATTTAAATTAAGATATAAAATATGCAACTTTTAAATAAAAGAAGCTTGCATGACATCTATTTAAATAACTTTCAAATTTAACTTTAATGCAAATATATTTTTATTATATATATACATATATATATTCCCTTCATGTCTCTTTAAATCTAAAAATATCCTAACCCAATGGCTTATATGTAATAAAGGACAACAGTCATTTTGATACTTTTTGGTTTATAGAGGAAGAAGAAGGAGCATAAATCTTGGGCCTCGTATTCCTGTGTCTTCTTCTAAACCTCTGGTTCCTAATCCTATGAATCACTATTCACCCTTGGACCCCATTATAGAACCTCTGTAGTCAAATATCCGTGTGAATTATGTGGCAATTCCCTCATCGCAAAATCCTATTGTGGACAAAGATCCCTTAATCCCTAATCTCAACCATCCTAATGAGGAATCTTCTTCCTCAGACCAACCTCCTTTTCATAAGCTTACTCTTCCTGAAAGTTTGTTAAGCCCTTATGAACTATCCTAAGGGGGGGGGGGGGGGGGTGAATTAGTGGTTTTAAAAATTCTTAAAGAAAATGCAAGATTTTTTTGAAACTTTTTTTAATATTTTAAAACAAACACGATCAACCATTGATGCAGAAGCATTAACAAATTAAATCAAAGGCTTTAACCATACAATCAACAACAAAAAATTAAAGTGTAGAAATTCAAATGCGGTAAAGTAATAAGAAAGAATACATCATATTTTATAGAGGTTCGGTCAACCTGAACTACGTCTACTCCTCGGAGGCACCCTCCGAGTATTTCACTCAAACTAAAGTGTTTCTCTTTTTACTTTCACAGCAAGGCAGAGAAGTCCTTACCAAATTCTTTTCACCGTCCCTAGTGAGGCAGAGAACCCAGACTCCTTTTACTTCCCCCTGAAGCAGATAGAGAACCCCAATTCCTTTTGCTTCATCTTAAAATAGGTAGAGATCCTTGATCTAGTGCTAATACATGTTGTTGCTCCTATGCAAGTACGTAGGAGACAAACTTGGCCTCCCAGTAGTCAAATCTCTCCATCGGTTGATCCAGCTGTGACTACTAACAGATAGGAATATGTTCAAGAATAGCCTCTTCCTCTGCTCCCTTAACCTCTTCCTGTTGTGGATGAAGGCGAGTGTTGTGAAGGACATGGAAGGAGCTATTAGTATAGAAGGAAGGTTGGTAGTTTGGTCATGTAGGATACTAAAGATTATACTCTATTTTAAGTACAAAGGAAATGATGCTTTCTAGGGCCAAAATTAGTTTCCTCTTATATTCGGGATCCCTAATACTCATCAAGTGTTCAATATATCAAAAAAGAAGATCAGTGGCATTGAAATCCCTGCGACCCATAATATAATAGCTGGTGAGGGAGAGTAGAGGAGTAATGTGAATATGGTCACCAGCTTTTAGAATCACAGAGGTTTGAAGGACATGTTGGATGGTCCTACCATCTTTGACTAATGAACTAGAGGCACTGTCATGGAAAGTGGAAATAGTGTGTCTTAAATATTGATTGACATGGCTCCAATTAAAATTAGGATCTAAAGCTACAATATGAAGTTTATCACCAGTGGGGGAAAGTTAAAAAAGTTCATGACAATCATGATAAGTGATTTCTATAGGTCTTTTGTTGACATAAGATTGAAGTGTAGTGTATGTAGAGTTAAGGCGAGACTGGCAAAGAATTCATACAGAAGTTCAAAGTGGAAAGGGAATGCAAGGGTCAAAATAAAAGTAAGGGTAGTATGAGCAAATAAATCTAATACTGGATAAGTAAGTGTGCGAGGATTGATAATCTTGGAGGATGTAATCCCCATAATTTTTACTAGAGGTATGCAACCAGATCTATTGCCTCAATGATGCAAGGGTCAACAATTCCCCTCTAGGAGCTTCCAGTAGCATCCTCGAAATTTTCCACCAGCCATTTTGAGGGTTTGAGGGAGAGGAAAAAAGAATTAGAGGAGTTTGTTGTAAAGAAAATAATTCAAAATTGACTATTTATAAAGAGTCACATTTTGAGATTTTGAGGGAGAGGAAGGAAGAATTAGAGGAGTTGTTGTGAAGAAAATGATTTAAATCAACTGTTTATAAGTAGTCAGTCAAATCATCTAGGATAATCGTGGAATCATCTAGGACTATCAGGAGCAATAATGGCTTCCATAATGGTTGGTTAAGAAGGAAGTCATATCATTTAGGATGATTGGAAATCATTTAAGATGATTAGACACAGGAAATCAGTCTGAGTAGTCATCTAGTATTATCTTTGACTATAAGAATCATCCATGATGAACATGTGGATTAGTTAAAACAATTGGCAAAAATGGATCAAACCGGCTGAATTAAAAATATCTAATTATTTTGCCATGTGGATCATCCGTGATGATCACCAATAATTGAGGCAGAATTTGTTCATATCATCTAGGACGATGAGGATCATCCAGGATGATCTAAAATAATGGATTCAGATGATTCATCAGATGGATGATGAACATTAATTGATGATATCATCTTGGATAATAGTAAATAATCTAGGACGATAGTAAATTGTTCACGATGATGTGAACAAAAAAAATTAAAAATTTTGATGATGGATAAAGATGATCAGAAAAGTTCCCAAAAATAAAAAGCAAGTAACACATAATAAAAAATAAGTAAAAAAAAAAAAAACAAAATGAAAAGATGATAAAAATAATAAAATTAGTGGAAAATAAGTTTTTCTTAATCGATGCTAGAAAATAATAAATTTCCCATGTGATTGAATTAAGAATTTATAAGAGATGAATTAACATTATCAAAATCTAAAATATAGTTGAACAACCGATTCTGTTAGCCCCAGCTTAGACTCCTTACAGGGTAAAAATCTTTTAAAAATAAAAATCTAACTTAAAAAAATCATATAAGAGAAGTGATATGTTCAAAACTTTATTTTAGAAAAATATCTTATAGAATATTATATCAAAGTAATTAGTCACAATCATGAGTTTAAAAAATCAAGTCTTTGAAAATATCAAGTTATACATGAATTCTTTTAAGATTTAAAGGTTTGAAAGAGAAGGAAGCTTGATTTTTTGTGAGCTCATTTTATGCCTCTTATCAAATGTTTGGCACACTTTATGTATTTTTTTAATTTTAAATATACTTTGTGTATCTTTTAATTATTTGGCGAATATTGTGCATCTTTTTAGTTTTACTTTTTTGGCTCATTTTATGCCTTTTGTCATTTTTTTGAGCTAGCTCCTTTTTGAAACCGTTAAAGGCTCTCAATTGTGAGAATATATTCTAGATAATAGAGAAAAAAACTCATTGTTTAATTATAAGGAGGAGTAGACCACAAAGCAGAATTATATTCATCTGATAAATACAGCAACTTGATCAATAAAAAAAGGCATAAAAAATTTAAAAATTTTTAAAAACAAAATTAAGGAAAAAATGTCATTCTAGTAGCGACCAATAAAAAAAATTGAAGGGAAGAATAACACAAAAATGAAATATGGAAAACTGTAGCACATAAACAAAAATAAATAAGAAAACAAAAATAGAAGGAAGACCAGAAAATAAAAATTCAGAGTTCAGTAATCATTAAGTTCATGCATTTATATCTATGTCACCTAATCTGGTCTTTAAGATGCTAAAAGTTTCAAAGGCCAGTGGTTTAGTAAAGATGTCAGCTAGTTGGTTTTCAGTTGCTACAAGATATAGCTCAATGTCTCATTTAGTAATATGGTCCCTATTAAAGTGATGTCTTATGTCAATGTGTTTAGTTCTAGAATTTTGGATAGGATTTTTAGAAATACAGATGGCACTAGTTTTATCACATATAATTGACAGACATCACGTAGGTGGTCCTTAGTGAATTCAAGCTTGGGGATTTCTCTTACTAAGTCTTTTTGGGTTACTTTTCTAAAAGTTCTCATACTAGGATGATACAACCTCCTATGCCATAGCTAAGACTCATCAGCAATAGTTTTTAAGCAAAATAAAGTAGCACATTCCATATTACTTAAATTAAGCATATAGATGTTATTGATCCTTGCAAAATAGTATTATTATTTAAGTTTATAATGCAGGTGTTTGACAAAAAGTTTATGCTGAATCCTTTATCATAGAGCTGAGTGATGCTGAGCAAATTATGTTTTAAGCCATCAATAAGTAAAATTTTTTCAATCAAAAGGTTCTTGGAATGTTTGATTATACCTGCGCCCATCACTTTCTTGTTGGTGGTATCTTCAAGAGTGACCTTGCCTCCAGCCCTAGCCTCCAATAAAATGAATTGATTAGCATCTCCAATCATATGACATAAGCATATTCTATCTAGATACCATATGCTCTGATGAGGTTTTGTGTGAGAGCAAAACTACAAAATCATCAAATATTAGATTTAGGAACCTAATTAAGTTTGGGTCCCTTCTTATGGAAAGAAGAATGTAATGAATGTGCATTATATTATGAATCATGCAATTTGGGTCTTCACACTAAATATGTTCTACGATGAATGGTGCACGTGTGGGAGATATTGTCCTAACATGCCACATGAAAAATATCTAACACAAAGAAAAGGGTTTACTAATCTACTCGAGTTATAGTGCGTCTTCTTAAGTTTGAATAATGCATGTTGATATGGTAGATTATGAAATTCAAGCATTGTGGATGGCTTTTTATTTTCTTTGAAAGAAATTAATTGAGTTTTTAAAAACTTATTTGAATTTTTAAGAGTTGAAATTTATAATTTCAAAGCATGCTCCTTACTATCTGAATCAGTTGTAAGAGTATCTAAGTCCTTATATGCAGTTTTGGGCTTTAAATTTTTTAGGGAATCATGCTTGTTATTCAATTCAGAATACTTTTTGTTCAAAGCATTAAATTAATCTACTAATTTCATGTGACTGATATCAAGTGTAGAATGATATATAATCAAAACTTCAAACTCTTTTTATAATTTTAGATAATCCAATTTTGGGCTAGCATGTAATTTTTTAAGCTTTCTTTAAGATGAATGAATTTTCTCATAAACATTAAGCTATTGACCATATGTTAATTCACATATCTCTTCTTGATCATAATGACCAAGATGATAATCCGCCATCAAACAGAAGTTTGTTGTCTCGTCTTCAGCTTTAGTTTTAGAGGAATCAAATGCAGAATCCGCCTAAAAAGCCTTTTGGATCCATTTCTTTTCCTTTCTGAACTTGGGTTTCTCCTCGCCCTTCTCCTTACTTAGGTGAGCCTTAAATATAGGGAAATCATCTTTTACATATCCCAGCTTTCTGCATTCAACGAAAATCACATAAGAAGAACATTTAGAATTTTTGCTATTCGTACCTTTATTCCTTTTTTTGGTGTTTTTTTTTTCTTCCTTAAGAAGCTCTTGAATTGCCTTGTAATTAAAGCAACAACATCACTATCAGAACTAGAAGAGTCAGTATCTAAATCATTAGCCTTTAATGATTCAGTTTTTTCCTTCTTTTTCTCCCCTATATCAAGTTATATTTGGTTCACTCCTTGCTCATAAGATATGAGTGATCTAAGTAAGTTATCTATAGAATAAATTATTAAATCCTTGGATTCAGTTATATTAGTAATCTTAGCATCAAAGGAAATGGTAAACATCTAAAAATTTTATTCACTTTCTCATAGTTTTTAGTTCTCTTCATAAGGCATGTAGGGAAGTGAGTATTTATGTAAACCTAATATACATTTCAAATATTGACTCACTAGATTTCATATGAAAAAGTTTGAAGTCATCAAGTAAAATATTCAAGCTAGATTTCTTAACTTCACTCGTGTCTTCATAAATAATACATAATCTATCTCAGATTTCTTTACCAGTTATACGTGTTAAAACGTACATGTAATCTTAAGATTTCAATGCACATACAAATAAATTTAAATATTTTACATTAAATTGTGCTAGATCTCTATCTTCAAATGTCCATTCAGAAAAAGGAAGATAGTTTTTATGCTATATGTTTCACATGTTAGTGCAGAATAATCTTCTTTTATAAGCATCCACATACAATAATCTATAGATTACAAAAAGGTGGACATGCAAGTTTTCCAAAAATTAAATGGTATATTATCAAAAAAGGGAGGTCGATTAATGGAATACACTTCTACCGTATTCCATTACAAAAGTTAGCCATGGATCAAAATCAAATTTTTGTTTTTAACTAAATTATATGAATGCTACTTTGGTATCACTTAAAAGTTTGTTAGAGTTTTTAAGCCCTTATGAACAAGCTCGAAGCTAACCAAGAGGGGGGGGGGGGGGGGGGGGGGGGGGGGGTAAATTATTGGTTTTAAAAATTCTTAAAAAAAGGCAAGATCTATTTAAAACCTTTAAATCAAACATGATCAATCTTTGATAATGAAGTGATTAACAAAACAATTCGAAGACTTTAATCATACAATCAAATATAGAAATTTAAAGTGCGGAAATTAAAATACAGGAAAGTAAAAAGAAAACACACACCATATTTTATAGTGGTTCGATCAACCTGGCCTACATCCACTCCTCAGAGGAACCCACCAAGTATTGCACTAAAATTATAGTATCTCTCCTTTTGCTTCCATAGTAAGGAAGAGAAGCCCTTCTAAAATCATTTTCACCGACCCCGATTAGACAGAGAACCCAACATTCTTTGCTTCCTCCTGAATTAGGCAAAGAACCCCAACACTTTTTGCTTTCTCCTGAAGTAGGTAGAGAACCTTGATTTAGTGTTCATGAAGACCTCCCTAGAGCCCCCAAGGTGCTAAGGATGATAAATGGAGAAGACAACTTGAATCTTTACTTAGAGCAACCTTTATGAACACCTCATAACCCCCCCCCCCCCTCACTAGATTCTCTCTCTCTCTCTCTCTCTCTCTCTCTCTCTCTCTCTCTCTCTCTCTCCTCTCTCTCTCTCTCTCTCTCTCTCATCTCTCTCTTCTCTCTCTCTCTCTCTCTCTCTCTCTCTCTCTCTCTCTCTCTCTCTCTCTCTCTCTCTCTCTCTCTCTCTCTCTCTCTCTTGTTTGAATAGTTGCTATTTGAATGATTTATATTTGTGCAACTTATGTAGTTTTGATGATTCCAAACATTATTGTTCAGATGTATAGTTATCTCCTAACAATTTTAGAAGATTTGCATTTGCTCTTGTGTGTACTAACATTTCAGGAAATCAGACTCCAGACTACTAAAAACTTCAAATCAAATTCAACATATGATATTTTGTTTATTTTGTTTATTTGAAGTTTGTCTTTTCTTTGAATTAATTTTTGAAAGGGAGTGATTGTAATTGACTGAATAAAATCTCACACACACAAATTAGGAGATCGTGAAATTCTATACTGATCGTACAGGACGATATTTATCGTACTGAACGATCTGTCAGTTATCTCCTATAGAGCATTTGGAACGAATAGGAACTTGCTTTGAAAAAATTTTTCTAAGTCCTATTCGTCCCGGACGAATTTTAATATCGTCCCGGACGATGTGTTCTCTTTAAAATTTCGTCCAGACGAATTTTACCATCGTACGAGGCGACCAGCTCTCTGGAAAAATTTCGTCCAGACGAAAAATAATTATCGTACCGGACGATCGGCTCTCTGGAAAATTTTCGTCCAGACGAAAGCAAATTATCGTCCGCGGCGATGGGTGCTCTGGAAAATTTTTGTCCAGACGAAATAAATAATCGTCCAGGACGATCGGCTCTCTGGAAAAATTTCGTCCAGACGAACCTATTTTCGTCCAAACGATAAACCGACTTAGAACAGTTTTCAGCAGTTTCTAGAACCGACCTTGTAATAACCGTTCGTACTGGACGAACCTAGTTCGTACAGGACGATCAGCTGTACGAAGTCATTTCGTACACATATACAAATTGGGTCGTTTCAGATCGTTTAAGTAAAATCGTCCAGGACGATCCAGGATCGTACGGGACGATCCACTGCGTACAGAATTGGAAATTTGCAGTTTTTGGGCGGTTTTTCATGTCTTTTGTATAAATAGTCCAAATTAGACTGCCACCCAATCTTTTTGTCATTTGATCTTCGTGCCTATTGAGAGAATAGCCAAGGAGAGAGTGGAAGAGAGCTTTCAAAGGAGGATTCCTACCATTGGAGCAAGAAGGCTTCACTTGGATTGCTAAGGTAAGAATCTCTACTTGTGAAATTAGATTTATTCACTCTTTTCTTTCTTCCTTCTAGATTCTTGTGAGAAGATCATTCAAGAAGGTCCGGTTCTCTGCCGACACTTGGAGAGTGTGAAAGGGAAGAAGGTTCTCTGCCTACACTTGGAGAGTGTGAACAGCCGTAGGGTTCTCTGCCCACACTAGAAGAGTGTGAAAGGACGACGGTTCTCTGCCAGCACTGTGGATTGTGTAAAAGGACGACGGTTCTCTACCGCACCGGGTAGTGGTGAAAAGAGGGTTTTGTATAGGCTTCTCCGCCTTGCTGTGGGTGCTAAAGGAGAGTCACTTTGTGGTATTAGTGCAATACTCAGAGGGTGCCTCTGAGGAGTGGATGTAGGTCTGGTTATAGACCGAACCACTATAAATCTGGTGTCATTTACTTTATTGCTTTTACGTTTCCGCATTTTAAATTTCAGTTTTAACAACTCTGTGATTGAAAAACATTTTTCTACAAACTTTAAAAGAAAATTTTATTTCGGTTCAACTTTATCATTAAGAGGGTTTAAAATTTTAAAACTACCAATTCATCACCCCTCTTGGTAGCCGTGGGACATTTACTTAGGCTTAACAACCTAATTACTATACTCAACAAGTGGTATCAGAGCATTGTTTCAAAATCATAAGTTTGAACTACTTTTTGATTAACGTAGATGGCTACATTTGGAAACCGAAACACACCTGAGGGTTACTCTATCACTAGACCTCCACTGTTTGACAATATTCCTTTTGATTTTTGGAAAACATGCATGTCTACTTTCTTACAGTCACTTGATTATCGCATGTGGATGTTAATCCAGGAAGGTTACACAAAACCAACTAGATTAGTTGATGGAATTAGGGTAGATACACCCTATGCAGATTGGACTATAGAAGAACGTGACTTAGCACAATTAAATGCGAAATGTTTAAATAGTTTCTTTTGTGCTTTAAAATCTGAAGACTACATGCGAGTTTCCACTTGTAAAAGCGGAAAAGACATATGGGATAGACTTTGTATTACTTATGAAGGGACAAATGAGGTTAAGCAATCAAGACTCAATATCTTGTTACATGACTACGAATTATTTCGCATGAAACCTAATGAATCAATATCTGACATGTACACAAGATTCACTCAAATTGTCACCTCTTTGCATGCACTTGGTAGGGAATTAACTAATGCTGAAATGGTTAATAAGATTCTTCGTTGTTTACCTACTGCATACGATGCTAAAATTACTGCAATTACAGAGTCAAAAGATCTGAACATTTATTCTATTGACAATCTTCTTGGTTCACTCATTGCTTACGAGCAAGGAGTAAGTTAAAGAAAAGATTGATGCAGGTGAACCAAGAAAGGACAAGAATATTGCACTAAATGGGAAGAGTCAGAAAGTGAACACTCACAACCTGAGGATGAAGATGATATAGCACTGATGACTAGACAATTCAAAAGCTTTTTAAAGGGAAGCAGAAGAGACGCCAGCAATGGAATAGAGGTAAGTATACAGAAATGGCAAGGTTTCTAATGAAGTGATTTGTTATGAATGCATGAAACCAGGTCATATAAAGACTGATTGTCCAAAACTCAAAGCCACTCCTAGCAAGGAGAAGGTAGAGGAGAAACCAATGGTAAAGAAGGGCAAGAAGAAATTTCAAAAGGCTTTTTGGGCGACTCAGCTTCAGACTCATCTGAGACTGAAAAAGAAGAAGAAGTCACCAACCTTTGCTTGATGGCAGATAAAGCTGAACAATCAGATCAAGAAGAGGTATGTGATTTAACTTATAATGAATTGTTTGAAGTTTCTGAACACATGCATGATGCATATAGGAAAAAACGAAAAGATGCATGCCTAGTTTAGTTTTAGAATTGGAAGAGCTTAATAAGGAACACGAAATCCTTAGGAAAGATCATGCTTTAATTGATAGCAACCACATGAAACTACTTGATGAATATGATGACTTGAATAAAAATTTTGAAAATTTAAAATCATCCTATGTTGAACTTGAAAAAGAATTTGAGAAATTAAGGAAGAATCTGAGCACAAGACAGACAGAGTCAATTATACAAATCGAATGTTGGAGGATATGAATTCATTTTACAAACTGACTATAAAAGCTCTCGAGGATATATAGGAACCCCCTAAACTTGAAGATTTTACAAATCCTAAATATTATCCTAAATTCATGAAATCCCTTAGAAGACAATCATATGAGAGAAAACTTAGGAATATTTTTCCTAATGTTAAATGTAACAATTGTGGATTTTTGGGACATATATCTCACAACCTGCACTTTAAAGATGAAACCTAATTTGGTGTGGAGAACTAAGATGCATAACCTAGACATATTACAATGCATCTGATTATATATTTCATAAAGGTGAACCCAAAAGGTTGGGTTCCCAGGTCTAACATTTGAGAATTTTGTAGGAATACTCTCACACAAGACCTCGTGAGAGTATATGGTACCTGGACAGCGGATGTTCTAAGCACATGACTGGAGATACTGCTCAATTCATAACGCTGGAAGCCAGGAGTGGAGGCAAGGTTACACTTGGAGATAATACCACAAAGAAAGTGGTTGGATCAGGTATGATTGGAAATTTGAAAAACTTTTTCATAGATAATGTTTTTATTAATTGAAGGCTTAAAACATAATTTGCTTAGCATAAGTCAGCTATGTGATAAGGGCTATAATGTAAAATTTTTACCTACTAGCTGCATAATTAGCCTAAATGGGAAAATTGTTTTAAATGGAAAAAGGGTGAACAATGTTTACATGCTAGATTTAAATTGTATTCAATCTCCTACTGCCTTTGTTTGAAAACTGTTTCTGATGAATCATGGCTTTGGCATAGGAGACTTTGTCATTCTAGTATGAAAAATCTTAGAAAAATTACCCAAAAGAATTTGGTGAGAGGAATACCTAAACTAGACTTTACTAGACCATCTGTGTGATGCATGTCAATTAGGAAAACAGTGAAGTCCTCTTTTAAGTCCATTAAAGATCTTAGGACCAGTAAACCTTTTAGAAATTCTACACATGGATCTTTTTGGACCAGTAAGCACTGTTAGTCTAGGAGGAAAGGTATATGGTTTGTTATAGTAGATGATTTTTCAAGATTCACCTGGGTCAAGTTTCTTTTCATAAGAGTGAATCATTTGAGGAATTCAGAAATTTTTCAACTTGGATACAAAGAAAACTAGGATGTGAAATAATTTCTATACAAAGTGATCATGGAGGAGAATTTGAAAATGAAAGATTTGAAGATTTCTGTAAAGAAAGGGATTAATCACAATTTTTCTGCACCTGAACTCCTCAACAAAATGGAGTAGTTGAAAGAAAGAACAGAACATTAATAGAAGCCGCCCGAGCAATGTTAGCAGAATACTCGCTTCCTATATATTTTTGGCTGAGGCGGTTAGCACTGCATGCTATGTTCTGAATAGGGTGAATGTGAGATCAAATTTGAATAAAACACCCTATGAGTTGCTAAAGGTAGAACACCAAATTTGTCTCATTTGCATGTATTTGGTTGCAAGGTGTTCATACATAATAATGGAAAATCTGCCTTAGGAAAATTTGATCCAAAATCAGATGAAGGAATTTTGTTGGATATTCAAGTGTTGGAAAATCTTATAGAGTATTCAACAAAAGAACTTTAGTCATTGAAGAAACCACACATGTTGTTTTTGATGAAAATGGAAACATGGAAGAGCCAAAAGTTGTTGAAGAAGAAATTGAAGAAACTCCCAAAAGATTGATAGATTAAATTTGGAAGAAAATGTGGAAGAAAATTTAGAAAGAGAAGACCCTTTGCCTAGAGATTTGAGATTTTCTAAAAACCACCCAAAGGAATTATCATAGGTGAACCAAGTGAGGGTGTTAGAACTAGGCGTGGATTAAACAAGGAAGTCAATCATTCAGCCTTTATTTCAACTATTGAACCCACTAACATTGATCAAGCACTTTCAGATGAATTTTGGATATTGGCCATGCAAGAAGAGTTAATCAATTTGTAAGAAATAAAGTTTGGGAACTAACTACAAGGCCAAAAGATCAAAGTGTTGTTGGAACCAAGTGGGTGTTCAAAAATAAATGAATGACTCAGGAGTAGTCATTAGAAATAAGGCTAGATTAGTAGCTAAGGGGTATAATCAAATTGAAGGAATTGATTTTGAGGAAACTTTTGCCCCTGTAGCTAGACTTGAAGCAATTAGGGTTTTACTAGCCTTTGCCTGTTTTAAAGGTTTTAAATTGTTTCAAATGGATGTCAAAAGTGCCTTTTTAAATGGGTAATTGAAGAAGATGTTTTTGTAGAACAACCTCCAGGTTTTGAAATTCTAAATTTCCAAATCATGTTTTCAAATTAAAAAAGGCATTATATGGATTGAAACAGGCACCTAGGGCTTGGTATGAGAGGTTAAGCACCTTCCTACTTGAAAGATCTTTTGAAAAAGGAAGTGTGGATACAACTCTCTTTTTAAGGAAAATTGGAAAGGATATACTTATTGTTCAAATTTATGTGGATGACATCATCTTTGGATCTTCAAATAAACATCTTTGTGATGATTTTTCTAAAACAATGAGTAGTGAATTTGAAATGAGTCTAATGGGAGATTTAAATTACTTTCTAGGATTTAGCATTAAGCAACTTGAGGAAGGTACTTTTCTTAGTCAAACCAAATATATTAAGGACATCCTCAAAAAATATGAAATGGACAATGCTAAACCTGTTAGTACACCAATGAGTTCTTCAGTTCAGTTGGATAAAGACCTTAAGGGAAAATCTGTTGATCAAAAGAAATTTAGAGGGATAATTGGATCTTTACTTTACTTGACTGCTAGCCGACCAGATATTATGTTTAGTGTTTGCTTATGTGCTAGATTTCAATCAGATCCAAAAGAATCACATTTGACAGCAGTGAAAAGGATTTTAAGATATCTACTAGGAACTCAAAACTTAGGAATTTGGTATCCTAAGTTTAGCTCTTCATTTGAAATTATTGGTTACTCAGATTCTGACTTTGCAGGCTGTAGAGTGGATAGGAAAAGCACTTCTGGAACATGTCAATTCATTGGAATTCATTAGTTTCATGGTCTAGTAGAAAACAAAATTCAGTGGCACTATCTACTGCAGAAGCAGAATACATTGCATTAGGAAGTTGTGTGGCACAAGTACTTTGGTTAAAACAACAGTTGATTGACTTAGGATTAACTATAGGCACTATTCCAATTTATTGTGACAATACTAGTGCTATTTGCATTTCCAAAAATCCTATTCAACATTCTAGAACCAAACACATTGATATAAGGCATCATTTCATAAGGGATCATGTATCCAAAGGAGAAATTGAACTCATACATGTTTCAACTGAAAATCAACTTGCAGACATTTTTACAAAACCTTTAGCCTTTGATACCTTCAGTACTTTAAGAACAAGGCTTGGTGTTATTGATTTGAATGCTTAACCAAAATGTCTTTGCAACATTGATACTTGTTGTGTTTTGTTTTTGTGATTTTGTGAATTTTGTGTGTTTTTGAATGAATTGTTTTTGGATTTATGATTTTGTTTTATGTTTTCTGTGTTTTTTGAATGTTTTTGTTGATTTGTTAAATTAAAAAATTCAAAATTAAAAATTTTTTTTTAAGAAATCGTCCAGGACGAAATATTTTCGTACGGGACGATGTGTAAAGAACAGTTTGCGCGAATTTAAACCGTTTTGAGAGCAGTTTTTTATTAGATCGTCTGTACGATCCGGATCGTCCAGGACGAATTTTTTTTTTCTCAAACGTCGGGACGATTGAATGCAGCGGTTGAGTGGATAAGACAGTTTTTAATACGAACTTCGTCTGTACGAAATTTTTTCGTCTGTACGAACATGTGTCGGTTCATTGTAGGGGACGGTTTTCAAGAGTCATTAAAACGAAACACTTTTCGATCGTCTGTACGAAATTTTTTCGTATGTACGATCGGTCAAGTCAAAAAGCCTGTACGAAGGGACGCATCGTAAGTTGTGTTGAATACGAAAAGCCGTTACATTTTGGACGAATTGGATCGTCTGTACGAAATTACTTCGTCCAGACGAACGATAATTTTTCGTCCAGGACGAACGTATCGTTTTTCTTTAAATATGAAGGCTTTCAAACTTGACAATCACACTTTCAAACATCTTTTTCAATCCCTTTCTACATCAAATCAACAATGGCCTCCTCTAGCAAAAGACAAAAGTTTTGGTGAAGAAACCTAACAGGAATGCCCCAGACAACTTTCTTTCCAAGGCAAATGAGGAATCTTTTCCTCGTTTTGCATCTGCAAAAATCACTCCGTCTCGCATTCTTATCCAAACAGAGTTGAAATTTCGGGTATTGCACCTCTTCGCCTCACCCAATTTCAGTTCATTCTTTCTCTTGTCCACTCTACAATAAGCAAACCTACCATTACTTCTAGCCAACATGAGTTTCAATTCTGACCACTCTATCATTAGTTCTTTTGTTTTTAAGAAAAAAGTTGAGATCACCAAGCACGACCTTGGTGCATTTTTAACTTAAGACTGAAGGATATAGAGCCCACACCCTAATGTCAGAACCTCCTTCAAATGGTTCAAATCAATACGGTAATTAGAGAAAATGCGATTGACAATCATGTTGCTAGAGTGGCCGGTATGACCCAAGATGCCCGAATCATCCAGCATATCCTTAGATCCTCAATTATTCCTAAAGCTGGTGATAGGATTAACATTACTCCTCTCCTTTCTTGTCTAACTTTTTTAATCATGAAAAGACATCCTATTGATGAAGCCCAACTCATCCTAGATCATATCTATGGGCTTTCAGAAATAGGACATCCTGATCAGAAGAGGGAAGAACATTTCTTTAGGGCACTTGATTACTTATATTTTGGAGAAGAAGTACAATATGTGCATCCTGATGAAGAATATGAAGAGCCAGTTTACTATAACGATGCATCATTCAGATTGCTCTTCAAGGAGGAAAAAGAAAAAGAAAAAGCACATGACAGTGCTTCAGAAGAGAAAAGAAGAAGGAGTGCAAGCTTCTGCTTCTCAATCAGATTACCAGAATCTGATTGAGAGATTTGATAGACTAGAGACTCACATTGATCAAAGGTTTGATCAATTTGATGCTCAACTTACGCAGCAGCAACATGACATTGGTAATATTAAAGATGAAGTTCATGAAATAAATACCAATGTAATGTTGATGGCCTCCTACTTCAACCTCTTTGGCGGCATTCCTCCTCCTCCTCCAGAACAGTAGAAGTTTTTTTTTATGTGTTTGTGATATTTTTTTTTTGTGTTTTGTTTTTTATCTTATATGTAATTGTTTTATGTTTTTTGTTAAGTTCATGTTTTTATGTATTTTTCTTTTTAATCAATGAAAGTTTGTTTTTATTAGATTTGTTTTGAAATGTGGTTAATGTTTATGAATTTCATTAGTATTATTTAATCTACATAGTGCTTAAATTCGATTGTAATTTGAGATTATCTATATTAGAAAATCTAGACTTTCTAAATTTATAATTTGTTTATAACTTGTTGTAATTAGAACTTTTAAATTCATGTCTATTCATTTAGACTACATAAAAGTTAATATTGTTATTGCAATTTTGATGTTTTCTTATTTTGTATTTCTATGCTCAAATGATATTTATGCACCTAGAAATATTTGAAATTTTAGATTATAGATTTTGGAAAGAATTGGTCAAATTACTCTTGAACATTGTACAAATGTACAAAAATCAAAAGGATTCGCAAAAATTTGCAAAGTGAAAAAGAGGCACAAAATAAGCCCAACCAAAGAAAAATGCACAAAAATGTGCTCCAAAACTTTGAAAAGATGCGCAAAGCACCACATGAGGTAATTCTCTTCTTTCCAAATTCGTTCAATCTCTTAATTCAGTTGATCTATGTTCATTTATATTCTATTGAACTTTGAAATATAGAATTTTTTTTACATCTCACTTGTAATGATTTTCAATATCAAAATGTCTAAATTGAATCATGTCTTTGATAAATTCTTCTTACTTACAATGTTATATCATTTCTAAATTTTATGAATTTCTATGATTGACCTAATATCTTTAGTTTAAAATTGCATACCCTATGTCAAATCACAATTTAGATTAAATTTTAAAATGAATTTCATATAATTATTTACATTTCTTGTCTTTTCTTCTTCACTTTTTGTTGCTGTCAAAAAGGGGGAGAAATTATTATGTTTTGTGTTTGTGTTTTTGTTGGTTTTTTGTGGTTTGGTGTTTTTTGTTAAAATTTTTGAAAAACAAAAATTGTTTTCTTTAATGCCTCCTTATTTTAATGTACTCATAAATTCAGGGGGAGTTTAGGAGATAAGAGATTTGTTTTAACTTGAAACCATACTAATAATAATTGTTTTGCCATCATCAAAAAGGGGGAGATTGTTTGAATAGTTGCTATTTGAATGATTTATATTTGTGCAACTTATGTAGTTTTGATGATTCCAAACATTATTGTTCAGATGTATAGTTATCTCCTAACAATTTTAGAAGATTTGCATTTGCTCTTGTGTGTACTAACATTTCAGGAAAATCAGACTCCAGACTACGAAAACTTCAAATCAAATTCAACATAGATATTTTGTTTATTTGATTTAAGTTTGCCTTTTCTTTGAATAATTTTGAAGGGAGTGATTGTAATTGAGTGAATAAATCTCACACACACAAATAGGATTTCTTGAAATTCTATACTGATCGTACAGGACGATATTTATCGTACTGGACGATTCTGTCAGTTATCTCCTCTAGAGCACTTGGAACGAATAGGAACTTGCTTTGAAAAAAATTTTTTCTAAGTCCTATTCGTCCAGGACGAATTTT